>VZTX01004493.1:19656-49148 GCA_013400915.1 Pardalotus punctatus | reverse complement strand
GACCCCTTTTTCACTGTCTCTGCACNTGACCCCTTTTTCACTGTCTCTGCGCCGTATTTCTACCAGCCAAAAGGCAAGGATGTCCCCAGCCGTGGTGTCCCCAGCTGTCCCACCTCTACAGGGCAGAGCCAGAGCCCTGCCCAGCCCGACCCCAGCTCTGCACCATGACCAGCCTGGAATGACGAGGCTGCTCCCAGCACTGCAGCAGCCAGCGATGGATCAGCAAAAAAACACCGGGAAAAATCCCAGCAGCGCCCAGGGGGGACTGCAGAGCACTCCAGCACATCCATTTCTCCAGGCAGGCTCGTGGTGGGACATGCACAGTTTGCTCAGCCTGGCCCATCCCAGAGTCCCCCTGAGACCCCATCCCAGAGCCCTCTGTTGGAGCAGAAATGCCACAAATAATTTAGGCCAGGCTTGTTTTATGGAATAAACTTTCTTTTCTCTCCCTCTCCTCCTTTAAATCCAGCCCTGCCTATGATGGAGCAGGACTGAGCTTGTTTATCTCTCCTGACAAGTGTTGATGCAGTGCTTTTATCCATAAATGCCTCTTTTTGTTTCAGGGTGGGTGTGGGAGGCCCTTTCCTGGTGGAATGGACCAGCGAGGGGAGGGGGTGGGCAATGGAATGGAGGAAAATCAAACCCATAAAGCACTTTGGAAATTTAAATTCATGAATGCCTGGAAGAAATGCAGCCTGCCAGGGTCTGGGTGTAAATCTGTGTGGCTCTCATTATGGAAATCGGGATTTGCTGATATACAGCAGCCAGGGATGGGGACTTCAGCTCGCATTTGGTGCAGTGCTCTAAAATGCCACGCTGAGAGCAAGCACTGGGGCAATATTTCAAGGGAATGGTTCAACTGAAACCTGGGGGTGTTTGTGTGGGGGCTCCTCCAGTGGCAGCAGAGAGTGGGACCAGCAGCCCACGGGGCTGAGCCTTAAAATTCACCGAGTGTCTCTCTCTCTCTCTCTCTCTCCCTGATTATTTTTCAGCCCTGGTCAGAAAATTACACAATAGAAGGTGTTTCTTGCAGTTTTTAGGATCTCCTAGTTAAGGCAGCACTTGGGAAAAACAGCACCCTGGAAATATTCAGAAGCCAGATAAGGATTTTTAGAGATCCTGTTGCACTTCTGAGGTGCAAAACGGACCCCAGGGGAATAAGTCCTTTGGAATTCCACGACTGTGTGGTTTTGGAAGGTAAAGATATTTTGTGACCAGCCTTCCCCCAAGGTGTGCTGACCCCCCAGAGCACCCAGACACCCCAAATTTCCCAACAAACAGCGGGGTGGGTGAGGGAGCTGCAGTTAGTTCATCTCCTTCAAAACAACACATTTTCCCACTTCCTTTCTCCCAGTCTGGAGCCCCCATGAAACAGCTTTGTGGTCTTTAAAGTGCCATATTTCCCTCTTCCCACAGCTCCAGGAAAGCTGCCTAAGCCATCCCAAAGCATCCTCCCCCCGGCTGAGCCCTCTGGAGCCTCCCACAGCCAGGCTGCTCCTCGGCTCTGCGCTGACACAAACTCCTCTATGCCTCTGAAATCCTGGCATAAAGGGAGGAGCTGACGTGAGGAGTAAACCAGAGCTAAATGAGTGTTGGCCAATATGAACAGAGCTGACTATTGTTGGGCTATTAATTCATTGCACCTGCCTGATTGCAAATAAAAAAGTCTCTTTATCAGATGCAGGCAGAGGGAACGTTCCTCACTGTACACAGGGAAGGGTCATGTAAATTCATGAGCTCCGCTCAGGGTTAATAATAAACAAATTAAAAGAGGAGCTGCTCTAATTGAAAAGGAGTGTTTTAATACAGTTGCAGCTCCTGGCTCTGCGAGTTCATCACTTATCTCTGCACAATGTGTTGTGTTACACTCTGTTCTGGACACTGGCAAAAGCAGGATGTGCAGCCTGTGCTAGAATGCAAATGATTCCTTTCACTGGAGGGTGTGGAGCAGCAGCACTGGGGACAGTGTGTCTGCTGCTGCTGGGTTTGCAGGGCTGCTCCAGAGGAGCCTGGCCAGCAAATGTCAGCATCTGCCTGGACAAATGACAGGAAGAGAGTCCCTTGTCCCCAGGGTCAGCATGCAGCCTGCCAGGAGTGTGGGAGGAGATGGGGGGGAGGAGAAGGCAGAGCTGGGCATCAGCGAGGGCTCCTGCAGGATGGAGAGTGACCCAGAACGGGGTGAAGCCACAGGGCTCTTCTGGCTCATCCTGGGCCACTGGGAGATGCAAACCACGGCTGTGGCCATGCCCAGCTCCCCCATCCTGCGGGAATTCCAACCCCAAGGCTGCAGAGCTCCTTGTGCAGGAGCAGGAGTGCGGTGGCACAGAGGTTAAACTTGGCACAGGAGCAGTGCGGTGGCACAGGGGTTAAACCTGGCACAGGAGCAGTGCGGTGGCACAGGGGTTAAACCCGGCACAAGAGCAGTTTGGTGGCACAGGGGTTAAGATCAGCACAGCAGCAGTGTGGTGGCACAGGGGTTAAGATCAGGACAGGAGCAGTGTGGTGGCACAGGGGTTAAGATCAGCACAGCAGCAGTGTGGTGGCACATGGGTTAAGCTCAGCCCTGGCTGCCAAGCTGAGGCTGTATTGACTTTGGGAGCTGGCAGGCAGCGATCGATGGAGCGCAGGCAGGGCCCCTCGTCCTCAATCATGTCACAGCCACAAGAAATGTGATCACTGCTCCATCACACCCCACGGTAAACACAGCAGCACTGCAAAGGGGGTGAGAGTCTTCCCAGCCCTGCTCCAGGGGAAAAGTGTGAGTGCAACAACCACAGGGCTCCGGCCAAGTCCCCAGGAACCAAGGAGGAACCTTAAAAACCTTAACCGAAAAAATACAGGGCTCAGGCTGGGGCCATTGGCACAGGAATGCCCCAACATCTGAGGAATCTCCTCAAGTACACCTTAAAACCTCGGGAAATGCCTCCCAGTGCAGGCCAGCAGTGATTTTCTCCCTCTCAGTGGTTTTATTTTGCATCGTGGCTACATCAGAAGGAAAAGGGGATACAGGCATGGCCACCGCAGAGGCATCACTGCAGCATTTAAAACAGGGCCAAGGGGAGATCCTTGGGAGCACAGAGATCCAGTTCTGATCTCCTGCAATGGAGTGAATTCTCCCTTCTGTTCTTTCTGGTTTGTACATTACTCAATAAAAAAAAGCAAAAATATAATCAATGCCACAAGCACTGAGCTGCATTTACAACAACAACCAGCTGTGGGAAAACACAGCACAACGCCCTCATCCAGCCAGACCTTCCCATCCGAGTTTGGGCATCGCCTTTTCCCCTTCGTCCAAGCCAAAATATCTGCCAGGAGAGTAGGAAGTCCTACAAACACAAAGAGTCTGTGTCTGGTCACCCCAGGTTATCCTTCTGGGCACCCAGGATGCGAACAGGATGTGGTTCCCATCTGGGAATCAGCTGCTGGATCCATGAAGGATCAACAGGGAGGGCAGGGATCCACGGGCAGGGAGCTGCATCATCTGCCAAGAAAACCGCTCAGGACCTGAGGGATCAGATTAGGAAGTGTTTGCTGATAAGAACTCCCTTCCTTGGGGAGGTGTTTTGCTTTTGCTGGGTGACAGCGGTGACAGCAGGGGGGTGTGGAGATTTCTGGAGCTTCTCCCAGGATCTGCGTCCCTGCTGCTCCCTCCCTCCTGCGCTTTCCAGGGAAAACAGCCCCGTTTTTTTTTCCAGGGAAAACAGCCCCAGGCCTGGCTGCTTGAGCACCTGTGGCACCTTGATTCTGGCCCTTTGGGGAGCCCCAGGCAGGTACAGCCTGGCACGGGGGCAGCCTGGACCTGGGGCAGCCTGGCACTGCCCATTCCCAGCTGGAGCAGCAGAGCTCCAGGAGCTGTTCTGGACACAGCCCTGCCTGCCCTCAGCACTGACACGCACCAAAGCTTTAACCAAGCTCCAAACTCCGCTCATTTCGCTCCACAATCAGTGGAAATCCATGGATTTACTCATGCCAGACAACCGGTAAATGCCCCCTGTGCCCTGACCCTGCCAGCACTGCCCAGCTCTGCGGCTCCATCCCCCAAACCAGCGGGGTCTGGCAGCCCAGGCTGCTCCCACCTCAGCCCCTGTGCAAAGCCAGGGCCTTGTCTGTGCTCAGGGGAGTTTTCCATGAGATGTCAGACCTAAATTCCCGCAGGAGGAGGGCTGGGAGCAGCGGGCAGGCTGCTCCCCATGCAGCCAGGCTCCTGCTCACCAGGGGGAACAGGGTAGAATGGGGGTGAACAGGAGGGCAGCAGTGCCAGGGTCACTTCAGAGCCCGTCAGGGAGTGAGGACAGCGGGGTCACACTTCTGGCAGTGCCAAGGGCACGGATTGCTGCTGGCATGGTGTTCTGCCCTTCCTGAGCCAGGGCTGGAGCCCAGCAGCTCCCAAAGCACAGACCCCGCTGATCCCAGCAGAGGCCTCAGCAGCGACAAATAAATACAGGACTGACAGAAACACAGGGCTGAGGTGTGGGATTTGGGGTCACAATCCCCAAAAGCACTCGGGAGCAGCTGCCGTGGATGAGACATCCCCAAGCTGGGAGCTCTGCAGCAGCAGCTCACCGAACAGAGGCTGCCAGGGACAAAAACAATTTACAGCAGCATCCAAACCTAAGTTATGGCATTGCTGAAGAACATAAATCAGTCCCTGGTGCTCGCTGGGACAAACTATTGGTTTGAACTTGGACAATGGTTTAATAAATGTGCCTGTTTCCCAACCCTTTGGTCCTGGGATGCAAAGCTCTGCCCTGTACCCCACCACGAGCTCCTTTTTGGGGGCTGACTCAGAGGGAATTGCTCTTAGAGGATGAATGGGATTTTAAGGCTCCAGGGTTCCCCCACAGCCTCACTTTACCAACACAAACCCACCCAAAACTCCAGCAAAAAGGAGAAAACCGTGGGCACTCACCCTCTCCCCTGGGTCACCCATTAAGCCCACGGGTCCAGTTGGTCCTGGAGGTCCTGGAAGGCCCTGGCAGAGAAAAACAGAGGAAAAAAACTAAGCCAGGAAAATGTGTTCTTATTCACAGCAGATTTCTACCATGAGCAGGAAAAGATTTCGAGCTTTCTGTTTATTTTTGCACCAGAAAATCCACCCCAAAGCCCTCCCTGTGCACATGTGTGGCAGATGGAGCAACAGAGCCCCGGCACAGCCCTGGGCTGAGCCCTCCACGTGCATCCCACGGAACAGGGGGAAAATGCCACTTACTGCGGGGCCTTCGGGACCAGGGGGGCCTTCCACCAGCATTCCCTGAGCAAAGGAAGGGAAAAAAAATTATTAGACACATCCTCTAAGTCATTCTGACCACAGGGAAAAGCCCAGTGCTTGAGCTGTTCTTTAATATTTCAGGTCTTGCTGCTCCACCGAGACATCGCAGAGCTGGAGGGTTTCCCCTCCCTCTGGATGACATCTCCCAGAGGTGCAGAAAAGCCAAATAAAGTGTATTTAAATCCCACAGGGCTCAGCAGAGCAGCCCTTACCCCCAGCAGCAGCCCCAGCACCTTCCCCGCCACAACCTCCTCCCTTTGCTCACAGCCAGGGAAAAGGCAAATCCTGGAGCTTGAGTTAAAAACTGTTCCTAGCCCTAAACAGTTTAACAAGAAGTTAGCAATCAAATTGCAAGGTGTTTTTGAAATTATTTTTTCCAGCAGACTGCACGCCGTGATTTCCTCTGTGAACGCAGGAAATCACTGTGTGGGAAAAACGCTGGAATAATGTTACTTCAGCCTGTTCAATCTCAATATTTTGTCATCACTTTAGATCAGATCTATCATGTACTCAGGAAAATTGAGGTTTGGGGTTTGTTTTTTTGTTTTTTTTTTCCTCCTCATGAGTATGGAAGAGGCAGGAAAGAAACCGCCCAAGACACCTGGAAAATGTTTTCCATCAGGGAAGAGTGGATCAGAGATGAGCTGAGTCAGCAGTTCCCAGCTCACCTGTGGCAAACAGGGACATTTCTCCTAAGGGATGAAATCCTGGAAAAATCTGTGGATGAGCAGGGGGCTCCAGTGGGAAAAGCCGTGCAGGGGCTGCTTTGGGGTCAGCCTAAACTGTTCTCAGGCTCTGGTGCCAAAAGCCTCATCTGACCCCATTCCAGCAGCCAGGGCTGAGCTGAACGAATCTGAAATGTCTGCAGGAAAATCCAGGCATTCCTGCCCCAAAAGCCACGCTCCCTAAGCCCAGAGCAGCAAAAACAACCTAAAACACCCTGCCATGACCCAGCCCTGCTCCCACCGGTGTTTCTGCACCACCAGTGTGTGGCCAGCTCTATTTTCTGCCTTTCCTGGTCATTTAAAATCCCATTGCAGACCTGGCTCTGGCTGCAGTGGGATGTGTGAGGGGAAATTTGCTGCTGTCACCATGGAGGTGCCCCTGCAGCTCCTCACCAGGCAGGAATTCGGGTCATGGGCTTCAGCCTGGGCCCACTGCAAGTTCAGCCATGGAAATCCCTCCCTGGGTGGGAATTAGGGGTGAATTCCACATACCATTCCTCCAGCCTGCAGGGAAACCCCAGAATCCCAGTGTATGGACACCCCAAAATCCATCCTTGGTGAGATCCCAGTGTAGGGACAGCCCAAAATCCATCCTTAATGAGATCCCAGTGTATGGACATCCCAAAATCCATCCTTGGTGAGATCCCAGTGTATGGACACCCCAAAATCCATCCTTATTGAGATCCCAGTGTATGGACACCCCAAAATCCATCCTTAATGAGATCCCAGTGTATGGACATCCCAAAATCCATCCTTGGTGAGATTCCAGCCCATGGACATCCCAAAATCCATCCTTAATGAGATCCCAGTGTATGGACACCCCAAAATCCATCCTTGGTGAGATCCCAGTGTAGGGACAGCCCAAAATCCATCCTTAATGAGATCCCAGTGTATGGACACCCCAAAATCCATCCTTGGTGAGATCCCAGTGTATGGACACCCCAAAATCCATCCTTATTGAGATCCCAGTGCGTGGACACCCCAAAATCTATCCTTAATGAGATCTCAGCATATGAACACCCCCAGATCCGTCCCTGTTGGGATCAGTGATGCCCCAGCTTCCCAAAATCTGTCCCAGAACAGAGTCTGATCAGAGTGCAGAGAACCCCAGCCCACCCAGGGCTCTCCAGGGGATTTTTGGGGTGCTGGGATGAGCACACCCAGCACCAGGGCTCTGCTTGCCATGGCACTCCTGCACGGGGGGAAGAGTCGGGGATAATGAGCCCATTTGGGATGCAAACATCCTTGGCATCTTCCCATATTTATCTGCTGGTTTATGTCAGGCTCTGGCCTCGGGGACATCTGGAGATTCTCCTTGGCAAGGAATTCCCGGTGTTCCCGTGGATGTTCATCACCGGGAGCGATGGACACGTGGGGGGCTTTGGGGACAGCACCAGTGGGGTGATGCCACCAAGGAGGGGCAAACCAATCGTGGATTTAGGATTGTCCCTGGGGAAAACAGGGCAAGGCTTCCACCTCACACACCACCCTCAAGGGAAGCCCATATCCCCGAAAAGCCCAAAATCCTGTGGAAAAGCAGAGGTGCTGAGCAAACCTGCCAAGGGGGAGCACCAGGGTCCCCACAAAAGGGCTCCAGGGAGGGGACAGCAGCCCCATGGCCCCACAGCTGGGATGTTTGGGATCCCTGCACCCCTGCTCTCCATCCCTGCTGCCCCTGCCCTGCCCGGCTGCCTCCAGCAAGTGTCAGCACAGAGCAAGGATTGAAGGACAGCCAGGTTCAACGGGAAGGAATAAAAATCCAGCAGAATCCAACTTGGTGCTTGGGTTTTATTTCCCCTCTCCTGCAGCTCCCATCAAAAAATTAAAAAAAAAAATAAAAAAAAATTTAAAAAAATTTTAAAAAATAGCTAAAGAGCACAGCAAATCCGAATTTCCCTGCTCAAGAGGAGCCGCACGGAGAGGGACAAGGCAGCATTTGGTCTTGTTTACTTTCTGGCAAAAGCCATCCATGCTCCAGTGTTTTGAAATAGCAAAGGCGGCCAAATTCCTTCTGGATGATTAAACTTAACTATTTGGTTCGCTTTGTAGCTTTTCAGGCTGGGTTTCTGCCATCATCTTCGTGGGGTCTGCCTGCCCCCCTTCCCTTCCCACCCCTCTGATAAGGAAATCGCTGGCTCCTCCTTTTGTTTGCAGAGTGAGAGACCCAGAAAGGAAGAGGAGGAAGGAGAGGTCAGGAATGTTTTTATAATTGGAGTTTTCGAGCCACGCTACTGCACCCCAGCTTCTTCCTTGGCTCCCCACCTCACTACCTGCAGAAATTTGAGGCAAAGGAGGAAAAGGAAAAAATAAAAAGGGAAATAATGGACTCGGAATGATGGGAAGCGCTGCTGCAAGGCTGGGTGCTGCGCTGGCCCTCCGCCAAGGAAAATTAGGTTAATTGAGCTGCTGTGTGCAGCCAGCAGGCTCAGCCCTCTGGGGACTGGGCTGGGGGCAGGTGGGGGCAAGGAGCTGATCCCCAACCCCAGCCTGGGGAGCAGCAGGAATGGGGGCACCTGGGCATCCTGGCAAACAGAGAGGGAAAAAAGGATGGGAATCAACCAAGAGCCTCTTGCTGAGCCCCCGAGCCCACCCCAGCACGGGGCAGGGGCTCCTTCCCCACCCCAGGGTGCTGGGCTGGGCACCCACAGGTCTGCAGGTGGCAGAGGGCACAGACAGCTTGGAACTGCTCTTTAGGGAGAAAAAAAACCTCTGAACCAGGCCAGGAACAGAGAGAGAGCACAGTGGATTCCGGTTTTGAGACACAGAGAGTTTCCCTGCGGGGAAAGCTGGTGGGACCATGGGGCACTGCAGGAACAAACCTCTCCCCTCCAGAGTGCAGGGACAGCCCTTTTATTCCCACAGGGATGAGGCCATTGGTGGCACAATTAAAGCCAGCCCCAAGTGCAAGTTCAGGGCAGGATACGGCCCGGCCACGGCTGGGGATCCCTCCAAACTCCCGAGGGATGAGACCTGCCCCTGCCTAATGCTCCAGGCTGAGGTTTGATTTTGCTAAATGAGAGATTTCATGGGAATTCTTGCAATTCCTTCATGATTTAGGTCGCTTCTTGAAGCTTTTAAAAAAAAAAAATTGTATAATTGTAGTGTTTAATATTAAAGGTTTTTAAATGGACCAAGGAATTCTTCCATGGGAAGTTTTCCTCCCAGCTGTCCCACTGAGAACAAATCCTTTGCACCTTTTTGCATGGGCAAAAAGGAACAAAACCCCAAACCCTGGGTGGTCCTTACCGGCTCAATAATGGCAGGTTCCCCTTTCTGTCCCTTCTCACCCCGGGGGCCACCGATCTGTGGGACACAAAGCCAGAGAGTCAGAGAGAACATCATCATCACCATCCTCACCATCCTCATCATCATCATTATCCTCATCCTCCTCATCACCATCCTCATCATCCTCCTCATCATCATCACCATCATCCTCATCATCATCACCATCATCCTCATTATCATCACCATCACCATCATCATCATCCTCGTCATCATCACCATCCTCCTCATCATCACCATCCTCACCATCATCCTCATCACCATCACCATCATCCTCATCACCATCATCATCATCACCATCCTCATCATCACCACCATCACCACCAATCCCAGCAGGAACTGCGGATCCTGGGACAATCCTGCTGAGGTTCACGCAGGAAAAACCCGAGGCAGATCCTCCTTTTTCCAACCCACCTTGCACGTGGGTGAACCCAAGTGAGATGATGCTTCTACTTGGTTTTTGCCCTGCTACATCTGCTCTGAATTATGGAAGGATGAACATTTGGAAGCAGTTTTCTCCTGGATGGAACAGAAACCCTCTCACCCCTTCGTAGATGGTGTCCTGGTTGGCCGGCATGCCGGGACCGATGTCAGGAGAGGCAGTCCGGTCGTAATAATTATCATAATAATTCCCATCATATTCCTTAATGGTTTCCTCAGTGAAATCCTTATCCAGGTCATCCCCTCCTTGAGCAGCCTGGAGAGGAAAGAGCAGCAAGGTGTGAGGCTGGAATTCTCTCCTGGCTGGACATGCTGGGATATTAATGTGGTGTTATATTAAAGGGGGCGATTTCTGCAAAGGAAGGGTGATTTATGATTATAGTGACAAAGGGAAAACATGGGGGAAATGAAATTCTGGGATTTTTAAGTCTCCAGTGACTTCCAAGGGAATTCTCCAACAGCAAGAAGACAGATGGGAGAAGCTTCATGTCAAAGACACACCCTGGCTTTCCCTGGGATTTCTTCGCTGATCCCCAATAAAACACTGGGAGTAGAAAAGCTGGAGTGAGGAAAACAAAACCCAGCACAAAGCTCCTGTCAGGAGCATCCTGCAGACTCCAAATGCCTGAAGAAAGAGGTAATGGAAGTCTGGAGCTCCAAGTGCTCCTCATCCCTCACGGCCTCCGTGCTAGAGACGCTGGATTATCGAGCCCAAGGAGTCACACATCCGTTCCCAGATTTCAGATGCACATCAAACCCACAATGTGTCATTGTGAGTGTCCAATTACAGCAGGAAATGTGGAAAAATCCGAGTTCACTCCTATGAAAACCTCCTGTTTGTTTAGTCTGGGATCCAATTTGCGCCTGGGCTCGTCCAAGGAGCAGGAGCTGTTACAAATCTGATGCCTTAATCCCTGAATCCTCTCCGAATCCTCTCCCCAACAGATGCTGTAGAACACAGCGAGGACATCCAGACAAGGATCAGAATTTCCTTGCTGCTCTCCATATCCCTGTGCTTCCTGCAGCCTGGCAGGCACAGGGCCTTGGCACTCCTTGCTCTGAGCAAGAACAACATGTGCTGCTGATATTTATCTGGTTTCTTTCCTATCCAGGTAATGACCAAAATAGTCCATAAATTGAGTTGTTTCCAGTGCTTCCTGGAGAAATACCTCCTCACTGCTACAAATTCAAAATCACTTCAGTGCCATCTCCGCTTCCAGACGTTCTTTCTGGGCCAAAATTACTCAGAACCCATAAGCAGGAGCATCTGGGTCTAAATTCAGGAGGTTTTAAACTAAAACTAAGCCCAGAACTAAGGCAATCATCACCCCACCTTCTCTTACCTCTGCAAACACCAACTGGCCTTGGCAGAAATTATAGTTTGCCAATTATTCAATTGGAAAACTTGGAAAAGTCAGAATAATTTTTCCCTTGTGCTGGTTCAAATGGATCCACTGCTATCACACAACCCTTTTATCCTGGCTGAAATATTTTACTTGGTTTTGCACTTTGAAACCTTAAAACCCTTATCTAAAAGATCTTATCTGGCTCCAAGGGTTTGGGGATAACAGCAAATTGCCTGTCTTGAAATGAATATCAAAAAAAGCCTGGTTTGATATTTTAATTGAGGTCCCCAGGTCTGTTTGCATGGAAAGATGATATCTGGAATAACTGGGCAGTTCCCTACCTGAACTTTCCTCCTCTATTTCCTTTTCCTAACAACTAAAAGTGGCCCTTGAGCATCCTACTTCCTCTTTCTTTGTTTTTTTAAGGTCACTCTATCCAATCTTTAATTCCTCTCTGTTAGAAAGTCCAAGCTTGGCCAAAGATTTCTGGCTCTTGGTCAGGAAACAGAAAACTTTCCCATCCATGGGTTCCCTCAGGTTGGCTTCCTCAGCTCCTGGAGCCTTTCCCATTTCTCCCTGCGGATCATTTTGGGCTGTTCAATCCTCCTCCTGCATTTTTTATCCCCACTTGGCTGGACTGGATCCCCCCCTGCCCTTGGGGTGGCTGAATCTGCACCTGCCTCTTTCCAGCTGCTCGGATCTTTGCTTGGACACTTCCCCTGACACCTTTTCCCTCGAGTTTCCCACTCCAAGGATCCTGGCCGGCTTTTGCTGTCTCTTTTGCCACCCTCCACACCTCTCTGAAAGCCTTGGATTGTGCCAGCCCCAGAACCAAGTGATTTTTCTCCACTGGAGAAACCACCCCAAAGCTGTTCCTGGGAAAGAGGGTGGGATTTGGAAGCATTATAGGAACATGGAATGCTGTGGGTTGGAAGAGACCTTAAAGTTTATCCAGTTCAAAATAGCAGGGACACTTCCCCTAGAGCAGCTTGAGCCAAGCCCCATCCAACCTTGAACAATTCCATCTTAGCCCATTATTTATTCCCTTGGATAATGGAGAATTTGCCTATTTAATGTCCTCATTTCCTTCCTCCATGAGCTCCACAGTGCCCAACTCTCAAAAATTCATCCCAGCCTCATCCAAGGGTGAGCCCAGCATTCACCCATTTGAGCACCAAAATAAAAAGCAAGAACTGGGCAAGACTGAAGCATGAAAGAATCTCAAGTGCAACATTTCAGCCGAAGGATTTTGAAGTGTGGGGAGATAAAAGTGTAAATATTCCAGCAGGAACAGCTGGGGGGTCTGGGATGAGCAGATCCATGCACAGAGCAAAGGGGTTCGTGCCAGGTGGACCCAGCAGTTTTGGAATCAAGGCTTTGTCCCGGTGTTGAAACATTGTTTAAAAAAAAAAATAAATGGAAAAACATAAGGATGCTTTTCAGTGGGAATGACAAAATGAAAAATATTGATGTTCCCCAGCAAATCAACATTTTAAGGATTTATATTAATAACTTTGGGATAAAAGGCTTTTACTGAGATGGCAACAGCAACCCTCATTTCTCTTTCTGTCAGGCAACCACTTCACCCAAGGAAATGCAGATGTCAATATGAGCAGCTTTTTCCAGGGGAATAATCCTTAACCAAATTCTAAATATCTGCATTCCCCACCCTGAAATATCTGGAGTGAAAACATTTTACAAGAAACTTCCTCTCCCAGCAGCTGCCTGAACCACTTATGCATTTACCATCTGGCTGCTCCCAGGGCTAGGAAACAGTAGAATTAATAAAAAAAAAAAAGAAAAAAAATTAAAATTAATTAAAATTACATCGGTCTCGTTGTAGGTGATGACGGTGCTCGTGGGGAGCTCAGCTTCCACTGCATTTTCAGTGAGGTCACCCTGGGGATCGATTTCCTCGTTGTAGTTGATATCTTCGTAGGGCATTGGGGTAAAATACTCCTCGTTGATGGTCTCGTAGTTGTACTCATCCACGAGGGGATCCTCCACTGCTCCATCCTCCTTGGGCTGCTTCCCGGGGTTCCCTCTCTCGGGGGATGCTGTGGGAGCAGGATAATCCTATTGCACGTGGGAAACAAAACACCACAGTCAGAGAAACAAAACCATTCTGCACCACCCTCCCCTCTGATAAAGGTTTATCGACCTCGCCCCTGCCGCGGTACCTGCTTGGTTTCGGGTTTCACTCCAGCAGCCACTTCAGGAGGACCTGGTTTGGTGGTGGGGGCTTCTGGTTTGACAGCTTCATCCACATCCTCGTAGTAGGGGTACTCGTAGTAGTAGGTGTCTCCTTCTCCCTCCCCGTCTGTGTACTGCAGGGAGAGGAGGAGGAGCAGGAATGAGGGGAGGAAATGAGCACCCAGCAGGTTCCTGCCAGATCCTCTGGACATCAGCGGCTTCACACTGCCAGAGGGCAAGTTTAGATGGGATATTTGGGAGAAATTCTTCTCTAGGAAGATGGGGAGGCCCTGGGATGGATCACCCCGAGCAGCTGTGGAAGTGTCCAATGGCAGGTTGGACATGGAGCAACCTGGGATTGTCCTGGCCCACGGCAAAGGGGTGGAGTTAGATAAACTTTAAGATCCTTCCAACCCAACCCAGTGACTCTGTGATGTTTTTTTAACCTTGCATTGCTGAAACCTCCCAGGCCTGCCACATCTGACCCCCGAGAGAGAGGCAGGAAGCCCTCGAACCCCGCGGCCACTCCGAGCAGCAGCGACGCCGTTCCCACTCATCCGCCTGCACCGACGGCATCCGTGTGACTTCCCATCCAGGAGGGCTTGGGAAAGCAGATCCTTGCAGCCTTTTCCACAAGGCGTCAGTCATTCTTCAGCAAGCAGCCCAAAGAGAGCCGCTGGTTCCAGCTGGGCACGGCGCAGCTCCTGGCCAGCCCGGCGCTCCCTGGCAGCGGCCGCCGGCGCGTGGAGCAGTTATTCCTACGTGGAGCAACACAGCCTCGGGACAAGCCAGCTCTTGTTGGGCTGCTGGCTCCAAAAGAAGAGTTTTATTCTCCTGCTGCCACGGATTTTGACTGTACCGAAGCGCTGTTTTATTTGTCTCGTTTCTTGTTTCTCCAGAAGCGCCGGTGGAGCGGTCGCGGCGCTTCCCTGGGGCCGGGCCTCGCCGGGAGCATCCCAAAGCCCTGTTTAGGTGCAGGATTAATTTAATCCCAAAGATAAACTCAGAGGGCTGATGGCATTACTGGTTCATGGGGATTCCCTGACCCTGCAGGTCTGGGCTCAGCTGAAAGCAAATCAGCCCAAGAGAGTGGCTGAGGATGCCAGACAGCAACGGCAGGGAGCTGAGACTTCTCAAAAAACGGCAAAATTAAGGTGATGCTCTTCTGGAAATCAGCCACACCCAGGCATTTCTAACTGGGCAGCAAAAATAAAAATGTATCCTGCATCAGCCTTTTTTTCTGTGTTTCCTTTTTTTAAAGAAAAGACCCGAGGTGAAGCCTTCATAGAAAAATTTTTGGGCACAGCAGCTCTCAGGGATGACTCAGGAGCATTTCTGCCAAAATGAAATTCAGATCAAATCCAGGGGCAAAAATGATTCCCTCTCCTTTAACACCTGTTGTTTCATAGAATATTGAGAAAGAACTGTTTAATCCTTTTACAAGTTCAACAGGATCATTTGAAAATTTAGAAACAGGTGCCTGTTCTGGACAGGACTGGAGCTGCCAGGGAAGGTCAATATTCCACACTTGGCTCCCGTTGTCTCTCCTGTGTTTCTGAGCTCCAAGTGAATGTTCTTTTCAGTCTTTGGAAATGGGAGGATTGCAGACAGAAGGGAAACTCCCAGGGGCAAGAGCCAAACCCAGAACCTGGAAATCCTAAAAACAAGCTCTTGGATGTTGGAGATGAGCCGCAGGGACGCTGAGCGGGAGGAAGGAGCCACATGCTTGCCAGTGTGATGTGAAACCAAAAATTTGTGATTATGCCCCAAGACAAGCCCAAACCCCGGGAGAGACTCACGTATTCATCCTGGTTGGGGTCCTGGGACTGGGGGGAGTCGGGGACGGCGGTGTCGCAGTCGGGGCTGTAGTGCTCGCAGTACTCGAGGGCTGCCCGCGGGTCGGCCACGATCAGGAGCTGCTGGATGTCACCCTGCAGGGAAGGAGAACAGAGTGTCAGGGATGGATGGTGCTCGTGGAGACACCAGCCCAGAGCTGCACTCAGAGCCAGAAACACATGGAAACCAAAAGCAAAACACGTGGCAGGGCCGCCTTGCTGACACAGGCACGTCCCCTGAGAGGGACCGGGGAAAAAGCTCCGTGTCCAGGGAGCAGCTGCTTGTCCTGGGCTGCTCCACGAGGTGTGAACCCACTGGGCTCCATCCCCAGTCCCAAATCCACCTCCCCAAAAGACAAATCACCCGGCACAACAGCACTACAACAGCACTGACAGCCCCAGGCAAGGTGGGTGCAGGAAAAATACGAGAAAAAGCTCTATACCCCCCAAAAATCATCAGCATCCTGGAGACAATAAAACAACTCCTTTCCACCTGGTCCTGTGCAGCTCTGCAGGGCTGCAGAGTCACCGTGTCCAGCCCAAAAAGCTGCTTATTGGCCTCAAAACTTCTCTGCTTCTCCCACCCCACCAGCGGCTCTCACAAAAGGCATCACCCCCTGTTTTTACATTTTGTCTCACTGCGATGTTCCACCCGCAACAGCGCAGCAGACACAGAGAGAGATTAGAAATGCATCTGATAATCCAAGAAAAGAGCCACAGGGAGAGGGGTTGCAGTGGCTTATTAAAAACCAGGTGCAGAGGAAGCTCATTAGGCAGGGCTGGTTAACGGAGCACTCGCACAGAGCAAACGGAGCCCAAAACACAGCCACAGCCCGAAGGTCAGAGCAGAAATTGCTCTTTATTTTCCTAAAGAGCCACCACGCTGCTCAACCATGATGCCAAAATCCAGTTCATTCAGCAGACAGTTACATAAGGCTTTACTACTTGGATGGTTAGAGCTGATACTTTAATTAGGGGAGGAAAAAAAAAAATCTTATTTAATAATAGACAAACATGGCTAAAGCATCAGGGGGAAAAGCAGGAGCGTTACAGCAAAACTGGGAGGATGATTTGGGCAGTAATAGGAACCAGAAGCTCCAAAGGGAGCCTGGCCAGACTGGCAAACAGCCCTGTGGAAAAGGATATTTTTGAAATTACGGCCAAATCTGCCTTGGTGCCGCTGGATCCGTGGGGAGCTCAGCCTGCCATGGATGTGTCCCACTGACTTCCCAAAAGAAAAGGTGCTGCTCCCATTTCGGACAGAGATCCGCTGGGAGAGGAGGTCACCAGGACCATGAGGCCCTGGACACGTCAGCACTGAGGGGAAGGAGCAGCTCAGGGCTGCCCGGGGCTCCCTCCATTCCCAGCTGTCACTTCCCTCCCTGCAGCAGCTCAGGGAACATCTCCCAGACCCACACAAGTCACCCCTCAATGAGCCTTCACTGAAGCTCATTAGTCATTGTTTCCAGTGAGTAACCTTTACAAAATTAACAGAAATGCCTGCGAAGTGGCTTTCAATTTTCCATTTTTAAAAATGAGAAACATCATCCCTTTCCCTTTTATTTATTTTTTTTTTTAAACAAATTCACGGAGCAGTTATGCCATTACTACTCCAGCTTTTTCTTTTGCAATGTAACCACCAAAAAATGGGCACAGAGTATTGGGAAAACAGAAAATGCCAAGGTTTTTGCCTTGTAGGGCATTTCCCTTTTCCAAGCAGCTCTGCCAATGGGACCCGCTGGGGACCTGGGCCACGGTGTGACCTCCAGGACATCACCTGAGGAGGGGCTGGGAGCTGCTGGGGTGCCAGGGGGTTCCCCATCCCTGTCTCCACAGGCACTCCAGAGCTCCAAACCAGCCTGTTTCTCTGGAATTCCCTCCAGCAGGGAATGCCCAACCTGGCCAAGGAGATTCCTTTCAAGTGGCTGAGGTGAAGAACCCTTCCCGCTGCTATTTCTGCACACAGGAGCTCAGCCAGCCCTCCCTGACACCCCAGCAAAGCCACTGATGCCCTGCCCTCACTCAGGTGCTTAAAGCTCCCCGTTTTCCATGGGAAGACGGGAAGTGCCTGGCATTGTTGGGATAAGCTGAAATAACCCAGCCCCAAAGCAGACCTGGTACTTGTCTCCGAGAGGCAGGGCAGGCTGAAAAAGCTTTTTTTCCCTGATAAAGTTGGATTTACACCTCATGGAGAGCTGATAGGCTGCATCCCTAAGTGAGCAGGGCTGGAACTGCCTTTCCTCAAGGAAGAGATAAAGCCAGGAAAGGCATCTTGGCTAAACGCAGTGCCAAAGGTTAAGCAGAAGAGAATTTGCTAAAGCTGGGTTTGTTTTTAGTCCCAGCTCATGGCAGCTCCTGAGCTATGCATGGGGACAAATCCTGGCTCGATCCCATCCTGCTTCCCTGCAGGAGTCTGAGCATCCTCAGAGCATTGGCAGTGCCTTGGAGTGCATGGAAAAAAAACAAACAACAAACCTGCAAGTCCCTGGAGCCACGGCAGAAAACTCAACTTCAACACACCAAAGAATGGCGTGGGCCCCACAGTTTCTGCTGAGTGAGAGGGGGGGCTGAACAGGGGAAGCTTCCTGCTCATTCTGGGTCAAGAACCCGGGAAAATCAGTGCGTAACTGAATAAATTTGGGATGCGGGGAGTGCCAGGAAAAAGCATCAGACGGCTCCTTCAGAGCTCACCACGCTTCACCAGCATCACTCCACAGCCCTGCCATTTCCCCCTTCCCTTTTCAAACCCAATCAATCACCCTGCTCAAAGTTCATCCTTCTCTTGTTGTTCCAGCAGCAGCAGAGTGCAAAACCCGGGAGAGCCAAGGCTCCCAAATCCGGGAGGAACGAGAGCTGTGGGGAGCACCCGAGCCCCAGCACGGGGCCAGGGGCTGAGCAGCTCAGGGGAGGGGGAAGGAGCCGAGCTCAGGGGGTCCCCAGCCCATTCATCTTTGTTCCATTACCAGCGAGTGCCCAGCACCGGGGGATCCCCGGTGTTAACACTTGTAAAGAGCAGACAGGAGTAAAAACCTTGTTAGCGAGATTCCCACTCAATTGACCTCATCCCTCAGCGCCAAACAATAAAATGGGCTAATTTAGCCCGCCATAAAAAGCCCCACTATCTGCACCTCACAAAAGCTGCACAAAGCTCTGCTGTCAAGAGCCCCATTTCTTTGATTTAAAAAGCCGGCTCTAAATAGAGCGAGCCGCGCCGGGAGGTTCGGGAGCCTTTGGTGTCCTCTCGAGTGTGCTGCCGCTAATAAATCGCGCCCAGGGATCCCGGGATCGCTGCTCCAGCCCTGGATGACAAAGCAGAGCCAGCCCTGCTCCCGTTCCTCCCTCAAGTGTCCATTTCTTTCCCTGGTTTGGTCACAAACCACCCAAAGCCTGTCTCCTTTTCGGATTTTTGCGGCACTAACAGAGATCCCGTTAATCCGCACACGCGGCTCCGTGCGGGATGAGGTTTTCCAAGAGGGAGAACTCACAGCTGCACCAATAAAGTGATTTAAAGACTTGACCAGTCAAATCAAAGACTTATTTTCAAGTAATGAGGTATTTAAGTTGGGGAGAAGACAGAAACGCTCTGGTGTTGCTTTGTGGAAGGCACCAGCAGCATCCTCCAGCCACCCACAGAGCGGGTAAAGTTCTTTTTTTAGCCTGTGAATGAGTTGGGCACAAGGTCCAGGAAAGTTCTCCAGTGACTGGAGTACTTGG
The DNA here is from genome assembly GCA_013400915.1 of Pardalotus punctatus. Lineage (NCBI taxonomy): Eukaryota > Metazoa > Chordata > Aves > Passeriformes > Pardalotidae > Pardalotus > Pardalotus punctatus. The sequence goes on along the minus strand of VZTX01004493.1, from coordinate 30,343 downwards.
GAGCATCCAGAGGCTGAACTCAGTTGTGTTCTGCTGGTTCAACAAAAAATTTGAAGTGGAGAATAAAAAAGTCTATTTTTTCTTGCCTGCAAATAACCGCAATTTCATCCATCAGAAGGAGCAGTGCTTAAAAAAGGGGGATAAATCACATTTTGGCCTTTATTCCTAAAGCTTCTGGTGAAGAGGAAGAGGCAGGACAGCGCATTTCTGAAAAGCACTGTGAATTGTGAGGGTTTTATTTGCTCCACCAAACAGATGGAAGTGCTAACTGTCAGGACCAGTGAGGATCTGTCTGACATTTATGGTAAAGCCATTTATGCCTGATGACTCATTTGCTTTATGGATTAAGTTCCATCAAGCCAGTTTAACTCAACTCCCCAGCCAGCTCCCAGACAAGGCTGGAAAAGCTCTTTCTGGAGCATTTTTTAACACTTATTCTATATGCGTGCAAAAAATGTCGCATCACTTCCAATGACATCAACTTCAGTAACTCAGGAATCGTTGTGGTTCAACGAAAAAAACCCAGCTGGAGAGGATAATCAGACTGACTTCATCTGGCACTGGCAGCAGCTCCCTAAATCCTGGGATTCTTCAGGGCTCCCACTGCAGTGCACTGAGAATTAACCGGACTCTTCGGTTAGGGCATCACCCCAAAAGTCTGAGACACTCAACATCCCTGAGAATAAATCCTGCTGGATGTGCTTTTGGAAACTCCTGCATTTCAACTGGATAAACACAGGCCCGGGACGTACAGTGGTAACGTAAAAACTTCACAATCACTGGGATTCACTGAGGTGCTGCTGAGGTTTATCCTGACAAAATCCCCGGTTCCATAACCCCAAACCCGGCTGAGGGCTGAGGAGTGCCAGGGGTTCAGTGCAGCTCCAGGATGAAGTGGGAACTCGGAGATCCCAGGCACCAGAGAGCCTCCAAAATCCCTAATCCCTGTCCTGGAGAGAGCCTGCCAGCCCTCAGATGTTCCACTTGATAAATCCTGTCACCAGCACTTCCCATGGATTGTCACTGCTATGGACACAGCAGCTGCCCCGCTCCAGCCTGGAGTGAAAGGGGCGCTGGGGACATCAGCAAGGAGGGGCTCAGGAATCACCATGGCTCTGTCAGCATGGAAACCCCAAAAACCAGAGGTGCTGGAAGTGCTCAGAGCATCCTCTGCTGTCCTGGCATCACCCCAGAGCCCCTCCTTGAAACACAGCTGCTGCAGGAAAGCAGCAAAACTGCAACGACGGGGTCAGACAAAGCCTCCTCACCCCCTCGTGTCCCTGTCCCTGTGTCCTGAGCCCTGTCCTGGCCGGCCACAAACAGCAGTGACCTCACCAGACAGAGCAGCCACTGCCTCAAGGTCTCCTTGGGGCTTCCAGAGCTTCTGCACTGCAAAATGGGAAGGCAATCATTGAAAGTCTGGCTAAATAATAATAAAAAAAAAAAATTAAAAAAAGGCTTGACTAGCACACAGCCGTGACTCAGCTACAAATTCCCGGTGGTTTGGCTGAATGCAGTCGGATGTTTGTGTCCCCATCCTGCTCAGGGGGGCTGAAGGATCGGATGGGGCTGCTCTGCTGCTCCCCCCTGCTCCAGGCACCAAAGAACGGCTCCTGCTGCTCTGGGCACTCGGAGAGGATCCCCTGCCCAGCCCTCCTCGGAAAAACAGGTTTAATTAGGAGAGAAGTGTCACCAGAACTAAATATGGCTCCAAACCCTCTCAAGGGCTGGTAGAAATTCCTCTTTCTCATGGCATCTCCACCTGGGGACCCCAAAACCCCCTCAGCCCATCCCTGCATCCCCACCCCGGAGCAGCCGGGAGCATCCCTGGTGTTGAGCCTGCAGAACACAAACACAGCAATTACAAACACAGCCCACGAGCCTCTTCCCCTGACCACAGCAGCGAGGAGAAAACCAGCCCTCGGGCTCGACAGTAATTAACCTCTCTGGTAATTTCTCAACCTTTCTATTTTACAGTCCCACGGAGGAACCCAATTTCCCACCATGTGAGGATGCATTACCTCGCTGTGACTCCTGGCTGCTGGATTTGAAGGCACGGGGCAGGGAAATGTGGCTCCCTCCTCGTCCCTGTCCCCAAACCCCTTGCCGTCCCCAGCACCCAGCCCTGCTCCAACACATCTGGGTAAGACCAAATCCTATTTCTTCCACCAGAACTCCTGGATCCTTGGATCAGCAGCCTCATGGCTGCTTCTTGAAATTAAATTAAGACTCATGCCTTAAAATTAAGAGTTTTTTTGGAGCAAAGAGCTGCTTGCAGAGCCCACAGAACTGTGGGTCTGTCGGTGGCTATCCCAAACCCAACCGTGGAGCAGCTCAGCAAGGACTCCTCGCTGGAAGGGAAGGACAAGCCATTCCCTCAGAGGAGACAAAAGCCAGATGGCTTTGCTAATTCTGGAGAACTCTCCTGGAGAAGCTGTCGCTCTGCCAACACCCAAACACCAGTCAAGGACTCGTGGCAGGGCAGGAGACACCAACACAAGGTTCACTTGCAGGTGGATCCTTCCCATCCCAATCCCAGACAAATCCTGGTGTCAATAACCCCTGCCCTAAAGCAAACACTCCCCACAGGGACAACCCTGAGCAGCCTCGGAGTAGGTGCGAGCACAGAGTTTGTGCCAAAGTCCTTTTCTGGGAACACAGAGCTGATTCCCAAACACAACACACCCAGGATCCACCGGCAGCATGGATTATTGGCATGGCAGTGCTTTATAAGGTCCAGCCACCCTTCCAGCCTCCCACCCTCAGTGGGGGAAGGTTTTCCTTCTTCTCCCTGTCCCTTTCCCTGGAATTCTCAGCAAATCCTGACAGCCCAGAGCCCCTTGGCTCCCTGCCATCCCCTGCAGCAGCTCTGAATCGCCCTTTCCTCAGCCCCTCTGTGCCCTGCTCCGCTCAGTGCCACCTCCTGCCCCACAGCTTCCCACGGAAGGACCTGAAGAGAACGGAAAAGAGAAGATGCAGAAGCCTGACCAGGCTCAAATGGACATTTAATGATGGGGCAGGAGCCCAGGCCAAGCTCCAGCCTCCCCACACACCCTCCCTTTCCTGCCAGCTCTGCTCCCTCCCCAGCCACCTGACTGAGACATCCATCCCTTCAGAAATACATCCCATCACCCTTTTGAAATTCCCCAGAAGCTCTGGGGCCGCTTCAGGCTCTGTGTTTCACCTTGCTCAGCCTCAGCCCTGCCTGCCTGAGGGGCTGCAGTGCTGGGATGAAGCAACACGTGCACACCACGCTCTGGGTTACCCCACCCTGCCCCAAAAATGAGCATTGCTTCCGCAGGCAATCCATCCTCCCCAGCTCTGTGCCAGCATCCAGACCTCGGAGAACGAGGTTTTGTTGGAAAATTTACCAAATGAGTGGAAAAGCCCAGCTCAGGCAAACGAGCAAGGTGTCATTTAATGAAGATCCAGGAGCTTTGGGGACACAGGGCAGAGAGCAAAACAATTCTGGAGGCAGAGGAGGCTCAGAAAACAGCTGGTGCTGGCAGGAGCACAGAAAGCCTCAAACCTGCAAAGTATTTACTGCAGGGCCATCCTAGCAGCGCATTTCTCCAGGTTTTTCCTCTGTTTTCCAAGCTGGAAAAGGCACTGCAAGAAGGGCACAGCATCCCTCAGCAGGGCTGTCCCGCACAGCCTGGCATGGGTGGGACAGAGCCAGGCTGCACCAGAGCCACAGCTGGGATTTTCTGCAGGAAATGGGAAGATTTGAAGTAGGGAACACGAGCAGGAAAAGCTGGAGTGTGGTTTGAGTGCCCTGTCCCTGCAGGAGCAGGGGAAGGACCCCAGGTCCTTCTCAAAACTGGATTTTTCTGCATTTCTCCTCACAAACCTCTCCTATGGGATGGGAAGGAATATCCAGGAAAAAGCAGCCAAGCAGTGGGGACTGCAGGAAAGGGAAAAGGCAGCCAAGGTGCCTTAAAAAAATAATAAAGCAAATACAAAGAGCTGCTAAAAACACCCAGAGAGAGAGAGAGATCCTTAAATCAACAACCCGCTCAGACACTCTGCTGGCTATTTTTATATATTTATGTCTGTTAAACAAACCACAATTTATCTCCCAGGATTTTTGGGCGCAAAACAATCAGTTCTGGCTGTGGAAAGCAGGATGGCACTGAACAGCTTCTCCAGCCCCAGTCTGGAAGGGAAGGACTGGGATGGACTGGGAGAGGAGCTGCTGGGACAAAAGGCTGCTTTATATTCACTCCTTCCCCACAGCCTGGCCAAGCCCTGTGCTAACACAGGCAAAAATAATATGAGAGGTTTCTGCAGCTCTTTTGCAAAGAGGGGGAAAAGAATGGCTCAGTTCAGGATTTTAAAGGGAAAAGAATAGAAGGAAAGAAAAGAAGAGCTCCCTGACAGCCCCACCTCTCTCCACCCCAACGAAAGGAGAACATCACAATAGGAAAATGAAACTTGAGAGCAAAGTCAGTCTTTACATTTGCAGAACGAGCATTTTGAAACTTTCTTTTTCAATTGTGTGCTCTGAGCAGATGGTCTGAGCCCCCCCAGCAGATTAGAAACACATGTGAAGAAGCAGGAACCTGAACCACAGGTTTTCATTAAACTGCACAACTGCAGTCCAAATTTCCTCGCATTGAAGGGAGTATTTTCTCTCGAAAGCAGCCCTGCAGGGTGGGTCACCCCTAAATGAGGTTTATTTATGTCCACACATGCAGCTGCCCATACCTGTGTGTCCCTGGGATGCTGACAAAACTCAGAGATCTCAACGATGTCAGGAGCACAGGCTGATTTTGGGGATCTCAGAATGGATATTCTTACATGAGACATCTACAGAGGCCAAGCACTGCTGAGCTCAACCAGCTCCTCCACTGAGAGAGGGAAAACCACCCAGGTTTGGGTCCTTCTGAAAGATTTCTGTCACTTCCTGATTCCTGTCAGAAAGAAACCCCCGGAACACCTTCCCTGGGACAGGAGATGGAGTCACCAGAGGTTCTCACTGCCCTGGGATGGAAACCTCGCAATGGATTTAATTTGGAATTAATTTGGATCTAATGAATCCATACCACAAACCAGGCTGGACTGGAACAAATAACTCCTCTGCTGGCTTAGTTTGGAGCTTCTGGGCAAAGCTGTCCATCTATTTCAGGGGAAGAGTGGAAAAAAAAAAGGTAAAAAAACCTGACTGCAGAAAACCCTTCCAAACCACCTCAGTTCTCTTTGGCTGCTCCCAAACTCCCAGGAACACAGCAAAGAGTCTGACTCGCTTTTCCCCTGTCCAAAAAGGAGGAAACTCGATTCTGAAAGAGCTGGAAGGAGAGAAATCCGGTCTGAATGTGCTTGCAGGGCCAGCCTGGCAGGGGGACCTGCCCTGTTCCCTCTCCTCTGTGGGGTCTCAGTGGGGTCTCTGGTCATTCTGAGCCAGCAGGACTGGAGCTCCTCCTGCCAGGATCCTACTGAGGAAACCCTCGGAGCAGAGCTGTTGTAGGAATTACTGGAGGGAAACACCTCTGCTAAAGAATCCACCCACTCTGTGTTTGCAGCTGTCCGTCCCTAAATATTCACCCTGCGGACACCAGAAACCACATGGAGTTACTCAGTTTGATGGTTTAAAGCAAGCCATGAGGCAGCACTCTCCTCTAATGAATTCATTAGGACAGCACCGCATTTTTTTGGCTGCTTTCCCCCCAAAAGCCAGCCCTGAGTGATCCCCCCGTGCAGCCACAGGTGTGGCCGTCCATCCCAATAACTGAGGGCTGATTTCAATCCCTCCTGACAGGGAGAAAAGGCTCAGGATAATTAAACTGCTATTAATGTCATGGAAACAGACAGCTCAGGAAAAGAAATCATCCCCGAGCATTGTCAGGGGGAGGCTGTGGCGAGCTCTCATCTGATCAGACCCAGGCGCACACAAAGCGTCTCCTTAACATCCCCACCACCCCTTTAATGTCCCTACCAGAAGCTGCAGCAACCACGAGACACAAATTAGAAGGAATCTAGGCCTGACTGATCTCAGAGCATCTCTGAGCTTCCCAATTCCCACAGCCACCGGGAAAAGATGAGCCGAGGCACCGCAAAATGAGCAGTTTTCCCTGCGTTGGTGCCTGTACATGGAAAACACCCTGTTCTCCTCAATTTTCCAGCCCCAAGGAAAATGGGGGAGGAAAGGGAGCGTGTCCAGGTCCCAGCTAAGCCAGATTCCAGAGGGATTTTATGGGATCCAGCAGGGCCCAGGGGTTTGTGGATACCTGGAGTCAGATCCAGGCTGGCATTGCCACCCAGGTGACCTCAGCTGAGTCTTGGCAGCGGCTGCTCCTTCTGCACAACACACTTGGAATCGTTCCTGCCTCTCCCAACAAATTTGGGATCGTTCCTGCCTCTCCCAACAAATTTGGGATCGTTCCTGCCTCTCCCAACAAATTTGGGATCGTTCCTGCCTCTCCCAACAAATTTGGGATCGTTCCTGCCTCTCCCAACAAATTTGGGATCGTTCCTGCCTCTCCCAACAAATTTGGGATCGTTCCTGCCTCTCCCAACAAATTTGGGATCGTTCCTGCCTCTCCCAACAAATTTGGGATCGTTCCTGCCTCTCCCAACAAATTTGGGATCGTTCCTGCCTCTCCCAACAAATTTGGGATCGTTCCTGCCTCTCCCAACAAATTTGGGATCGTTCCTGCCTCTCCCAACAAATTTGGGATCGTTCCTGCCTCTCCCAACAAATTTGGGATCGTTCCTGCCTCTCCCAACAAATTTGGGATCGTTCCTGCCTCTCCCAACAAATTTGGGATCGTTCCTGCCTCTCCCAACAAATTTGGGATCGTTCCTGCCTCTCCCAACAAATTTGGGATCGTTCCTGCCTCTCCAAACAAACTTGGAATCGTTCCTGCCCCTCCCAACACACTTGGAATCGTTCCTGCCTCTCCCAACAAATTTGGGATCGTTCCTGCCTCTCCCAACAAATTTGGAATTGTTCCTGCCTCTCCCAACACCCCAGCATCAAACCCTTGCAGTTATTTTTTCCCCCTATGGCCACACAGCAGCCTGGCACTCTGTGATTTCTGCCTCCAAACTCCTCATTTGGGAGCTCGAAATCAGCATTTGTGTCGTTCTGCACACAAATTACAGCCCTGGGCCCTAAGAATAGAGGCCCCACAATCACCATGTGCTGTGCTGTCACTGCTTTTACATCCAGACCTTGATGGTGTGGTCACCGAACAGCTGCTTTTTTGTTCTCCCCCTCCAGATGACAAATTCCTAGTGGAAATCTAGGGGATGGCTTTGAAAGGAATGCTTTAAAAGCTGTTCAAAATGGAGTTTTTGGGTATTTTTTAATCAAGGTACCCTCCATCTGTTTATAATATTAATCCCACCCTCTGAGAGTGACTTCATAGCAAGAGATGCCTCAAAACCCCCAAACCTATCCCTCAGATATCCCCCAAATATATCCCTCCAGAACTCACACACGGTTTTCTTTCTGCCTCTTCTTTAAGCTATTCTCTATTCCAAAGCTTTCACAGAACCAGCAGTGTGAAAAACGCCCCCAGCAGCAGTTTTTTCCAGCAGTTTCTTCCCATTGTTTCCCACTTGGAGCTGATTTGGCTCAGGTACATTCACACGGAGTGGTTTTGTTCCCTAATTGAAGCATCAAGTCAGATTACGCTTCTGAAGCAGCAAATGAGACTGTTCACCAAAAAAAAAAAAAAAAAATCCTCTTTATCCTTGCTCAAAACGTTTGCTTCCCTGGATATGCTTAAGCAGGATAACTCAAGAAGCACCTAGAAACGGGATTTTGCAATTTTAGCCTCATCTTGATAGCCTGGAAAATAAATTTCCACAGAGGGACAAAGCAAGGGGACAGGGTGACATGGTGGGGCTGTCCCCGAGAGCCACCCCGAGTGTCCCATGTGCCAGCCAGCCTCAGTCCCATGGACAGCATCCCAAAAAAGCCTCATTCAGGCCCTCGGGAAAGCTGCATTAACTCATGGCCTGCACATTGTGGGAGGCATTTACATAAAGGGGGAGAGGGTCAGCCTGACCTTCAGTGTCCAGCACGGAAATTTAAAGAAAATAAAAGGAAAAGAAAAATCCCACAAAAGCCCAGCCCAGGCCTGTGCGAAGTGAATGGACACAAAGAATGGCTGCCATTGTGTGCCCTGCCGTGCCAGCCCTGGAACTGGCAGTTAATAATGCCGGGATGGTGAGGGGATGGAGCCATAAGCAATTTTGAAAGAATCCCCTGGTTTTGTGTCAGGGTACCCCGAATAACGCTGCCTTTTTGGAGCTCAATGCCCTGCGCTCCACGGGACAGGCTCAACAAGAGATTTTCTCCATTTTCCTCATCCCATTCATTAGGAATCCCTGGAAGGAACCCAAGACCCCGTTTCCCCTTGTCCTCCCCTGCTCTCTGAGCACCAGGTAGCCCAGGCCAGCCTGGCTGTCCCCAGGCAGTGCCACCCAACTGTCACCTCGCAAAGGTGATGTCCCCACAGCCCCATCCCCAGATCTGAGCCCTGCCTTGCTCTCCAGGCTGCCTTTTCCATAGGAAACGGCAGAGTTTTCCTTGGACAGGAGGCGCAGTCTCCAAAAACTCCACGCAATCCCAAATCGGAGGCTGCCAAAGGCTGCCCAGCCTTCCCTTTCCTTCTCGTGGCCGTGCAGAGCTGGCCACACACCCCAATTCCCTATTTTCCTCACCATTCCATTCAGCGCTGCCTTTCTCCCCCTCCGGCTCCATCCCCTGATGTCACCACCTCACCCAGGCCTGCTCACGCTGTTCCAAGTTTCCCCTCTCCCTCCAAATCAAATAATCCGCTAATAACCCCGAGCTGCAGGGCTGGCTTTTTCCTGGAGGAGTCATTTTTCAATGACATATGTGTGAACCATCGGGGATGGTTTAAAAACAGATTCCCCCTCATTACAAGCCCAGCACAAAGTTGCTCCTTTGTGTCTTCCCCCCCGCGCACCGAGCGACGCCGTTCCCTGGCTCTGGTTTCACATTGATTTATTTCCCTTTCATCTCTGGAAAACTGGGGAACAGGATCAGCTTCTGCTGCCTGCGCCGCCCACATGAGGGTGGATTGTGAGGGGTCTCTGTCACAGTGGAAAATACGGAGTAAAGCAAAGCTCTTGGCTTGAGTTACTCATCTGAGAACTCACTCAGCCTCCAAAGTGGAGGCACTTGCTGGGTTTTTATTCAGCCCTGTGTAAAAAAGGGTCCCAGCCCGCCTGGGAGGTGATGGTCCCAATGATCCAGAGGGTTCTGGGTTTCATTCCCACCTCTGGCTCTGGTGGAGGTCAGGGATGCAAAGGGAAAGAGAGGATTTGGGGAAGGTGGGGAACAAGAGAGACTGGAGAGCAGCTGCTCTTGGTCCAGAAAGGGAGGGGGCAGGAGAGAAATCCCACCTGAGATCCCAGAAAGGTTTGGGATGGAGGGAACCTTAAAGATCCTCCATTTCCAGCTGGGCTCCCTCCCTTCACCAAGGGCGGCTCGTGGATTCCAGAGCCCATCAAGGCTTCCTGCTCCCACCCCACAGCACATGGAGCCTCCTGAGCCACCCAAAACCTTGCTTTTACTCCATTTTTCCCCCATAGCCAAATTAATCTGGAAGTGGAGCTGCCGTTTCCTCAGCCCCACAGACAGGATTTCCACAACCCCAAATCCACCCCGAGCTTTCCTCCTCAGCCCTCCACGCCGAGGTGGCTCAGGATCAAGGGGTTTGTGTGCACAGAGGATTTTAATCAGCACTTGGAATGTTTTCTGCCCCAGGAGGTGAATACAGAGCCCAGGTTTTATGGATTAAAGGCAATGGGGGGAAAATAGACCTGGCTGCCAAAGTGATCTCGGGGTATAAGTGGGATTACACGCTTTGGCTTGGAGATATCTGCTGACACACTCAGAATGGAACCGAGCACCAAATTTTGGTTGGAAAAATATTTCCCTGCTTTTGGCTGGCGACAATCACCCGACCATGGAACAGGGACCTGCTGGGACCACCCGAGGAGGAGGCTTTGTGCAGGTTCCTATTGCTAATCCCCAAAATTTGGCTGCTCAGGAAAGAGCTGGGAATGGAAAGCTGAGCTGGTGGCAAACACAGGTGTGACTCCTCTCATCCACACACCTTTCTCCCTCTTTTTCCAGGAAACTAAAATGTGTCCTTTGATAATACTCACACCCCGAAGTATTTTTTCCATTAGGTTTCTATAATTTGTCCATGAAAAATTGTTTGGGTCTTATTGATTCCTGCAAGACAATCTCCACTCAGCATCTGCCATCTCAAATTCGGGATGAAAAATAAAGAAAATCTTGCCTTGGAGTTGGACTTGGGTGATTCTTGGTGGGTCCCTTCCAGCTCAGGGTATTCTGTGATTCTCAGAGCACAAAATCCGCATAGTTCCACAAAACAGTGCCCCAAAATCTTCATCCTAAGGAAGGGAGCTTGTGCACCCTGTGGCCTGAAAATCAGGTGTTAAACTCATCCCAGAAATGTGGTTCTCCAAAACAAACCCACGCAGAAGCAGGACTGGATGCAAGAGGCTGAGCATCCCCAGCTCGGGTTTCACCATTCTGAGCATCCCCAGCTCGGGTTTCACTGTTCTGAGCATCCCCAGCTGGATTTCACCGTTCTGAGCATCCCCAACTGGATTTCACCGTTCTGAGCATCCCCAGCTCGGGTTTCACCATTCTGAGCATCCCCAGCTCGCGTTTCAC
>VZTX01004493.1:9006-19544 GCA_013400915.1 Pardalotus punctatus | reverse complement strand
TCGGAGCATCCCCAGCGCGGGTTTCACCGTCCTGAGCATCCCCAGCTGGATTTCACCGTTCTGAGCATCCCCAGCTCGGGTTTCATCTTTCTGAGCATCCCCAACTGGGCTTTCACTGTTCTGAGCATCCCCAGCTCGGGTTTCACCGTTCTGAGCATCCCCAACTGGGATTTCACTGCTCTGAGCATCCCCAACCTGGGCTCTGAGCATCCCCAGCTGGGATTTCACCGTCNAGCTCAAGTTTCACTGCTTTGAGCATCCCCAACCTGGGCTCTGAGCATCCCTAGCTGGGATTTCACCATTCTGAGCATCCCCAGCACGGGCTTCACTGTTCTGAGCATCCCCAACTGGGATTTCACCGTTCTGAGCATCCCCAGCTCGGGTTTCACCGCTCTGAGCATCCCCAACCTGAATTTCACTGCTCTGAGCAGCAAGCCGGGAGAAGGGCAAACACAACCCGCAGATAAATTTACTCCCACGAGGCACCAAAGCCTCAGGAAAACCTTGCAGTGTTTGCAGACGTTCCAGAGCAGAGAACAGTGCACAAAAGTCACACTGAGCACCGATTCTCCCCACACATTTGCCTGCAGTGGCCAAAGCTCTGTTTGTTCAAGCAGGTCTGACCTCCCGAACCCCAGCCAGCGCTGGCTCCGTGCGCAGAACAACGAGCCCGTGGGCAGGGACTTTTTTTTTCCATGTTCTTGCAGGGAATAGAGAACTCCCAACCACCCCAATCCCCATCCAATCTTCTGCACAAGTCATTAGGAATCCCCTCTTCCAGCTCCCATCCCGGGGGGATGTGTTTATGGGGAACATTTCCATCGGATCCCGCCCGGCTCCGTCGGAGCGAGCGCTACACCTGCAAGCTGGGGATGTCTGGAGTGGGACTGGGTTTTCCTTTGGGTTTTGGCAGGCAGCCCAGACTGCCTCAAAAAGGAAAAAAAAAGGAATAGAAAGACCTCACCGTGTGTGAGGAACATGTGTTCCGTTTGTTCGGGCCTGGGTGACGAGGGAAGGGGGTGAACACGGAGTCAGCCTTGGGGTTTTTAGGGTGGGATGGGTTTTTGCTCTGCTCTGGCTGCAGGGAGAGGTTGTGGTGCAGGAAAACCTCCCTCAGAGAAGGGGCAAAAGGCAGGAAAACAGTAAAAAAGACCGAAATTGCAGAGAAGCAGAAGCATGAGCAGCACCAGCTTAACAAGGACACAAACCCTGAGCAGCTTCACATCCTTGTGCTCACCATCCTCTTCCTCCAGCTCCCAGGGTTTGGCTCAGATGAGCCTTTAGTTCCTATAAATCCACTGCAACAACACAAACCCATCCACCCTTCCGTAATTCCAAGAGGATTTTTTTGTTATTTACAGCCTTCTGCTGCAAAAAATTAACTTTTATGCAAATAGGGAGGACTGATGAACAACCTCCCACACAGAACGAGGTTCCCGAGTGAGCAGGGAAGGGAAACGTGGCCTGGTTTGGACCAGGGCACCCTGTCTGCTCCACTCCCAATAATCCCTTTTCCATCTTGCACAGGGATGCTGCCAAAAACGTTCAGCTGGCAACTTCTCCCCCAAAAGAAAAGGAATTTGGCTTTCCCCCCCTGCTCAAGCTGAGGAAAATCATCTTTCCCAAGCACATCCATTTGCTCTCCCTTCCCAGCACACCCCAAATCCCTTCGTGGTGCCTGTCCTGCTCCCGCAGCTCCATCCTTTTCCCTGCAGACCCCGCTGTCCGCCCCGACCCCACAAACCTTGGAATGATGTCACTGGAGAGAGGAGCAGCTTTCCAGCATGACATCACCCTGTCTGGGCTCAGCCACCAGCCTGCCTCCCGCTCCTCAGACTTTCCATGGAAGAATTTCAGCCCCCTCCTCCTCCCTCTGCTCTCCGAGGAGGGGGAAGCGAGCTCGGAGAGGAGCCAGGGCTGGAAGAGCAGCGACCCCGCAGCTCGGAGCATCCATCACCCCAAACGAGCCTGGGGCTGCTGCTGCCAGCCCTGAACCCACAGCTCTGCCAGGGGGACGTCAGGAAAAACCAGGCACGGCTCCCCCGACCCCACAGAGCCCCCATAGGGGATGGAAGTGGCTCCCAAGGATGAGTTTTGCTTCCTGGAGATGGTTCAGTTTTTCCATTTTTTTTTTTTGGCTGACTGCAAGGAGGGATCCCAGGGCAGGGAAGGGGACAAAAATTTTCTGTCCCCTCCAGGCCAGCAGGGTGAGAGCCCTGCAGCATCCCCACCCACGGCAGATCCCGATTTCCCCTCGGCGTCCTGCCCATCCCCTTTGGAAAACACTGCTCCGAACCGGCTCCCTGGACCCAACCATCAAACTGCTTCCTTGAGGAATATCAACCCAAAAAAATGCTGATTTCCCACTGGCATGCCCCAGCTGCAGTGACCAGGAGCAGCAGGATTCCTCAGAATCCTGAGCTTTCCCAGGAACAGTGATTCCTCAGGCAGGGATGGGGTCCCACGTCCTCCACGATTTTCACATCCTCAGCATTTCCCATCCTTTCCCGAGCCAAAAACCGCCCAAATCACGGAATTCCAGATGGAATTCCAGACCAGTTCCATGGTTTCAGTTGGGAGGGAGCTTAAAAATTCATCTTTTCCAACCCTGCCATGGCTGGAGCTCCTGAGGCCGGGCTTTAAATCTGGACAATCTCTAAGAAGCTCTAAGACCCCGCAGCTTCCCAAGGCTGATGTTTCACTTGGCACTCTGGAAAGATAAATGATAGACTGCAGGAGTGTTTTAAACATCAATAAAAGCACTTTTATGATCTGTTTGAACAATAAAGTGCTTTGTAAGCTATCAGAGGCCTGCAGGCATTTGATACCAGCAAACTGCACTAATTATCTACACATGCCAATGCAGTCGCTTTTACAGATTATGAAATGGAATTTACCACTGNAAAAAAAAATCTTAGATTAAAATAATTCAGTGCCATTACACTGATAAAGCAATTCTCAAAAAAAAAAAAAAAAAAAAAACACAGAAAAACCAACCCAAAAATAAAAATAATTTTAAAAAAGTGTATTTTGTAATCATGACTAACAAGGCTCCATCATTACAGGCAACCCTGACCCAGTCACCAAGCTTGACTGCAGGCCAGATGGCTGAACCTGCAATTACCCAGCAAATCGAAATGAAAAACAAGAGTTTCAGCAAAGTGTGTGCAAACAATCCAGCTGATGTTTCCAGCCAGGCTCTCACTTTCCTCACTGGCACCTGCCAGGGAGGGGTCAGAGGGACCAGGGCCAGTTTGGGGTGGCAGTGAAAGCCCCTGAAGCACAGAGTCACTTTTACAAGCTGGTTTGCAATTCTCACTGCAGCCCAGGTCCTGCCCCTCCCTGGCTGATAAAGCCACATGACGTCCCTGGGCACCTGTGAAAGGCGATGCTGGGGCTGAGGTGCTGCCAAATGGGGCCAAATCTCCCATTTGGGTTTTGATCAGATCGACTGCATCGCTTCGGCTCTGGCACCAAAAACCTCCCCCTTAATTGCAAACCCATCCAGAGGCATAATCCTCAATAATTGCAGACATTTTCTAGGCAGCGCTGCTCTCCTGGAAGAGCCCAGAGCTGTGATTTAATCCATATGTCTCAAGTGCACCATTTTAAAGAGGATTCTTTGGGGGGGAAAAAAAGCAAGCAAAGCAGGAGGAATGACGAGAAAACCAGCAAGCAAATGGAGAATTATTAGGAGACTGGGGAAAGCTACAGACATCTTCAATAAAGATCCCCAAATGCTGGCTCAGAAGGTTTTATTTTCCATCCTCTCACACCGTGGTATATGGTGGTGGTGTAAAACATCCCCTCTTTGCAAGACTCCACAGCAAAGGAGGTGAAATCAGATTTGGCAGGGCCAGCGAAGCAGGCAGCCAGCTCTGTGAATTACCTGCTTTCAGCAGCCTGCCAAAGAAATGGGAACATGGATCCGTGGTGCATCCTGACAGACAAATCCAGGCTAGTCAAAAAACCCTGATTTTAAAAAATGCTTCTTGAAGGTTAACAAAAACTTCATAAATCTGAGCTTTCCCCAGCTCCTTCCCGAGCCTCGACCCTGCAGGATGGGATGGGTCCAACTCTGAGCTCATGAGGAGCCTCACGGAGCTCGGGGAGCTCTTGGGATGCTGCTGGTGTGCAGATCACAGAGCCCCAGTGATGCCTTATGGATTTTTAGCTTCTATTTTCCATCTATCTGTGGCTTTGGTGTGCAGCTCTAGGCTTCAGAAAGTGCTCAAAACCTCTGCTCCCAGCGTTTTAGACAGAACTATTCCTCTCAGCTGGAAAATCCAAGGATACTTTGCTGCCTCGGAGCCCCAAAATCTGGAACCAACAGTAAATTGGGGGAGCAGGTTGGGGTGGGTGACACCATAACCTCAAGGTGTGATTGGAGGATTGAGGCTCGATGTGTGAATGGACAGAACTGATAAAATGTGAAAAACTCGTGACCTGGGGCCCATTTTGGGTGCAGCCTCTTGGGTGGGCTCTGCCTGCCCTGAATGCACCTGAAGGCCTTTAATAAATTAATCTGATTTTTGTTCTCCTAACTTTGTCTGGCCTCTGGTTCAGGTAACCCTGTTCAGGCACCACCAGGATCACTGAGGTGGGAAAAAGCTCTGGGATCATCGAGCCCAAGCTGTCCCAACGCCCACCCTGTCCCCAGCCCGGAGCTCTGAGTGCCACATCCAGCCCTTCCTTGGGCACCTGCAGGGATGGGGATCCCAAACCTCCCTGGCAGCCCCTTCCAATGCTCAACAACCCTTCCCATGGATAAATTCTCCCCGAATTGGGAATTTTCTGGGTTCTCCTCTATCAGAAGTGTTCCTCCCCCACCTTTCCATTGCTGCTGACAGGACCCTCCTGTCACCAGAACAGCCAAGACAGAGACGCTGAGACAAAATCTGAGATTGGAATTAGGCAGGGATTCAGACCTGAGGCTCCCACGGTTTGTCCCTGGGAGCTGAGAAAGTCTGTAACTCAAATTATCAGCAATTTCTCCGAGTTTGCTGCACCCCAGCACATCGATCCTGGGAGCAGAGAGAGAGCAGATCTCCTCCTGGAGCACACAAGAGGCTGTTTGATGTGTGAAGAGCACATCTGCCTACAAGAAGAGGCTCTGCAACTTCTCCATCCCCAAAACCAGCAAAAAACACCAGAAAATGCACCCTCGTGTATAAAACTGCGCATTCATTTCTCCCCCTTTCACTACAGCAAAAGCTTTTGATCCAACCTCACAAGCTCAGAGGTGTCTGAGAGAAAAATAACCTGCAGGAATAACAGCACTTTCCAGAGGTGGAAACCACAGCCAGGAGCATGGGAAGGGAAGGAGAAAGCCCTGACCAGAGTGAAATGAAATCTGGGATTATCAGCCGCAGGGATAATTGGTTTTTTAAGTGCAAACAAGGCTGAAGATGAAAAGAGAGTTGGCATTTCAACCCCAAGAGCACCTGAAGGGCCCCAATGTCTGGGCTGAGAGCATTGATGTGTCTGTTCTGCTTTGTGCCGTGGTGCCTTGGAGCTCTCGGCAGCCCTAAGAGCACCTCTGGCAGCCTGCCCGGCCTCTCTGGCTCATCCCAGCACAAACTGCCTTCCCTCCTTTTCTGAGGGCTTGATTTCACCTGCAGGGATGGGGATCCCAAACCCT
This sequence comes from Pardalotus punctatus, assembly GCA_013400915.1. Classification (NCBI taxonomy): domain Eukaryota; kingdom Metazoa; phylum Chordata; class Aves; order Passeriformes; family Pardalotidae; genus Pardalotus; species Pardalotus punctatus. Next base: position 13,903 of record VZTX01004493.1, on the reverse strand, counting down.
AAAAAACAAGCAAACATACAAACAAACAAACAAACAACAAACAAAACAAACAAAAAACAAACAAAAAAACAAACAAAAAAAAAAGAAAAAACCAAAAAACCCCAAAAAAACAAAAAAAAAACCAAACAAAAAATAACCCTCCAAGAAATCCAAGAAACAAAACAAAAAACCAACCAACAAAAAAACACCAAAAAACCCTACAAGAAAAAAAACAACAAAAAACTCTCCCAAAAACCAAACAAAAANCCCTACAAGAAAAAAAACAACAAAAAACTCTCCCAAAAACCAAACAAAAAACCAAGAAAACCAAAGAAAAAAACACAAAACCCCAAAAAACCCTAAAAGAAAAAAAAAACAACAAAAAACTCCCCCAAAAACCAAACATAAAAACCCAAGAAAACCAAAGAAAAAAAACACAAAACCCCAAAAAACCCAAACAAACAAAACCCAAAAAAACCAAAAACCAACAATAAAAACAAACAAAAAAAATCCCAAAAAAAACCCAAAAAAAAACCAAAACAAAAAAAAAACCACCCCCAAAAAAACACTACAAAGGAGGAGAGGAAATCAAAAGCAGCACCTTTCAGCATCCTCCAGCCCCTGCAGGGCGCTGTGTCCCACCCCAGGACAGGCTGTGGCACAATTTTTTGTCAGCCTCTCCTGGCCTCAGGTGGCTGAGACCCCCTCGATTTGCAGGATCAGAGGAAAGCCCTGGGTTTTACAGCAACAATCAGATGCAGTTATGGCACTCAGCTGCATAAAACCACCTCCTCTTGCCTCTAAAGGAGCCAAAAATGAAGGACATAAACTTTAAAAAGCAATATATTCATGCCCTGAGCTTTTCCACACACGGGAAAACTCAGTTTATCCTCTCCAGCCACTGCTGCAATCCAAGGTTATTTCCAGAGGGCCAAAACACCACTTCAATTGTGGGGCAGCACTGCAAAAATTTACGCAGATGAACCAAAAATAACTGGCAGCACTTCATCCCTGGGGTGTCCTCAGCAGTTTTACCAAAACCTATTGATTTTCTTTATCAAGGTCCACGCCCCAACTGAACGATGCCAACTCCAGCTCGGGAGCCAGGGGCTGTACGAGACTTTTATCAGCACAAAATCAGCGTCTTCCTGGCAGATCAGCAGAGAAAATGCGATATCCAGCAGAAAAATGGAATGGCGAGGTCTGAATAAAGCTGATTTTCTCCTCAGGCCAGCACTGAAGGTCTGGAGTGACAGTGAGCTGGAAAATAGGGCTGGACCCTCCACCCTGCCCAGAGCAAACTTCTCACTGCACTTCTCAGCTGAGATGCCTCCAAACACCCCACAAAGGGCTGAATTCACCTCGTCCAGCCCAGGGGTGGGAAAGTTTCCCTGCCGCAGCCTTTGGGCAGCACTTTGCACATCTGGACATCCTCCAGCTGTGGGGTGTGGGGCTGCCCTGCTCCTGCTGGGATCCAGCACTAAAAGGTGGCTCCTGTTGATGTCTTCATAATTTTCAGTTTTTTTATGCTTTGTGTATCTCTAACTTGCTGTAGTTCTGTGCTTCTTACAAAGGGCTGAAAACCTCTGTTCCCAGCACCTTTAGCCAAAACAAAGCTCTCAATACAGATCCAAGGACACGTTCATTGTCCTAGGACCCAAAAATATGGAAACAGCTGTGAGATGGGGGGAGCCTGGGGTGGTTGACATCATCACCTGAGGGGGTGAGTGGAGAATTGGGGGCCAATATGTTAATTAGGACAGAACCTATAGAAGGTGAAGGGCTCGTGACCCTGTGTCTATTTTGGGTGACTTTGATTGCCCAAATGTACCTTGAAGGCCTTGAATAAATCTGTTTGCCTTTTATCCTCCTGATTTGTCTTGGCCTCTGTTTCAGGTCACCTGTTCTGGGCATCACTGTGATGGAGCATGGGCAGAAAACGGGGCAGAAAATCACCAGGATGTTTTGGGAAGCCTCCCTGGGTTCCAGGCTGAGGATGCTTTGCTTTCTCTGAAGGAGCCTTTCCCAAGTTTTCCCCTCTCTATTCCTACACTAAACCACCAGGACCTGGCTCCTCACTCGTGTTTAAAGGGAAGCACATGGAAAGCAGCAGCTCTTCCCCCTCAAACTGAGACACATTCACATCTTGACTTCCCCCAGCGCTGCTGCAGCCACAGCAACAGCTCTGACTGCAGCAGAGAAAATGTTTATCCTCCACACGGGCTGCTTTTGTGTCCTTCCCTCTCTCCCTGCAAAAAAAAAAACCCTTTGCAGCCTCACCCCAGCATCCCCTCAGGCACAGCTTGAAAATTCCCAGCCCTGCAAGAGCCTGTCCTGACATTTGTAAACTCCTGTTTTGAACAACAACCCCGCACAAAACTCAGCTTGTACAACCTGGGCTCGGGGCTTGGCCCCTTTTCAAACCTCCCCAGTGCTCCCCGGGCCCTACAGAGATGCTCACAGCCTCCCAGCTAATTGAATTTTAATGAGAGGAAGTCATTTTTCCACTGGAAGAATGTTTTGCTAGAGAAATATTTTGAAACTCCTCTAACCTTTCCTGCCAGCCTTTTTTTCTTTTTCTTTTTTCTTTTTTTTTTGCGCAGCAGAACACGAGTGAGGAAGTTCCCATTTGGGTTCTCTATGGACAGAGCTGCTCCCCTCCCAACCCCAGCCGGGGCCAGCCCTTCAATAATTACAACTTGTAAAACAAAAAGGGTTTGGGGTTGGTTTGATTTCAGCCCTGACAAGGAGGATATGAATTCCCACTGCTTTATAGCCAATCCCAGCCCTCCCCAGCGCCGTCCCCACTCCCACTTCACTGGGTTATTTTAATTTCCAGCAAATCTGACAAACACAGAAGAGCCAGGCAAGTCCATGGGTGCAGAAAACCCTGGGGAGCACCTGGGTTTTTCAGATCAGGTGCCCACGGGACAGCAGCAGCTCCATCCCCTACCTGAGCTCCAGAAATCCTCAGCTTTCCAGGAATACATAAATTTATCAGCTTACACCCTCTCCCCATTGTTCTGAGGCACAGCTTTGCCTGCACAGTTTCTGCTTAGCCTTGCAGAAAGGAGAAAGGAGGGGCCAAAGGAAATGAAGTTGCTGAGATATGAAGGAAATTAGGTTCTAGTCCACTGCCTTCAGAAATCCTGTTCCACCCCACTTAAAGCTGCTGGTGTCTCGAGTGCTGTGTGAGGAGGGTGACCAAAAATAAAAAAGGATAAATACCAGAACTAGAAGGGTTTTATGTCCATGTTGTACAACATCAGCACGTATAAGACAAAGAAAAAAGTGCTTTTTAATTCCCAAGCTCTCCTAAGTGCCAGCAGGATCTTGTAGCTGCAGTTCATACCCAGAACAGGCAAGAGGCTCCTTCCAGCCCAAAACTGAGGAGGTCCCACAGCCCCTCTGAGTTTAAAACCTTTGAGCCCTTGGCCAGGGCTAAAAGAGGAGCTGGGAGAGCCCTTCCACCCATGAGCCCTCGGATTCCATTCCCTCCCTGGCAGAGCAATCAGCTGTCCCGAAGTCAAGCCCTAAAAGCTGCGGAAACTCTGTTATTTTACACAATGAAAGAGCCTGAAGTGCAGGTTCCTCATCCAGTCGGGATGAGGATCCAAGTCCTTTAACTGGATCTGCTGGACCTGAGCTGGAGGAGAACTCACCACTTTACACAACAACTCCCCCTAAAACACAGCATCCAGCGCTGAAACATTTGGCAGAACGTCCAGCACACGCAAAATACACTCCAGTGCCCACTAAACCCAGCTTTTACTTTCCATTTTAATTGTTCCACTTCCCAGGGAACGTCTCTTAATTTAATACAATTCCGAGATCCAGCTCTGACTCTGGAGCTGGGATTTTGGCAGCAGATGCATTCAAGTCCGTGCATTCCTGCTCTGTTTACAGCAGGCCAGCTCCCAGATGTTGGTAATATTAAACAGACTGGAACTTTCCCTCTGAGTGACAGCGAAATGCAGGCAAGAACTGGCTTTGCTATGGCTCTAATTATCCATGGATGGGAGATATTCCTCATCCCTTTGCTGGGCTGGGGAGGCCCTGGAGATGCAGCCCTTCATCCACAGAAAGCCCATAAAAATGAGGATATTGAGATCAACAGGGCTTGGTTCACACTCCATTGCACCGGTGCTGATTTCAGGGAAGCAATTCCAGCCCTCAAGAAAGATCAGGAATGGGATTCTCATCCACACGAAGCCTCACAAGCGCTGCAGAGCGCAGAAGTTGATTTTGCCAGGGAAATGCATGCATTAAACAAGCTGCTGAATGACGGGAAAAACTTCTCCCATATGTACCTTGTCTATAAATAATCCTCTGTCTCCCTGCTTCCATCAGAGGAGCTCATGGGAACATTCCACCCCTCAGGATTTTGCTTTGCCGTGTGGGAGGTGGCAGGGCTGCCAACCAAGCTGTCAAGGAGAGTCCCCTCGTGTCATGGAGCAAAAGAACCAAAATTCCATGGCCAATGTGTGGAAAAAGGGCAAATTCCTGCAGCCACGGGGTGAACTGGGATTTGGGAAGGAGCTGCTTCCCTCAGCCTTCATTCAGTGCCCCTGCAGCTCCAAATCCCAGCACGGGGATGAAGGAGAACCTTGTGAGCCCTTCCCAGTTTAAATGCACCAAGAGCTCCAAAATCCCAGTCCAGAGACAGCCCAGGAAGGGCTTGAAACCAGAGAACAAGAGGAGCCCACTCCAACAGCTCACCCAGCCCTCAGTTTTGACCATCACTACAAAAATCATTTACCCGGCCAAAATAAACACTTAAAAATCACAACCACTGTCCTACTATGCAAAAACCCAACCCAAGTTTGGAAAACGAGCTGGGAGCACCTCAGCATCCCTGTGAACACCTCAGCATCCCTGGGAGCACCTCAGCATCCCTGTGAACACCTCAGCATCCCTG
>VZTX01004491.1:23268-63039 GCA_013400915.1 Pardalotus punctatus | reverse complement strand
ATAAAAACCAACGCAAAAAATCCCCACCAAAAAATAAAAAAAAACCAAAAAGAAAAAAAAAATGAAACAAAAAAACCCCAACAAACAAAAGTGAACACCCTTACGACGCTACATTGTCTCACCCTTTCAGCGCATTTTCGTGACCTAGGTTGGGTAATGCTGTGTGCTGAAGGTGCATTTATTTCCACATCTTGCTGCTGGGGGATTTATGTTTTTATTTGTTGGTTTTGGTTTTTTTTTGTTTTCTGGTTTTTTTAAAATTCTTTGTATTTGCACTGCAGGAAGTAGTCTGTGCTTCGGTAGGACAGTAGGAACTTAGAACCCTCCTGCGTGCCTCCATTAATGCATCAGACCGTCACACATAAGCTGTCCTCTTTCAGTTTGTCTTGCTATATCCTCTTTTATAATTCCAGCCATTTTTATGTGTGATGTGCTCAGTCATTTTTCCCTCAACATTTTGACCAAGTCAGCATTTTTCTGGTTTTATGTCAGAATAAACTGTGATTTTTCTGGTGGCGTTCTAAGGTGGACAAGTAATCATGACCATAAATAAGGGTCAACCTTCCTGCTATAAAATGAGCAAGTATTTGGGTCTTGATGTCTGATCAAGATGAAGCTAACCTATTAAAAAAACAAAAAGTTTAGCTCTAAGATAGCTGTAAGTGGGCAGCTTGCCATTTTCTATGCCCCTGAATCCGACTGATACTTTCTGGGTGGTGCTTGTGCGCTCTTACTATTTCTCACACTTTTTTGTGCGTGAGTGATTAATGTCTGGACACTGTTGCCAAGCAGGAGGTTCAAAGAAGGCAAATTACTAAATTTAATCTTAAGTAGCAGACTTGGTGCTGTTAATGCTGGTAAAGAGCCAGCTCTAGTTCATTCTGACTAGCAATTGCAGTGGAAAGCAGCATGATTTCCATTACAGACCTTGCATGCAGGCCTTGAAATGGCAGCATTTGAAACTCTGACAGTGTTCAGAGGCAGGATTATAAATTAAAACAAATTAACCTCTGCTTTTCTGTAAGGCAGAGCTGGCAATAGTGCCTGCCTTTCTGTGGATCAGAGTTGTCCCTGCATTCCAGCAGTTAATAACTAACGGACCAGAGACCCTTGTTTCTGGGACATCACATTCTTTGAGTGTTGTAATATATGAGCAAATTGCTTTTTCTCTAGAAGGGGAGCCCATGAAATGTGTAATGTGTGCAGGTGGAATAGCATGCTGGTTTTTTTTTGTTTTAGATGATGACAATTCAGAAGAAGGCCTTCACACCATCCATTCAGGAAGGCACGAATATGCATTCAGCTTTGAGCTTCCACAGACGTAAGTATCCACACACAGTCATTGGGCCCTGCTGCCCACTCGCCTGACCAAAACTCCTGCTGTGGGTGGAGGGGAAACCTTTTCAATGGTAGTAGGAATTGTGCTCCAACATGCTGTAGAGAACATAATCTCATTAAATTGAAGAGGTTGCTTTTACACTGATACACGCATTCTTTTTCTTTTTTTTTAAATTTCCAAGGAGCTCACTGCTGCCCGTTTGCTCACTTTCTCGTAACCAAGTCCTTCCTATTGACTTACTAGCTATTCTAATCTATTTATCCCTTCCCAAGAGGAGGGAGTGGAATTTGAACTGTCACTGGAGTCCTGCAGAGTGGCTGAGATACCTTTTAACTCAACCATTTACTGTAGCTATGCAGACCACCAGAACTATAGATAAAATCATAGTGGAATTGTTTGGGCTCAAGCCTGGAACAGATGTCTCAAGTTTACTTAGATTTCAACAAAAGAGGAGATTGTTCTTAGGCAAATAGGGTATATGTACCCAGGCTGGCCATTTATGCAGAAAGTCTGGATGGAAATAAACTTAAGAATGTGTGGATAAAGTAAGAGTTCTCCTATCTAATCTTACTTGTCTTAGAAGACAAAGGTGATGTAAGAAGAAAACAAAAAGTGCAGAAGTTTGCTCTGGTTAAGATAAAAATTGTTGTGCCACTCCTGTCTGAAATATGTAATGTAGACATTGTGGATGTAAGATTTATGCTTGGTAGACTTACCAATATGGAAATGAGCTAAAAATACAAGTTCAGTCAAATTAAATACCCAGAAAAAGAGGAATTGTGAATATGGATAAAAAATGAGCCTTTTTCTATAAGTGGCAAGTAGCAAAGTCATTAAAAATTTGAAAGTCACTGAAGATTTGGCAGTATTATGTGACTAAGCTCACTGCCTAATATTAAAGCTGTTTAATAGAGGTGCTGGTTTTAACAGAATCTGCAGATGATAAACACTTCTACAGTTTCAAAGTGAACAGCACAAGACTTCTACTGTTACAGTAAGATTTTCTGTGAAGACCTGTGAACATAGAGATTTTAAAGGCAATTTAGCATTCTAAAAATATTTCAACTACAGGAGGTAGAAAGGCCAATACTGATTTTCCCTTGAGTTGAAAGGGGCATTTAAAAAAACAAAAAAAACCCCAAACCCGAAACACTAGATACATGAACATGAAGTGCCTAGCTTGAAGTAAAACAGCCAAAAAGCAAATATTACAAGCATCGGTCAAAGCACAGGTTCTTTTTAAGTGACGTGAAGGAATAGTGGTTAAACCAGTTTTTAATAATTCTGGAAAAACAAAGGGTGATATTAAAAGCCTGAACTTTGACACTGTGTACTTACTTGCTATATTGTGTTCATAGAGTACTTCCAAAATTGGCATAAACTTCATAGCAACAGTGGAAAGAAGTGCAGAATCCTTACTGACTTTTCTTCTGCAGAATATGGGACAGAATGAAATATTGAAGTTGGATTAAAAAATCCATTTAATTGCATTATTAGGGAAGAAACTAAACATGTCAAATGGGCAAATAGAGAAGTCAAACCTGTAACTGAAAGAATAATTGTAGTAAAGCACTAGCATAGCTAGTATTACTCTCTGTTGAAAATACAGAAACTTTACGAAATTTTATTTTTGTGTATATATAATAGTGTATTTAGAAAATACTAAAATAAAAAACCTAGATAAAAATAAGGAGAAACTAAGTTACAGAAAATACTTTGCTTACCAGTCTGGAAAAACTTCCCACATCATTTTTCCTCCAGCTTCTAAAGTAGACTTCCTTGATTTAACAAATTTCAGAATAATCTTGGTGATTTCATATGTCTGTATATATAAATACATATATATATGTATATATATATGTATATGTATATGCTTGTATATGTACATTCTGAGGTATTGTAAATGTTTTAAGCTGTCTCATCAGGATGGAGGAAGATTAGAAGATGCTCAAAATAGCCTCTCTTCAGAACTCCAAGTTGGAATATTTACTCTGCTTAAAGCAAAGCTAACTACGAAAGTGCTGAGTTACAGCTAAAATTAACCTGATGCTGAGCTACTGACCAAGTAAATAGTAGACAATGCTTTACAAAATGCAATATCCAAAACTATAATTGGTTGATAAGAATGCTAATTTTAATTGGTAGTCAAAAGGGCATGCTTTACTCTAGATGTGAAAGTGGCCTCTTAAGTTTAAAGAAAATGTGTACTCTCCTGGCATTTTCTAGTACAATTCTTTCATTCATTCTTAAAATCTATTAAAAACTATAGTAGAATAAATTGGAGATTATTTTTTTCTCCCATCTTTAATCTTAAATTTTTCTGAGATATGGAAACTTTGCAAATAAGTTACGCTTCATGAAATAACTGCAGTGCATTAAAAATGCAGTTCTATATACTAATCCCTGACCTGATCAATTGTATCATTATTAGACAGAAAGACTTTACTCAATTTTGACCTTTGTGTCCTGCACAGACCACTTGCTACCTCATTCGAAGGCAGACATGGCAGTGTACGCTATTGGGTGAAGGCTGAATTGCATAGGCCTTGGCTTCTACCAGTAAAATTAAAGAAGGAATTTACAGTCTTTGAACATATAGATATCAACACTCCTTCATTACTGGTAAGAATTGACAGAATTACTCATTTTTTGTTTCTGGCATAAAAAGTAATGAAGTTTAATAACTGAAACAATATCCATATCTAATTTTACCTAATACTTGATACTTAGTTACAGCTAATCTTCTAAATATTATATTACTTCAGCAACTCTGTACGTACTGATATTTTGAAAGCTACATTTTCCTGTACTTGGAGTTGCTTCACTTTTAAGATATGTGAAATGGTTTTGTTAATTTAAATTGATAATACTAAATTGTTAAGTGTGAGTAAGAAGGAAAATTTTGAGATCTGTTCCTCTTTGATTTCGATTAAAGAAAGTGGTGAATTTTTTTTTAAAGAGTTATTGTGAGAGACTGCTAACTTAAAAATGCAAAGTAAAAAATTTACTGCAGTGCATAATTGATAATTTCCATATGGATAGTTTTCTGCCAATGGGGAGAAATTATGACAATTCTTTATAATATTTTTCTGAAATATCATTTTATTAAAATAATTTCAGTATCACAACTGCTTTCAATGTGGATTTGATTTCAATCAGGCCTAAAATGCCATTCCTTCCACTCTTCTTCAAGTTCACCCCCCATGGAAAGGGGAAAAAAATCTCAAAGTCCATTGAAATAGGTTTCTTGTGTGTATGGGTGAAAAATCAGACTTGGAAAGGGACATCGGCCTTGCACAAACTCCATTAAAATCAAAAGACTCAAATTTGACTTTAATGGGCTTTGGATCAAGTCCTAAGTCCTGGTGTCATGTAAAATAACAAAGTCTGTTTAATATAGATGAAACAGGATGATTTTGAAACAGGAAATAGCAGGAGTCAAGGTTACAGTACTGTAGCTTAGTTATTGTTTCTGAAATAGTGTACTGGACATTCTTGCTTACTGGTAAATTAAAAGTCCTTCAACAGTATGGTGTGATATGTGGGCTGTAAAGCCTTTCCTGAAACTATGCTGAAGTTATTTATGTATAAAAACCTGTTTTAAATGAATCTGTAGTATGAAGTGTAGCAAAAAAATGCAATGTTAATGAGTATGGAGTTAAAATAAAGCTTACAGTTTGCGTAGTGCAATTTGCTTGAGGTTTCTCCCTCTAGGAGTAACTATAACTAGCATAAACTAGATATGCTTATCAAAATGCATAGAAAGTACATAATTAAAATAATATTTTGGTGTTGATTAGAACAGATGAAGAGATTCATGGAGCACTCTGTTAACTGGAAAATACTGTTCTTTTCTTGCAGTCACCCCAAGCAGGCACAAAAGAAAAAACTCTCTGTTGTTGGTTTTGTACCTCAGGCCCAATATCCTTAAGTGCCAAAATTGAAAGGAAGGGCTACACCCCAGGTATGTAACAGAAGTAATTATAGGCAATGTTTTTCCTTCCCTTTTAAAATGACAGTTTGTACTTAGCTACTGTTACATAAAAGTAATACCTTAACTATTTTTACCATTTTGGTCTGCATCATCAATCTTGCTATTTTAAACTACTAATTCTGTTAGCTTGCTGTGTCTCCAGATTGTCAAAGGACATCTGCTTCTATTAGGCCTGTACATTTTTCTGTTAGATTTATCTTACGGTGGCCTTACTGCTACTAGCATCGGTGAATGTTGTTCAAAGTATAGCGCATTGTTAGTGCCTTCTAATGATGCATATTATGTGGCAATTTGCTTCAGTTGCCTTGCAAATATATAGAAAACATGAAATTTTGCATTGTTTCAGGTGAATCAATTCAGATCTTTGCTGAGATTGAGAATTGCTCTTCTCGTATGGTGGTGCCAAAGGCAACCATTTACCAAACACAGGCATTTTATGCTAAAGGGAAAATGAAGGAAGTCAGACAGCTTGTTGCCAACCTCCGTGGGGAATCCTTGTCATCTGGCAAAACAGAAACCTGGAATGGCAAACAGCTGAAAATTCCACCTGTTTCTCCTTCAATCCTTGACTGTAGTATAATCCGTGTGGAGTATTCACTGATGGTATGTTGGGTTGTTTTGCTGGAGTATGAGTAGTATCCATGATTTCTTGCAAATCGTTAGCAAAGCATTGTGAACTGCTAGCTCATTACAAGAGAAACGCATAGCCTAGTATTAGGTGTCCTGGCAAGAATTAATTCTGTAAGTAAATTCAGTTTAAATCTTGCATGTTCTAAGCAAATGTGTTACGGGTAGGTGGCATGTCCATGTAAGGACTTGTGTTACAAATACAGAGCTGCTTTTGAGTTGGAGGGCGTGTTGCCTCCATAGGGACATTGGCTCTAAAACAAACAAAAGGAAATTTCAGTTCCTTGTGAGTTCCATGGATGGAGATTTTAGTCTAATAATTATGAAGTGCTCATACAAACCTATTCTTAGTCTATACCTCTTTGTTGCTCTTTAGGTATATGTGGATATTCCTGGCGCCATGGATTTATTCCTTAACTTACCACTGGTCATTGGTACCATTCCTCTACATCCATTTGGTAGCAGAACATCAAGCGTAAGCAGCCAGGGTAGCGTGAACATGAATTGGCTTGGTCTGACGCTGCCTGAAAGACCAGAAGGTAACCTGACAAAACAAGTCTGTTTTGATTTTTGTCTGCTTTATTCATTGCTGTCAAGCAAACAGACACAAATTAAATCCTTTGTAATAAAGCACATAGAAAATCCCTCGTGGATGTTTCCTTGCTACGTGCTTCTTCTCTGTAGAAGAACAGAGTTCCCTCCTTGCCTTCCTCTGTCAAGTGCAAGCTCGCTTGGAGGCTGGTGCAAGTGAAAGCACAGACTGCCATTGTACCTGGGCACAATTAATTCTGCCTCCAGTATCCCAGCTGTATCCTTGGTTATAAGGCATGGTGACCTTTACTATCCTTAGTGGCTGAGACTTTGTGAAAAGATAATGTAATCCATTTCAGTGGGAATCTCTTTTAAAGGAGAAACTGTAGCTTCTTCCCTCTTTTCGCATATAAACATCTCGGGGTTTTAATGTATAAATCCTAGACTCTGATGATGAAGTCTGGAGGAATGCAATGTTCTGTCATTCTTGCCTGTACAGAAATACAGTATTCTGAGTATGCTTTAAATTGAAGGCTATAATTAAGCCACAATAAACAATGGTCACTCTGCTTCTGGATTTGAGCATAGTTCTACGATAAATGATAACAACTTACCCTCTCTTTCACTTTCAATAACTGTGGAAAAATCACTGAAGTAATTTATCTACCTGCTGGTGCATTTTACAATATAAAATTTTAATATTTATCATATTATATGTTTTGACATGCATAAGAACTTGTTGTTCGAACTGCGTGTGCCTTCTCCCTGCAGCACCTCCCAGCTATGCAGAAGTGGTTACGGAGGAACAACGACAGTCCAGCCTTGCACCCTTAGGTGCTTGTGATGACTTTGAGAGAGCACTTCCAGGACCACTATTTGCATACATCCAGGAGTTCCGTTTTCTGCCTCCACCCCTCTATTCAGAAGTAGGTACCTAAAAATACAATTGTGAATTCACTGTTTTTCTGAATTCTGTCATGTGGAATAAATACCAGAAACTGTTTCTACTTTATGTAAACCAGGACAAATAATCAGTATTATGTAAAGGGGAAAAGGTGACTTTGTTTTAGCAAAGTGCAGGGAAATTGCATCAGAAATTTTCCAGGATTCTTAACTATTGTAATGCTTTATAGAAATTCTAAAACTGTTTAGCCACCCTCTGGGCAATTTATTCTTGTTGTATTGCTTTATATATATAATACAGCTGTTGGTGAACACCAACATTTTGAGTCTGTAGATGCACAACGCGCTAATGGTTTTCACCTCTTCTTGCAGAAAGTACTCTCTTTTTGGTTCTTTGTATATATTACTTTCAGAATTTTCACGTAGAGAAGTTACAAAGTATTTTTTCTGACTTAGGTTTCTCTAAATGCAATTCAAACATTTCTGTGCAACTTTAGTTCTGTGAAAGTCACTCAATAACTGGGACATGAGTTTAGGCTTCAAAAGCTATATTCCTATTTTTCAGGGAAAAGCAGTGCTATAGGACAAAATAGAATAATGTCCTTCGGCTAAATCTTGCCTGGATCTACCCACTCTTGATTTTTTTTTTTGTTTTTTTTTTTCTTTTCCTCTTGAAATACTTAATCTGTTAATTGAGTTAGTGAGTGGCGTGTTTTTTGTGTGTTGTTGAGGACTCTTCTATAATGTAACCCTAGAGTACATCTCAGGTCCTTTTCATTTTAGGTACTCTAAATAAGCTTTTCCTTTGTTCTAAAAAATGAATTTATAAAGTTAACTGACCACTCAAGCTATACTTACTATCCAGTTTTGGAGACCTATGTTAGCATGCTCTTTGCCTTCCTTTTGTAGAAAGGAAGAAGAGGTAATGAGTGGAACACGTGAACTTCTAAGACATTTTATGGGTTTTTTCAGGATTCATTACTTAAAAATTATGTGGAAGAACTTTTTATTAACAGTTTTATGCCTTTCTAAGTGAAATATCTTCTGAAACCAATTTAATATTTTGAGTTACATGTTCAGTGATGAGTCAGGTTGTCTTCTTAATATGCAATAAATAAGTTAAAACATCTGTGCTACTATAGCAGTTTTTTCAGGTTTCTTATTACATCTTTGTGCTTATTCTTAAGCTACCATCAGCCTGTAGTTTAAAATGCTTCACTGTACTTAGTAATTTTCCGTTCAAAGTTTTGTCTAGTTTCTAGAGATATTTCAATTACTTAAATAACCTTTGGATTGGGAATACCATTTATCTCTGACTGTCCTGGACTTAAAAATTTTGGTGGGTTTTTGACTCGATTGGTTTATTTTCTAGCAATCAACTCTAAAAATACCTTGGGTTGTTAACGTTTTTTCCTCTTTTGTTTAGATTGATCCAAACCCGGATCAACCCACGGATGACAGACCATCTCGCCCCTCTCGTTGAAGGAATCCATAAAAAGCTGACTTGACTTGGGTTTTGAATCATACCTGCCCCGTTGAAGGTCAAGGCATCATAGTCGAGGCACACTTTCAAAGAAAGTGGGTTTGCTCTTGCCCATATGGTGAATAAATGAAAACAACCTGTGATCACGCTTTGAAGCCTACAGCAATGTTGTAGGACTGCTCCACATGCTTGAAGAACTGAGCTTTCCCCCCTCCCTCTTAAATACTGGCACATACTAGGAGCAGCCTTACTAACCTACAGTCATGTGTGTCCAAACACTCAAACCACATTAAGAGAGGTTTGGCTTCCTCTTATGATTTGGAAATTTGCACATCCTTATTGCTTACATTGTGCGGTTCAGTGTCACTACAGCTTTTTCTCATCTATGCCGGATGGTTGTTACCCCTTTCTTACTTCTTGTGGTCCGCACAATAAGGAGCAAAAGAAAGCTTTGACAAAAAAGAAGGAAACAAACAAAAAAACCAACGGCAGCAGACTTTGACAAATGCACTGAGTTGTTTTGTTTTTTGTTTTGTTTTTTTTTTTTTAATTTAATGTAGCCTGGACTTTACCTGCATATGCACATGCTCAGAATTGTCCTAGTAGGCTGATCATGTATCACCTCTTCAGCTTGGATCCTGTTGTGGATTTATTTACAAACATCAAATGCCTTCAAGCCAATCCTTCTTGCTGTATGTTTTGCAGCCTACTGTAGTAGATAAGCAACAGATATGGGGATAGGGTGGGGGGTGAAGAGTTAATTGAAAGAAACTAATAGACTTCATCAAGATTGTATACTTTCTTGATTTCTTTTAAGAATTTGTTGCCTTTCTACTATTACCGCAAAGCAGCGTTTTGTTACAGACTGCCTAAAAATCACTTAATCTCAGGTGAACTCATCACTTGCCAAACTGTTGGAATGCTATTTGTTTTTTTACGTTGCACTGTTGAGTTAGTTCTTTTGTTTTGTGTTTGTGTTTTATTTTTGTTCTTTATTTGAGAGGGAGATCTGGAATAGGGACATACACAAAAGTTACAAAACCCACCTCATTCCCATTTCTCTTTCTTTGTTATAAAAAAAGATGTTCAAGTTGTGAAGCTCTAAAAAATAAAGGCACAAATGAAAGTAGCACCAGCAGACACCAGCTGTTCCTCAAAAGAATTTTAAAAGGAGTAGTCATACACTGTCTAGGATTCACAGACAGATCAATATCTCAAGTAGTAGGGAGAGGAAGGGAAAGTAAATTTATTTTTATATATAGCTACTTAATCACCAAAAATTCTATATGTAATGTAGTAGAAAGTATTTCAAACTGCAGGAAAAGCTTGTACTATGCTAAGAGCTCAGTTTGTGCACTTTGTATTATCTTCAGGGTTTATGATACTTTACAAGATCAGAAGTATAATTAAAGTTGGAAAGATCAGTGTTACCAGCACTACTTACGTATGAGTTAGCTGGAATTGCTTCAATGACTGCATCTTCTGTGGCACTCTCGAGAGCTTGAAAACAAACAGAACAGTGACTTTTACCATGTATTCATTTAGAATGCAAGAAACTTTCTGGAAAGAGCACTTGCCCTTGAGTATGCCCCAGGAAAAAGTACAGTGGAGCCATTACCTGTGCTAACCAATACCAGCACTTACGTCCTAGAGATGTACAATGGAAGTCAACTTCGCCTTTCAGAAACCGTATAACACAGATCACTGACAAAGGGACACTCTTCTGGTCTTGACTACTTAAATAAATCAAGATTGAATCCATCAAATACCTGTCTCCTTGTGCAATAAAAGAAGAGAGTAGGAAAGGGGAGGCTGGTGTTTCTGCATAGTGCTCATTCTTAAAAACTTTTGCCTTGTTTTTAAGGCTTCATAAATGCGATAAAATAGGCTTTTCCATAAGTGGCCTTTACGAGAACATGAAAGACCATTCATGTTTCAAAAATGACAACAGGGTGATAAAATATAAATGAGTCACGTTTTAAGTGATTCAGTTAAAAGGCTTGGGCTTTGAGTGGGAATATTGGCAAGGAGGAAGTTGGATGATGTTACTACGCCAATTTTGTGGATGTCCCTTCCCTCTACCCTCTCCAACCAGACAATTTTTAGAGCTGATGGGATTGTTGGTATAAAAGGGCATTTGGTGGTTTTACTTTTTTTTTCCTTTTTTTGTTAAACAGACTAGGGAACAATTGCTGGTATACATAGCATTAAAGTACTTACCACAACATAATGGAAAATTGCATAGGAGGCAGGATTGACCAATATCATAGTAATTGACATGGCATCACAGCCTTTGTGATTAGAATGAAAAATTGTATAAGCTTATCAAATAAAAACTTCCAATTCAAATTACATTGTTATTCAGAGGCATTACTCTTCCACAAATACTGGTCAATTCTTAGCATTATAAAACTTGAGGTTCACAGTTTTAGCCCAGTATTTGATAGAGAATTCTGATCTGAGTTAGGAAAAAGTAAGTAAAATCCAAACATTAGAGAAACAAAGTGCAATATTAAATGTTTGCTTTATAGATTATATTCTATGGCTGTTTGTACCTTTTTTGGTTTTAGTTTTGGTGCTGAATATGTCCTTGTAGACTCTTGTTTTAAGAAAACAATATGTGGAAAACAGTTTAATTTTTCCTATTGCTCTTCCTTGTGGAAAATAAACTTTTGTAAAAAAAAAAAAAGTTTTTAAGTGTTATACCTATGCATAAAATAAAAACCAGAAGTATCACATAATACAGGGACTTACTATGGGAAAACACATATTGCCCATCTCAAACAATAGAGAAAAGCTATTTCTAGAACTATACTGAGTATGACAGGAGTCCAGCGTTGGGATCTTTAGTCTCTTTTACTTACATCAGTGAGCTCATGGGGCCAGGTCCCAGATGGCAAATGCCTTTTCTGGGCTCTGTGTTTGGATCACGTTGCAGCTGCAGTGATGCTATTTCCAGGTGTCTGGTCCTTTCCCTGAGGAGGTAACACACATTTTGGAGGGGGGGGAGGAAACTGGAGAGTGACATCAGAGGTCTGATTTGCAGATGAGACTTTGACATGAGGTTTGTTGGTTTGGAGTGTAGGTGTCCTTTGCTGTTCCCTTGGAAGTAAACTGATGTTGAAATGTCTGCCTGTGCCCTGTGCCATTATGCCAGCAGTGTGGTGCTGCCACGGCATCTCCTCTGTGCCTTGCACAGGCAAAATGGATTGTCATCGTCCTTCATGACCGGCATGTCACTTGACCTTTGAGAAGGTGCATCAGGCAAACCAGGAGCTTGAGTGGCTGGCCTGCCCTGTGCCTCTCTGTTGGTGTTTGGATGCAGTTTCAGTGATGCAGCTGCTAATGTGGACAGCACAAACATTGATCCAACGCCCTGTATAATACAAATGATAGGACCTCTCTGACACAGAGCATTTAAGCTTAATTTTGTTTTTGGTGAAGAATGTAGGCAGACTTAGGGTTAATTCCCCCCCTAGTAATAACACTTTTAATAATTTTTGCCAATGTTCTGGTTCAAACCAGCAGGAAACATGAAGGTTGTCTGTCATTTTGCTAATCTACCTGGAGATCTGTTAAGGTTTAACCTTTGCTAGCAAAGAAGCATCCTGCAGCTGCTCACTAACTGCCCCACCGGTGGGTTGGGGAAGAGAGTTGGAAGAGTAGTGAGGAGATTTATGCATTGAGATAAAGACAGTTTAGTAAAGCAAAAGCCCTGTGGCTTTCGTTTCCCCATTCCAATGGACAGTCTTGTGTTCAGCCATTTCCAGGAAAGCAGGACTTCATTGTGCCTTAATGGTGTCTTGGGAAGACAAACTCCGTCGCTCTGAATGTCCTCCCACTTCCTTCTGCCCCCAGCTCTATATGCTGAACATGACACCATGTGTCCTAGAATATCCCTGTGGTCAACTGGGGATCAGCTGTCCTAGCTGTGTCCCCTTCCACCTCCTTCTGTAACCCCAGCCCACTTGCTGGTAGGGTGATTGAAGATGCAGAAAAGGCCTTGATACCTTGTGAGCTCTGCGAAGCAGTATAGAACATCCCTGTGTTGTCAGTGCTTCTTTCTGTGCAAATCCAAAACACATCCCCATAATAGTTACTGTGACAGAAATTAGCTATCTCAGTCAAAACCAGAACAAGCTCCTTTATAGCTGAGTGACTTTTTTTTTTTTTTAATACCTGCACAACTCTTAGGGGGTTTCTAGTGCTATGTGACAGTTAGAATTTAAATTAGCACCATTAAAGGGATATTATTCTAGCAGTTCTCTGCAGCATCTTGAAATCTCACGTTTTCAGACCAGCACATCTACTTAATAATTAAACATGGCTGTATTGTCAGTGTTATTAGACATTTGGAAATTATCAAAATTTTATTATTTGAGATCTGATTTTTTAAATGTAGATGTTTTTTATTTCTTAATATAAATACCTGAGTGTATGTACAAAACTCTGTTACACCAGGATGTAAAACTAATGGCTCTTCCACATCAGCCATCTGTAAAAGTGTACTGAACTACAGCAAGTTACGATTGCTTAAGCACTTGAGTTTTGAGAGGCAATGCAGCAATATGGATCAAGATATTCTCTGGGAATTAGCTAGCTAAAACATGTACCTAGTACTTTTTAACTCCTTTCTATATTTTCTATGTTTTACAGAAATGGACAACTACCTTGCCATGATCTTCATCTACCTTACCTTTCCGCAGCACAGCTAAAAAGCACAAAGCCCAGCTACAGCAGTGAAGGGTCTTCAGAAGTAGCTTATGAAGCTGAGCAGCCATCCAGCAATGTTTTTGCACAAGAAAACATTTTTAGCTGGGCAGCTGCTGCTGATCTGAACCAATCCCATAGGTGCACGGCTATGGGCAGCTCTTGCAGAGAAACAAATTCCCGGTGGAGGTTTTCGGTAGGCTAGTACTGCAGGAGGAGAGCTGTTCCTGGGGCCATAGAGGCTGGACTTCCCACATGTCTCGATTTTGATTGGAGTCCCTCTTCAGAGACCCACAGACTCATTAGGAGTTACCAGGATTTGCACTGTATGTATATTGCTGTGGATTTCAACTCCTGTGTTTTGATGTTATTAGTGAAAGTCACTTGCAAAGGCACATTGCCAAGCACACTCCACCTTGACCTCCAGATCATATCCTGGAAACGAGAGAAAAGTAACCTATTTCTTCTCCCGGCAATCATTCACTCCTGGAACTCTTCCACCTGGATACAGCATACTATTTTTAGAGCTGGATCTCCCTATCTCCTGACCAAGTGGATGTTAGGATGGAGGAGTAGCTTCCGAGTCCAAGTGCTGCCACAAAATCCAAGCTGAACAGTGCACCTTTCACCTAGTACAGCTCCTAACGGGAGAATCAGAGTTCAGAAGGACGTGGCCTGTTAAGTTTGCTGCAGGCACCTTGCCTGAAATCTTTGTCATATTTGGATGAAGGACAATTACCTGGATCAGAAAAGGTGACAGTGCTAAATATAACATAAAAATTGAATCAGTTAGATGTGTTTGAAGGGGAAGAAGAATGTACAGTTAAAAAAATTAACACATCCAGAAAAGATTGCCACATCCATTGGCATTGTGTGTTAATTCTCTGCTGCGCCTGCAGTAGAGTCTGATGTCTTATACAGGAAAAACTCAACTCTCTAAGACAGTGCATTCGATCTACCATGAGAAGTTCCCTGCCTGATCTCCTGCTGGGGCACTGAGGGGAATGACCAAGTACACAGTGTTTCCTCTTGCTCCCATACATCACTACCAAGAGTCTATCACATTCCGTCATGAGTCTCTCCAAGTTAAAGCATGCTTTTGACTCACCAGCTCTCCACCAAATGCTTGGTAATGGGGAGGCCACGAACTGTTACCTGTTTATTGGCATAGTAAATGTTGTTTCTAAAATGAACTGATGAATGTGATGCCGTTCAATCTTTCTCAAAGGAGATATAATACTTTTGTTCTCAGCTGAATAGTAGGTTGGAGCATAGGAGGAGGGGAAAAATTATTGCAAAACCTAGTTACTATTTATCTGAAAATTAGTGCAGTTTCCCAGAGCTAAAATGGCCTTGCTGTGATTGGACTGCCTCAAATTAAAATTAAATTCCCCAGTGGAGATGGTCAATATTTGAGGCAAAAGCTGTCATGGTTGCCTATTAGCTAAGAAACAGAATTTAAGAATACCCTTTGTAAAAGGTGTAGAGTATTCACCAGGTAATGCCTTCTGATTAACAAATTCCTTTATTATTATTTACACACTTCTTTGGGGTGTCTACCCTGTCAGATGAAGTCTGTTGACACTGATCCATTCTTCTGTAAGTAGCCCATTTTTCCTAGTTAAGAAGTCCAAAAGAATAGATCATGATAACATCTTCAGCTCCAATTAAAAAAAAATTTCAGTATTCAATATGCAATATAAACAAAGAGAAACCTGCAGTAGGTTTAGTAAATTAAACTAAATGTTCCCCTGACCTATAATTTAACGGGTAAGATGGGAAAGATAGTTTTATTATTGCCTATTTTTTTTAGTGCATCAAACACTGTTTATTGTGACAGGGTTGTGCATCTCTTAAGTAACAAAGCGATTCTTGTAAAACTGACCTCCCAAACAAAACAAATGAAGAAAACAATACCTGGCCTGTGCAGAAGTAGAAAAATGTAATTCAAATTTTAAGCCCCAAAACTTTTACTTTTTTTTTTCTTTTTCTGATTTTTCCCCTCTTTTTTCCCCTTATAATTTGGAGTAATTCAAAGGAAGTAACAACCTTCTCTTAATCCCTCTACTGTCTTTTTCTTCCAATATTTTATTCAAACTTTTTAATACTTCAAAATATCGTACTTTCTTGTATGTGTGACTTAGGCTACCAATAAAGTCTCATATAAGCCTATATTTCTTAAAAGAAAACCCATTTTACCCACTTTTTTGACCCAAAACTCCTTCTCAGAATGTGCTTGAAAATACATTATACACTTTCTCCCCGATCATATTTTATTGAAAAAAACAAAACCCTAGGAGTAGTGACTAGATAGGCTTTTGAATTCCTAGTAAAAAACTTACTTCTTATTCATGGTATGAACTAGTAAATAGGTAGTTGCAATATGGGAATTGTCTTAAGGTATTTCAGCATCATTATCTTGAAATATCTCACAATGAATGCAAATTGGCTTACCTTGAAGGTGATTTTATCACAGGTTAAAAATATTCAGGGTAACCGCTAATTATTAGAGTACACTGCAGTGAACTTGTATCTTTTTAACTGGGAGATAACATGTTCTACCACTGTCTCACAATTACCCCTCCACCCCAAAAAAAGCCAAAAAAACCAAAGCACCACAAACCACAAACAAATTAAACTTTAGAAGGTTTATAAGCACTTTCATGTAGCTCACGTACAGGAACCCTGTTCTAATGAAGGCTATACTATGCTGCACTTGTGCTTACAGTTTTTTTGCTTCCCATATGCAATTAGAAAGTAATTTTAAATTACATTAATTTATTTGGCATATATTTGATACTCTTCTATGACTTTGCATGACCGAATACTAACTAGGTTTCTGGCACAACCAGAAGAAACAAGAAATACTACAGCTGAGAGCATGGTTAGGGTTGAAACAGAATACAAGCAACATGTTTTATTTGCTGCTGTAAAAGGCAAGCTCCGCTGTGCTAACCCTTATTGTCTTGGCAACTAGTTGATAAATAAAAAATACTCCAACAAGTAATTCTTTTCCCCTTGGCTCGCTGTGAGCGGATCTGAAAGGGAAAAAAAAGTTGCTATTATTACAATTAAACAGCAGTGGAGGGGAAGGAAGAAACCCAAATTTTGCAACTGGCGACTGGCCCCTCCACCCAGAGTGTCCAAGCAGCCACCAAGAGAGAAGCCAGACATCTCACCTCTGACGAGCACACAGATATTTTTAGCTCAGTAGTGCAATCTGCAATTTTTAAGTTCATTGCAACAGGAAAGTCCCTTGCTGAGAGCAGTGAGAGGCCCTTCAGGAACCTCTTACAGGGTAAATTCCCCATCAATATGCATCTACCTCCATCATCTGCATGAGTCTGCAGGGATAACATGCACAACCACCAAACACAGGCAGATGTGGACCAAAGTGACTGAGGGTGAGGAACAGCATTAATTTATGTGATCCAGAGATCTGTTTGACTGATTACACAAAACAGAGATCTATCCAGTTCAGACAAGGACAGTTTATACTTGGACGTGCCGTTTTGTTTTCCAGCTTTATAAGAAGATGTTCTTTTTCGGCAGCCCATAGATCTTTCTAAAATGGTGACAGTTTTAATAAGGGGTTTCAAAATGCTGTGACTGGATTATTATGTGGTGCTCTGAATTGTACCCAGGAACTGAACCAAACACTTTTCTGCAGCCCTCTTGCAAGGCAAGTTGTTGACAGGAGCAGCAAGCACTCTGGTGACCTTTAAAAAGTTTCACATTCATAAATTGCAACCCAGACCCCCAAGAAGCCTTAGTGCTAGTGCTGTTACAAGAAAACAAAATGTGGAAAAA
The DNA here is from genome assembly GCA_013400915.1 of Pardalotus punctatus. Taxonomy (NCBI): domain Eukaryota; kingdom Metazoa; phylum Chordata; class Aves; order Passeriformes; family Pardalotidae; genus Pardalotus; species Pardalotus punctatus. The sequence continues at coordinate 45,642 of VZTX01004491.1, read as the reverse complement.
ACCTAAGAGCAGTGGAGTATGCTGAAAACCAAAAGCTACTGAGAGTTGTTAGTGGAAGCAGTGTGTGCCATGGACATAGCCAGTGTGGCGTAGCAAGAAACCTTGTCATGGTGCCTCTACTTAATATCCTCAGAGGCAAGGGGTGTCATCTATTTGCTTTAGGTTTAGTCCTGCGTCACTCAGCAATGTTTGAATGTAACCCAGTGAAGCAAGCAAGTTACAGCACAGACTTTACAAATGAGGCTGCTCCAGAGATGGCGCTAACTTCCAGCTAAGTTGGGGGTGAGCAAAAAACACCCCACACTGAGCAATGCAAACACAGGCAACCACCTTAACAGGGGTGCTATGGGAACACTGGGTCTCGTCAGCAAGATCCAGGCTCCGTCCCCTCCGAGCAGGGGTAGCGAAAGTGCTGCCTCATCCTCCGCAAGGACTGTCTGACTCTCAGGAGCAGCTGCAGTGAAAATCAGTCCCTTGGCTCTCAGTGTAAAAATCCCTTGGCTCCCGGTCTAAAAGTCCCTTGGCTCCCGTCCCTGTAAGGTGCCTGTCCGGGTGGGGAAAAGAGACCATGTCACCATGTTCCCCATCAGGGTCAGATCTGTCCACACATGCAGAGGTTTTATATTCTTGGCTTCTCCTCCAGAATTCACAGCTGACACTAGTTATTTCTAGTTGTTTCTCTCCAAAAGGAAAAAGCAAGGGTGGGGGAAGAAGATGGTTGCGATTATTTAAATAAAGAGCACATAAGCAATTGGTCTTATTAAAGAAATAGAAATAATAAGCTCAGCCTTTTTACATCTTGCGTGTTTATATGGATATGAAAACCCCAGTTTTGTACAATTATTTTCATGAATGTACAATTTGCTTCTTCATGATGGTTCATTGGTTCATATATCTAGCTTTCTTTTATTTTATTTTATTTTTTTTAGGGAGTCATATACATAAATACATTACATAGAAAAGGTAAATATGATTATCAAAAGTAGGATTTGTGGCTCACTGACTATGTTTACTGTGGTAAAAGGCTGAAATTTCTTCCATTCTGTTGATTTCCTTGTAGTTCACAGATTTTAATTACTTTTGGCTCTTTAACTCAGTTTCATCTAGCTCTGATTCATTACTTCATCACTAAACCTGCAGAAAAAGAAATTTTCAGCTTCTGCGGTCACCTTCCTTTCATGGGAGAAAACAAATAGAGAAGTACTTCTCTCAATCCAGACAAGGTCAACACAAACAAAGACAAGCAGAAAAAGGCAGTTCTGGGGGAATGAAAGGACATGGATCTGTGAAGAACATTGTGTGTTCCCCTGCACCAATATCTAAACAGTCACTGGCAATATGCCTAGCTATGTTGGATATTACATGTCTGTTAAATAAATCAAAAATCCAGATGTAGAATCTGGCAGTGATGACATTCTGCTGGTGTCTTTCAACCCTTCAGCTCGTGATTAGGACACAGAGAAGTATAAATAAAATGGTTTTTAATCAGGTATGTTTTTTCAGGCACTGTTTTATTTATTGGAAAATTGACATATATTTCTTTCAGTTCACCAAGCCAGTATTTCAAAAACTTCTTTTTCTTTCATTCTTTTTAGAGAAAAGTTTATAAGAGGACATTTCTCTCTCAAATCATGAAGAGCAGTCATTTAATTGTGCCACAAGTCTTCCCAATTTCACCTCAATAGAACAATGAGGAAGAAATTGTTAAAAGGTTTGTATGAAGGAAGGTTATGAAATTTAAGCTCTTACTTCTGAACTGAAGGGAAGAAGCATCCTTATAGTGTAGGCACACTGTAAAATTAAGTGACACAGTTTAGCTCATGCAACTTACTAAAGATAAATTATCTGGGTACATTCTTATGTTTTGCTTTATGATTTTTTTAGCCCAAACCTGAGAGTTCTTCAACCAAAACTGCAGAATCAGTTTTGCACCTTCTTGACTCTGTCATGGTACAACCAGTGAACTCACAACTGCTCTGCATGTCTAATAGATGGGTAGCTGACAGCACACTGGTTATGTCATTGAGCCCACAGGCTCATTTTGCACAGACTCTGCCAGCTTCAGAGGAACTTCTGTAATTCATTAGTAATATATTAGATAACATGAAGAAAGTTTGGTTTTTATAGCAAAGTACACTTTACGATTACTGAAAAATATACTATATGCAGTTTTGCCCTGTAAGTCCCTGTGTGTTTCAGAAAGCTGAAAGTCTTGCCGGCCAGCTTGTGCTCAGTTTTCTGACACCCACGTCGTCTCCTAATAGACACTGCTCTAATTTCTATCGCTCTCTAAAGCAACTGATGCTCTCACTGATGAGCTATTTGTCCTGTCACTATGGAAGGGCAGCAGTGGTGTCCACCACCCCCAGCTGAGCACTTGGATAGAGAAAAGTAGGTCATTTAATACAACTAAGGCATAGGCAACACCAAGGATTGAAGCTCTGAGGACACATTATCTGAACCCCCATTTTCCTGCAAGCCTTGGACATTGCTGTGCACAGAAACACTCCTCCTATGTTCACTTAATAGGTGGCTGCTGAAGTAAGGAAAGCAAGGCTCCTGTATGTGCTGTGTTCATGTAATCTGTTTTCTCAAAGTGCTGCAATTTCCTGTTGAGTTACCTAAAATAGTGTTCATAGAACAGATGACAACTAAATCTTATTGTTTGCAATGACGTTGTGTTTAAAATACAATGTCTTGCCTCCTTTCTCTTTGGGGCCATAAGCACAGTATGTGATGCCCATGTATGAAAGAGAGAGAGACGTTCCAAAGTGATATTCTGATACCTCTTAATGCCTGTACGAGGAAAGTTTAACTATGGTAAACTCTTACGACTTCACCTTTTCAACCTGACATAAACTATAGTTATATTCTTCCAATTAATACAGATGAATTGGTGCCCATCTTCTCCTTTGATTCATTCTTGGGATAAAGAAGAAGGAAAATCTCCAAGAACTAAGCAATATTTATGCTATCCATTGGAAACCTACTTTTCAACAAAAAATATTTGCCTAAGAAATTATTTATTTATTTATTATTGAGAATATTCTGTGTGCATTTGAGTTAATAAATAGGCACAAATAGGGACAAGCTAAAACTCAAAATCTTTAATTTGCTCTCTGAAATTCCTCTGGGTGCCCAGTGTCTTTGATGGGTGCATTTATATGCAACATTTATAGCCAGATACAGTTTAAATGTCATTACCCAGTCTAATTGCTGCAGCCATAAGCTATGTCAAACAGCTACCAAAAGTTTCACCTTGATAATTTCTACTAAGCATACATTTTTGCTTGTGAATCCAGAATAATTTTTCTGCCGTGAAAGTCTTAGCAATTTGGAAACCATCTTAATGATCTCATTTTCCTCTTTATAATAATATATTCAGAGTTTTGAAGAACACATTCTCACTTTTATATACTTTTTTCACTATGATCTCAGTAATCTTCAGGCTTCCAAAGCTGTGTAAGCTTTAAACAGCAATATATTCCACATCCTTTCCAACTCTCATATCTTATAGGATGACCCTAAAGTGCTAAGTAAAGTCTCAGATAATTCTGGATTTGAATGAGGTTTCATGTGAACGAATCATAAAACATAAAAGGAGCACCTTCTGTAAAGAGAAGGGAAGTGATTCTTTGCCAGGGAGAGCTACTCAAATGATTTCCTTCAATATGGTACTTCAAGTCCATGTGCTTTTTTTGAATAATGGAAGACCAAGCAATTGCTATTGTCGGCAACACATTCCAGCTATTCTAGTCTAAAGCACTACATCAAATAACTTGACAGAAAAAAAAATTAAGATTTCATTTTAAGATTACAAAACAAGATGTGTTCCAAGTAAACAAATAAAAAAAGACACTAGAAATTTATTTTCCATATATTAAATTCTTTGCTTCTTTGTCTATTTATGAATATTATAAACAACCCCTTGAATGCTTAAAACTAATACTTATTTCCTTACAAAAGAAATTCCTTTTACACTTTATTTTATGTAGAGCTATATTTTTTAAATGTCCATTGAAGCTAGCCGGGTAGAACACAGGATGTAGAGGTCAGATTAAAAGACTGTATATTAAATTTCCTAGTTTCCTGGGTTTATATATGTTTACATGTCATTTGGATAAACACTAAAAACAGAATTGGTGGAGTCATTTATTATTGAAGAGTTTCTTACAGCTATTAACCATCTCAAGTTCTCTGGTATGGGTAGAAGAAATTTTGCAGGTAAATTTGACAGACTCAGGTGTCCCTTTATTTTATTACCTGCTCTCTAGTAGTATGGCCTGTATTTGGTCATTTTTGCTTCATAAATTGCAAACCAAACCTGCACATCTATTTTCTCACTTCTATTTTCTTCACACATATTCAATCCATATGTTTGAAAAGCTTCTAAAATGTACGCTATAAAATGAAGAGTTTGGATAATTTTAATTTAGAAATAAGGGAATACATTGGAAAAGGAAAAAAAATGCATTAAAAATAAAAGGCCTTGTAAATGGAACAAGTCTATTTTTGTTTTATGAAATATTCTATCTGGGAAAACATTTTGACTGTAGGAAGAGCAACACACCTGGTGTGTGCATACTGGGACATGCAGCTTCTGCTGGAGTGAAACAACTGTGTTTATTGTTAAAGACTGGGACAATGCCACAGCATCTCTGGATAGAAATCCTACAAAACTCACTCTGGTAGGGAGCACTCCTGCAGCCCAGGTCCAGCTCTTCAGCTATTTTGACAGGATTTTTTCCTAGCTTGCTGTAAATAGGAAATCACAGCGGAGAAGCCAGGAAACAAGTGTGAAAACCCTGGCTAAACGTGTTGTGTAATGAGCTGACCAGATGTGTTGCACAGAGGGCTCTCTGAACAGAAGCTGAATCATGTTCCTGTAACCAATGCTGGGTTTCCCTTCCCCAGCCCCCTGCCCCACCTTCTTCTTCTTCATCTTCTTCCTATTATTATTGATACTATTATTATTATTAGTAGTAGTAATTATTATTTATTTATTTATTATTTTCTTGTTTTTCTGAGTCTTCATATGTCAGCCTTGACATATCCCTTCCCTGCCTGGGTGATTGAGAGCAGCTGTTTATAGCAATCATCTTGAAATCACACAAGACAACTTCCTGCAACTTCTCAGAAACACCAGCACAGAGCAACAATATTTAAAAAAACTTGACAATGTAATTTACATTACGCAGAAGCTCCTCCTTCACTGGCTGTGCTATTTTATTGAGGAGAAGCTGCAGGACAAACTACATGTGATTGCAAGAAGGCACTGTACAAGCATAGGGTAAGGAATTCATTATCATACCCTCTTGAGCCTTCAAAGACCATAAGACTGGTTTTATTCTTACCTTGCATTTGCTGAGGAAATGATGCACCACAAACTCATTCCACTGCTTGGAGGAGAAATAAGAAATATTTAGTTGCTGTAACTTATCACTCTGCCAGGCAAATAGGTCAGTGCTCCAGACATGACTGGGCTGCTGATGGGAGCAGCGTGGCACACGTTGCAGGCTGGATTTTGCTCCTTAAACAAACACAGCAGAAGAGACAACTTCTTTGCTGGAAGACAGGTGTGGGGATTTTTTGTCTTAGATATAATCATGTAAAAGAGATATACCTCATGTAATCCATACTTTACTAAAAAAAGTTAAAAATTAAAGAAAACCAAAAAAAAATCAAATATAAAATCCAAACCCAAGCAACCAGACAAAACAACCCAAACCTGAAAAATGAAGTATAAAAGTTCTAATTTCAGTTAATATGTTGTTATCAGAACACAGAATGCTATTCTGAGATTTGATTTTTGATTGCATTCATATCTGAATATTAAAGACCTCTTTCCTCAAGTCAAATGATAAGAGAATCTCCATTGAAATAAAAATAAGTAAATGGCTAATACGTTGTTGAGGAAGATTTGAAAACACAACTGAAATGAACTCTGATGTCACAAACCTGATATTCATACTAATAGACAGATGCATCACCTTCAAACTTATTCCTTTTGAGAAAATCCTCTCCTAGTAATTTTTTTTAAATGGCTAGAGTTGACAATGCTGATTTTTTTTTGGTGTTACACAAAAAAACCACTAATAGAAGAAAAGTGTGAATTTCTGTGTAAGTAGGAATGAGATTGTGCTGCTCAGTAGAAATATTCAATGATATTTAGGTGGCACAACATAAAGAAAGAAGCAGAGAAAGCCATGAGAAAATACAAAAAGCTGGGCTAGCCTTATCTTGTTTTCTTAGATTATGTTTTGTCACCTTTTGCTGTTATATTAGTTTCCAAATAAAATAAAAAAGGAATTATAATCCTTACTGGTGTTGATTTTCTCATAAAATAGTGGCAAGTGGCAAATTATTCATATTTGCTTGTTTTGCCTTTCCTAACTTATGACTACCTAAGCCAGTTTTCTCTTTCAACTGCTTCTAAAGCTCAGCCTTCTCATTTTTTGCATAAAATAGCAGAGGTGGTTTGCACTGGCAGCTTCAGCTTGAGTCCTTAGCAACTTAGTTTTAATGAATATAAAAATAATTGTCAATCTTCATTCCAAATTGCCTTGATGGGTCGTCAGCATCCTTCACTGAGATGACTTACAAACACCTGGGGACAATGCCATTGTAGGTGTCCAGGGCTGGGTCACCCACCAGCTATCTTTCTTATGAGGCCCAAATTATTCATAAGAGAAGCCTTCCTACCTGAAAAACTCAAATATCAGTAAGACTTTTGTCCTGCCTAGCACTCCTACCATTTGTTATTTGACCGGGTATAACAAGCTCTACTTGCCTTCTAATGCCCTAACCCTTGTGTTGCACCACTGCACGGTGAAAAAAGACAGCAGAGCACATCCCTCAATGTTTGATGAAGAAAGATGTGAAGGAGACTAAAGGGATAAAGAAGACCAATAGAATGCATCAGCCAGGTCTTCACCTCTGTGATGGTGGAGGCAGCTGTGTGTTAACCTTGCCCCAGGGTCTCCCATTGGGAGGTTTTTCCTCTTTCTCTATAAAGTGGTGCCCAAGGGTGTGATTTCATCATGTGCTTTCTAGTACTTCCAGAAAAGCTTCAGTCCCTGGAGTGAGGCAATGTGACTTCCACAGTAGCTTTGGAATTTTCTCTGCAGTAACTTTCTAACCACCTTGTTTTGTGAGAAAATCTTGAAACCTAGAAACTAAAAGAACTCAAGTCCCAAAGAAAGGACAAAAAAAAAAAGTCATCAGCTACACCCTGAATTGCATTTGGAATCTTACCAAAATTGTACTTAGCTCATTGCTTTCCAAGAAACTCATGTCCTACACAGTGTCAGCAAGTACATTCTGATCTTTCTTTTTGACCTACATGTTCCCAACTCTGCCCTGTCCCAGTCCAGCAAGACTGTGTTCTTGTACAAATTCAGGGGATGCAACTGGGAGAAAAAAATTCAGCGATTTACCCTATCATGAATTTGTCTTGAAGGCTGTGCAACATGCCTAAAATATTGAATTAAAACTGTTAGTTGTCATTAATTTTCTCAGATGATGGACAAAGATAGTGTAACACATGCTGGTTTTACCTTCATATGTTAATGAACTTCTAACTCTACTTCTAGAAGGGAAAATGGGGAAAATAATCAACTTGGCACTTCCTAAGCTCCCATTTCATGAACAGCTTCTCTTGGGTATTCACAACAAATGTTATCTTTCCTTTCATCCTTTTGTTTGTCTTTGCTTATGCCATAAATAACTTTGCAAGCAATAAAATTCCTTATCTCTTAGGAAAATAAAGCTTAGACTATTTTATAACCTTCTCAGTAGGATTCTTCTTTTGAAGGTAACACAAATGCAAAAGCAGATATTCGCTTGCATAGAAGTATCTGTGGGATTCATAACTTCATACTCCCTCTTTTATATGAAGCAAGCCAAAAAAAGCAAGGATGTTCACTGTCAGAAACTCCGGCATGGCTTCTGGTGTTGTGCATGCTGTTGTTGCTTTCTCCCCATCATATTTTGAACCATATAGAGAAGGGGAAGTTAATTTGCAACAAAAAATCAACGTGCAGCCAATGAACAAAGAGAAGGTGTGGGGAAAACACGAATTAATTTATTTTGGATCTGCTCCCATGGTAAGAAAAGACATAACGAAGAGCTCAGAGAGATGAGCATGAAACACTGGCGGTGAAGAGATGCAGAGCAGAAGACAGAAATGATGGAACAGGGACAGAAATGAGTCCTCCAACTCTTTTCCTTCCTCTTTTATGTATCACCTCGTGACTGTTTTCAGTTTTCACATCCCTCTGTTCATGAAAACCCTCATGAAGATACAGAGTAGTTTTAAGGCAGAATAAACTCTGAGCTACAGCATCAGGATTTGGCCCTAGCTCTTAAGCTGGCAATTTAAATGAACAATTCATTAACGCCCAAAGAATTAGTCAGTACCATCCCAGTATTTGGATTACAAACTACACAACTAATCATCCTAATACACAAACAAGGAAGTAAAATACCCATCCATAAGCCAGTTCATTTCTGTGTTACTCAGCAAATGGGATAGAACTGGTAATTAAAGAAATAATACAGGGAAAGTGGAGGAGGAAGTTTTATTTAACTTGGAGAAAAGTAGGTAACATAACTATCTGCAGCTATTTACTGTGTAAAAAGCTTCAGACAGTAAGTTTTAAAAATGTGGGGTGGACAATTGATAAACATATTAGAGAAGCTTGGGGGAAAACAGAAACAAAAAAAGGTCTTCAGTTTATGTTAAAAAACAACCACTCAATGGCTAACAAAATCTCTTATGACAGAAAATTCACACATAAGAGAAAAAGATTTCAAAATGTGTGATATGTAAAATGTACACACTAATAACAATTTTATATTACATGGATTCATACATGCTGTGGAATGCACTGTACTTAGTTCCCAAAGCTGCTGAGCTGGTGAAGAATATTTAAAGGCCCTTAAAACACAATGACTGTGTTATTCATCCCCAAAAAACACATAGGAACAGAATTAGAGAAATCCTAAAATAAGCCAGGAAGTCTGATTTTTATTATTTGCTGATCTATATGCTACAGCTAATAAAAAGTCTGGAACAGTATTTAATTTCATATTAGCTAGCACATCCTTATATTACAAAAATCCAACAACTACCACCATCACAAATCCTCAACCAGCAGCATTCTCAGATGAAGAATAATTCCTATATTTGCATGAAATAATTCATACTTCATTATCTCTCACTTTCATTACTATCCCAGACCCTCACAGATTAAGAAATGTACAAAATACAAACAAGGGGAGTTACCTGTAAAACCAAAACTTTCAAAAAGCTTTACATAACCAAAGTCTTAACTATGAAATGCCATAATGTGGTACAGTTCTCGCTTGAATAATGTATCAGGGATGGATAGAGCAATGAAAGGAAAATGGAGGAAAAGCTCCACAAGAAATCCCTGATTAACTCTAGGTCAGTTCACAGGGTCACCTATCCTCCCTCAGAAAATATGCTCTGGATTTTAGGAATTTTGACATCATCTGCAAACTTTGAGAGGTCATTTAATTTCACTTAAACTTTATCATAAAATAATTATTTCCTTTCTATAGTAGCTGACACGAGTGACAAAACAGACCAATTCTACCTGCAGACCTACAAATACTATTTGAGGGCGTGACACATCTTAGAATGAGAGAATACCAAGTCAGGATACAAGGACAGCACTAAACATAGCCACACAGTTTTATGACAAGCAGTCTTTTCCAACCTTGGCATCTGCTATGATTCAGTCATTACCCAGAAGGTAGAGAGCATCTAGTGAATGAATCACCAGGCTATATCCTGTAGCAATTTTGTTTTCTCTAGTGATATTCCGAAGAGGAATGACAACTGTCAACCTCTGCAAGTCAGAAGGATCCAGCTGGGAGCCACACTGCCAGAACCAAATGAGTAAATGAATGAAAAGGACAGAGCCATACACGACACCATTTATATTCTTCAGCCTTGACTTTATGCAATCAGACATCTTCACATAATGTATGCAAGTAGTCACACTGCAGTCAATGAGGTTATTGACATAAATAAAGTGACTCCTCTTTAATAGAAACAGAATCCTTGGTAGAAGGCATCTTAAGAAACAGAGAAATGTGTTGGCTGCGTGAGTCACTCATGTAGAAAGTTTCTGTTTTCTTTCAGTTATTCAGTTCACTTTTTTCTCCATGTAGAGAATTAAAACATAGCTGAATGCATTTGTATGAAATATAAAAATAACACAACTTTAGTCTAATCATAATAATTCCAATTGCATTGTCAATGTATGCACAGAATTTTAAAAGAGCTATCATGATCAGATCCTTTCACCTCATTAATGGAATTTTTTTTCTAAAAGCCAGACAAAAAATTTCATGCACCTGAGATGGTCAAATGGCAGCACACTTGCTGAAGGTCTGAGGTGTGCAGGCATGCTTTATTTTCTGATATAGATTTAAGACTCAAAGTCCCAGAAAAGAGGACAGTTCTCACTTTCCTCATCCCAAATAAAGTTTCTACTGGTGAAAGAAAAAAACAAGGAAAAAGAAACCGTTAAAAGATGCATGTCCACATAAATGTGTGGTAGGTTCTAAGTCAGTCACATTAAAACTTTATTAAAATTTTTCCCCTTGAATTCTTGTTACAGATAAAATTAGGCAATGTTTTTGAAGCACGTAACCTCAGTTAGACAGCCTTTTCAAAACCTATCACAGTCTCATGAGAAGATCTGCTTGTTCCTGGGTTCAGTCAGGTCTGCTTCGAAGTTAATTGACAAACTGTGTGCATCTTCTAAAGACAATAAAAGATAAAACATTGGAAAAAAGATGCTATCCTCCTCCCAAACATCACACAAACTAAGATAAAGAAGCTTCACATTAATGTATGCATTTTCACAGCCAAATTAAACAACACTGTCTTTATTTTTATATGGTATCAGCATGAGCAGATAATTTTCTAGCTATATAGACTTTCTAATAAGGTTATCACACCTCTTTCTTTCATAGTGCAGTACAACATAAACCTGTTAATCCAGAAAATTCAGATTTTTTTCTTTAAAACAGTTATATGTGAATATATGAATACAGACATATAGGCACAAATAATATATACATAAAATATAATAAGAAATACATATTACACATACATATATACATGTTTCTGCATAGAAAAAAAGCTAGAAAAGTGTGTTTTATGTAATATTCAGTTTTATATCAGAAACGGTGGCAAATGTTATTTATACCTAGGGAATAAAGTACTTTGTCATGATAGGAAACAGTTGTCAGCAAGATTTCTGTTGTTCAACATACTCATAAGTAGTTTGGGTAAAAGAATTGATGGTGGAATGACATTTACCTGTGACAACACAAAACTACATGGAAGATTCAGAATGAAGCCAATTACAAAGTCCTAATACCAATCTCTTGGTACTACACACACTGAATAACAAAATGCCACATAAAATTCAGTATGATAAATGCACCTCTGATACTCAGGTAGAAAACTATCCCTATTTCATATACTAAGTTATCAATATATATCTTCCCTTTAATACTTGTGGATAGCTTTCCCAAGACACCAGGTAAGACCCCAGGCAGTGGATTCTCCATAAGTCTTGAAATGTGGGAGCATCTGGGGACTCCCCAACACGGGAAGCACATGGGAAGTAAAAAGACGATGTCTTTTTACAAGACATGAGTGCATATTGCAACTTGTTAATGATCATTACTTTCTTAAGCATCCTGTGATCACTTATGATCACTTGTGCACTCCTTCTCATCCCTGATATTTAATGGTTAATAATTTTTCCATTCTTAGACTCTTTCTAAAATGTCAGCTTTCTCACACGCGTGATTATATCTTCAGATGTTATGAAACCTCCTGAGGCTGAGAGAAAAGCCAATGATGCAACCTCCCTCTGCCAAATGAAATTTCACAATTTGTTCTTCAATGTTTTCTTTGACTTCAAAAAATATATACTACATATTCCTACATCCCTACTAGGGGGAACTTAGCACTACTGAGAACTTATTTACAAAACCTAAGGAAATATTCTCTGAAGGATGGAGAGTTCTGCTGAGCCTCTGCCAGCTGCTCTCCATTTTCTTTCATATTGTGTTTACCCTTGGTAGAGATATTAACTCGAACACCCAAACAAACAGTACTGCAATTTCTAGCCCACAGAAGAGTAACAGGCAACAGATTCTAAACTCATTCTTCCTCTGTCTTGGTGAGGGCAATAAACCCAAGGGACACTGGGGCAAGAAGGTGGCACTTACAAACAAGGAAGCAGCTATAATCTTTCTCTGGCTTTCAGTCTGTGCACGTACACAAATAAAGATGGAATGTTAACCCACCTAAGAGCATGGCACTAAGTACTGCATAATACCACTTTAATCATACTTTCATCCTATTTTCTCAGTAAGTTTCTCCTGTTTGTCATCCTTTTGTGATTCATTTGGAAGCCAAAATACCTGGAGAGCACATTGGATCTATGACTAAGCAGTAACTAATACACAACAGTCAGAGTTGAAGGAAAATCCCCTCCTTGTCCCTGAAAGAGGATGCTGCATTCCAAGAACACAACATATATCATGTCTGCAACACCTACCCACAGCTCCACTGCTGGCTCCTAAGGGGAAATTACCAGAGCTATGAACACTCAAACAAAAAACCCTGAGCTCTGACAAAATAAAGCAAGCTATAGCCACATATGCCACTACAAAGGCCAAAATTTTGTGATGATGTCATGAAGTTGTGACATAAAACATTATTAAAACTGTAGTTTATAGAAGAGGATGGTTCTTCAAGGATAAAGCATGTCTGAATATTAAGGCTGATTTAATTAACACTTGAATGCTCATTGAATGTTTGGTTTTAATGATAACCCTCCTAAAAGCTAGGTATCATGCCAGCTATTTCATCTCAGTCCTGCTGTCTCTATAGAATGTTCAGACTTTCAAAAACACGACTTTTTTCACATAGTGGTGTAAAGACATTAGGAAATTTTTCAGCCTAAGATACTTATCTAATATCAGTTCAACCAGAGAACCAAAGAGAATTCTGTTGGGGAGGCATTTGCTACTGCTTGGATCATTCATCATTCCCTGGACCTAAAGCTATGATCTTTTCAGAAAATTTAAAAGATACCAAGACTAAGATTGCTCAGTTTAAAGGGGGTCACTAACGCAATAAGTACTTCAAAACAGAAAATCTCTGGTAATGAACTGTAAATAGTCATAGAAACACTAAATAATATAGAATTTGACTCTGCAAGTCAAATTCTGTTTTTCCTCAGTGAGTATCATAGACCTACATGGGTAATTTTCCCCATTTATACTGCCTGTGATAATTGCACCTTTGGTCTATAACCAATCCTTAGTATTGCCAGAAACAAAAGTTCCATTAACTTCTACAAACACAAGATTGGGTTATGGAAACAAACACTTGATATATCTGTACCTTGTTTACCTATTGATGTAACATCCAAGCCAAAGTCTGTTACATTAAATTTTTACTCAAAGATTCATATTATTGTGTTATATTTCCTCAATAGGAGCCATGAATATTGCAAGAAATGTTTTTGTTTTATAATATGGAGATTTCAATGATAAGAAAGCTATTGTGTAAAAACAAAGGACTTGTACATATCACAGCACACACTGGGAATCTAATTTGTTAGGCAGTCCAATTACTGAGTTTGGTCTCCTGCGGTGAATTTACATCTGACCTCCCTAGAGTGAGGACATTAACATCTGTTCTGGCTCTTTTATTTGTTTAGTAATTTCTTTCTTATGAATGTAGAGATGTTATGGTTGAAGTACATTTTGCATTGGATGCAGATCAAAAGAAATAGATTTTGAAAAGTAAAAGACTTGTGGACATGTGAGTGTTTATTCAAAGTTTCTGTATTATAAGCAATTATCACTGCATAGAAGACCTTATACCTTAACCCACCCTTCTCCACGCTGAAGGTAACATTTTTTCTTACATCATTAAACATTGGTTTCTTAATTTCTAATTCTGTACACGTCAAAGCTCTTTGGTTTCCCCCCTCAGCTCACAAAAGGTCTCAGAGAACTCTTGAGTGACATTTAAATCATACTAGATGTCACATTTTTCTTGATAACCCTTTTAATGTAGCCCACCCAAACCCTAGATGGTAACAGCTTTCAATTACTCTTGACATAAATTGGATATGAAACAGATGTGGAAAGCCTAACGCAAACGTGAAGACTGTGTTGCCTGAAATAGATTTCATTATTTACTGTAGGATGTATTCTTCAGTAGCAAAGTTTTCCTGTTACACTCCCACCATTATTACAAATTCTTATTCATGGAATAAATAGGAATCATCTCTATATTAATTTTAACAGAAGACACTATATGGCATTCATTTCTGCCTGATCCTGTTCAGCTAGCCCAGTACTTCAATTACAATGAATTTTGAGTTTTTCCTTTTTCTTTAATCAGGGTTCCTCTTGTTGTTTCCGAGATCACTTGCCACTACTTTGTCAGCAGGAGTTTGTAATGTTTCTCCCTCCCATAGTCCTGTCAGTTATTACTCTAGTCCTTGCACTTACTACCTGATGTCAAGGAAATATCATGGGGCTGTAAGGTTAAAATTTTATCTCACTGTGTGTCTATTCTCAGCAGTGGTGTACATTGTTTTAGCTCTCTTCTTCCACAGAAGATCCTAAATGTTTTCACATTTATCCTAGATGACAACATATAGTTGCATATGTCAGATACAATAAGCTTATATCTACAACTTCAGCATAAAAATTCATTCACTTTATGTCAAAAAGAATATTAACTTTATTGTGTTTCCATTCCAAGTTTCTCTGCCAAACATATGTCCAAAATAATTGCAGCCATTATAATTTTCCATCTGAAATAACTGCAATATAACAAAGTACTGCATGAAAATTCATAGCAGTTTGCCAGGAGTAAATCCATTTTTTAAGTTATATTTCACTTTCTCAGTGTGCATTTACTTAGACATAGCTGTGACAAAAAAAACCAACACCACCAAAAAAAACAACAAAAAAGCCCAAAACTGGTCAACTGGTCAGAAACCATCTGATTTCCAGGATTTCAGAGTTTGAGGATTTTGTATTTTGGGGGCTTTTGGTAGTTTTAAGCTCTGTGTCTATAGACAGCTTGTTCTCTCCATGGATCCTTTGTCCTGTCCCACTCAGCCCCCTGACCCTTAAGGATGAAGATGCATTCAGGTCTTCCAGAGCTTCTTCCAACTGAGAAAATTTTCTTCTCCAGGTCACCTTCTTGGTGTTTTTGACTGACCTTGCAAAGTCTTATTCTCAGCCTTAAGATACTGCTCCTGTTGACTGTTACACAACATTTTATGAATGTCACAAGTAGTCAGTTCTGAAGTTTCAAGGCAAATAGAAGGGCAAAACTCTACTGCTACCCTTGGGGAAAAGAGAAACACAGCAGGGTGGAGATTTGACTTTACAGGAATGCAATCATCAAATCTTCAAACTTTAGCAGCCTTTAACTTTTTTCCAGTGAAATTATTCCATTTCAGCTATGTCAGCTTTCTAATGTGCTTCTGAAAGCATTCACATCCTGAAAGAGGGAAAGGAGAAAGAAAGAAATGAGTGAGAATGCTAAGGGATGAAAACATAAGGGCAAAGGGGAAAACAATCAGAGACATACATAAAAATCCTGGAGTGGTGGAAAGGAAGGACCTAGAGATAGCCTTGCCATTGAACAAGTGAAAAATGGGGCTTAAAATTTTGCAAGAAATATGAGATTTGCTGCTGGAATTCAGGATAAGTAGCAAGTGACACACAAGGAGTCTGGGAGGGGAAAAGTATAGGAATGTAAGAAGCAGCCCTTGTTAGGCAGGATGAATTTATGCCATGGAAACAGTAGCAAGTAACCCTCCAGTGCATGAGGTTTTTCCTTTTTTTCCACAGGTTTCTGACAAAACTTTTCCACAGGTTCCTGACAAAATGACAGGGTGCACTTTGAGAAAAGATTAGTTTGTTTCCATTTGGTATACATCTTGGTAAATTTTAATACATATCTAGTAGAAGAAATCTTTCCACTCCTCACCGACAATGTTGAAGATGGCTGGTGTCTATTTTCACTGAATGAACTTAGTGTCAACCAACCACCCTAATTTTTAAAGGCTAGTGTGGGCTCCAAAATCTTGACAACATGAATTCTGCATTAATTCATGCCTGCAGAGGGAGACAGCAGAGCAGCGTGAGAGGCATTTATTAAGGGTGATGGACAGCTTTCACTGTACTGTGATGATTCAAGACCTGTTCCATCAGGCTCTGCCACCAGCTCACAGAAACGGAGGAGGAGGAGGAAGCTCATCATTGCTCTTCACCAGCAGTGGACAGTGGGAGGAACCAGTGGTAGGACATGGCCCCACCCTTCTCACTGCCTACACGAGTTAAGTGGTGGCAAGGGTTGGAGACGCGGCGGCAGCACATCCTTGAGTAAAGGGCAATGCCAGTCTGAACCTTCAAGAAGCAAAGAAACAAAGAAACAAGAAACAAAGAAACAAGAACAAAGAAACAAAATGCTTTCATGGGATCCTGGCCTTGCAGCCAGACTAAATCTCTCTGAAAAAGATGAGCAAGATAAGGTCAGGCAGATACGGATACAAGTACATTCTCTCCACAGTTCATGGTTCATTTACCAAACCCTTCGAATCAGTAGTATACTGTGATGTTTCAATACCTTGTCTGTGTCAACACCATGAGATGCAGCACAAAGAACAGGGATGCTCTTTTGACTGCAGAACAATAGAGGAACTTTCTTGCAGACAATGCCCCATCTGGAGATCTGAAGGAGGGTGTATGTAAGCTAAATAGATCCTGCACAGCAGGCAACAGCAGGTGGGACTTTGGACCTCAGTGTGCTCTTTGTGTTTCCTGACTATCACCTAGGCCTCTTATATAACTGTAGGCATGAATTGTCCATGAAGTGAATTCCTGGTGTACAGCTGGTCTGCAGTTGCACTGAGGACCAATGGCAGAATATGTATGAATTGGGCCAAAGAAATTGTCCACTTTTTATGAATGAAAATATTTTAAAATATAACTTTTAGAATAAAGTTATAACTGAATACAGAATACATTTTGTACTTGATCATATGGTTCACGACATTTTGAAAAGACTGATAAAAATAACAAATGCTTAAAACAGTGTTCTGAATTTAAGTTGTAAACAATTTGCATTAGTGAGGTCTTAACTCCCTTACAAATCTGATCTATCTGAATTTCTACTGAAATAAAGAGGATTTGAAGGACCTTGCTACTTCACTAGAAAAACAATGAATTTTATGGGTTTGGGGGTCTTATTAAGCTGATCTTGAGCACTGACTTTTTTTAAACACTAATTAATACATTAAGAAGGACATTAATTCACCATGACATAACACACAGAGTAAACATGAAAGACTGTACCAGTTCAACAGAGTAGGTCAGAAATAAGGAAGTATTGTCAAGTTAAATGAATCTTAATAAAATAAGTCCCCTGCTACCCAAAGTCTAAAACTCTATTATGTTTTCTGAAAGAGCCTGTTTAGCAGCATTTCCAAAAGAGTTGCTGGAAACAGCTGCCTTCCCCTCTGTTTCTGTGCTATGTAAACTGGCGAGCACAGTTCACAGTTGGTTTGGAGAGCACTAAGTTATTGCTATGTTTATGAAATCCTATTCCTGTTAGTCAAGGAAATGAGTTTGACTCACCAGCTTGTTTATGAGTTTTGCTTTATGAAAGCTACTGCTGACCTCAGACTGCTGTTTCACCAGCACTGCTCAAAACTTCTGCTCAGGGGAGATTTGCACAAGTTCCCATTTCTGCAAAGACCTCCCGTTTATTCAGAGGCTGGTTTTTTAACAGTATTCTTGAAATATTATGGTGGAAGTGAGTGATGTGCCTCGTATAGTACAGATAAGTAATCACAGAAATGCAGAGTAGCACCTCTAATATTCTTAGTTTATTTACCCTGTGAGAGGATGGTTTACTCTCTCTGATCACTAACTTCCAATGCCAGTAGTCCTTGCCAGCAAATACACAACAGCAGAATTTCTGCCTCTAAATTCAAGAGTCACAACACAGACTTTAAATTTAATCAATGCCTTAAAAAATATAAAAATTAGCCTTTTGTATCCAAGTCAGAGAAATTAAAAAGTGAACCTTCAAGGATTTTGAAGTAACTAGGATAATTGATTTGAAACAGACTGAAGTCTCAGCATTACCACAGTAATAAAGTTAGCTTACTGAAGAAAAAAAAAAAAAGTTAAATCATTTGCAGAAATCTTGGTTTGAATGTTTATTTTCTAGGCTCTACTTTCTACTTGATGCACACTGAAAAACTGTAATAAGACTTGTCCTCCTCTCCGTTCCAGGGGTTCATAACACATGACTTCATTCACTTGAGGCTATTGTTCTTCCTTCCTCTGTTTTTGCCTAGCATATCTTAGAAACTGAGGCTGGAAGTTAAAACCATCACAACCCATACAAAATACATTTCAGCATGAGTCAGAGATTTTTTTTATTTTTTTTATTTTCAGCTGGAGGGAAGTCAGAAGATAAACAACCCTCTATCTTCTGTACATAGAGTTCACTGATGAAAATATGATAAGAAATTTGCACATATGAATGTACAGCTATATGGCTTGTTTACACATGCAAGCTTATGCATGATTTGAATTTTGAGCTTGTTTTCCAATGTTTTCAGGATTTTAACTTAGGTAAACATAGTTGTATCCCTGACTACTGGAATTATTGAAAGAAGGGAGCAAGGAATAATGAATCAGCAATTGCCAGCTCTTTCTTTTTCTTCTTCTTTTCAGAGATCTGTAAGATTCAGAAATCTTAATTTCCTTTTTAAAGAATAAGAAGTTTCTACCTTATATCCTTTATTTCTTTGTAGAAGGGATGATCTGTGTTCCATTAAAAGACATTGAAATATACACTTCTCTTACCCTCCACATACCAGGGTTCTGTTGCTTATACTTTTTGTGCCCCTTGTTATTTCTAGGGGCATAGTAAGACAGTGATGAGCCTTTCTCTCTTCTGCACTAAAGCATCTGACTCATTGTTTTCTCTCCTGCTGGTACTCAGCTGGCCTTGCAGTAAGGCAGCTCAGGGAGTTAAACTAGCAAAAAAAAAGCACAAAAAGTAGTTTTGAAAGTCAACAGCCACAAGACCATGGCTAATATTCAGTAGGTCAATGCAAGGGGCATCACCTGGTGATACCCTAAGTCCAGTTACATCAGATCAAATTTGTTGTGTAACATTCATTTTCTGGGGCTTACAAGCTAGCTTTGAGCATGCTAGAAATGCTTCAAGCACAGCACTGTTCCTGGTGGCTGCCAGTGGCAGTAAATATAGAATGAAGCCAGCCTGTTCACAGTTCATATTGAGGTACTGTGTCAACAGTCTGTGATTTGAGGAATGCTTTTTGGACTGCTATCAAATTCCTGAAGGACAGTGCAAAAACCAGGTCACAAGTGTGCTGTGCTCTCCCATTTCCAGCTGCTGAATCAAAGGGAAGGAAGCAGAGCCAGAACTCAGTCTCTATCTACTACTCTAGATGGACTGTGCCCACTGATGTAGGCGCTGCCTGACTATTCTGCAGCTGCAAGTCAGAGTTGACAAGGTCCATGTGGTTCCATCTTGAGATGACCTTTTCTCAATACCTCCCCTATTCTGAATTTGGACAGGTTTTTAATGTGCTAAGAAACAGAAAGGATGAAACAAAATAAACTGAGAACTCCCTCACATGGTTTGTGTAGAAAACTCATTCTTACCTTTATGGCAACTTAATGTCATTCTAGCCATAAGGCCCCTTTTCCCCTTCTGCTGTGACTGTCTACTGTCACTTTACTTCCACTTGTCCTTGTAGCCTTCTCTCCCAGCCATCATCAGATAAGACAGGCTTCTATCATCCTCCTTGTTGGCCTTTCAAATAGTCTTCCTTTCCCTCCTTTTCCCCTTAAAACTAATCTTGTCTCAAACCTATATGGTAAATTTACCAGCTGAGAAACTCTTGACTCATCTTTCATGTGTTCAGATCCAGTCAGGTACCCACTGCATGTGCGGTCTCAGCAGATGCATTTGGATTTGAACCAGTGGAGATTGGTTACAGCTAGAAGGACAAAGACACGTGGGGTCACCTTGCCCTTTGAAAATGATCAGACGATTAAGAGAGATTCCATTCCTGCTTGGAGATAAGAGAAAACCTGGGCTGAGAAAAAAAGCCACACAATTTAAAAAAAGGAGCTGGGAGTCACTGACTTTAAATATCAAAGAATGTCTGATTGATTGCAGAGGCAGGTTAACACACATCTGTAAGGAAAACTCTCTGAAGAAATGCAGGTTTAATGAAATGCATCTGCAATACCTTTTTGAAAACACAAAGAGATTTTAAAACAAGAAAATCAAAATGGCCAAATAGTAATTTCTAACTTATTTTTAAAAATATTAAAACCAGGCACTTTAAAAAATACTAAAACAAGCTTACTTTCTCAAAAGCTGGAGAGAAATTGAATACCCTGACTTTAAATTTTTTATTTCCACCATCAGTCTGAAGCAACTAGCATTTTTCAGTTGAACAAGAGTTATACAATGTAAATGCAAAATGCAAAGTGAAACTTCCCCTATCATTGCCTTAACAGCCCCAAAATCCCCTAAAAAACAAAAACAAGAACCACCACCACCACCACAACAACAACAACAACAACAACAAAATGTTTGCATTTATTTATTTTAGAGGAACCTCGTTTCTGGTATTGATCTCTGTTGCCATAAATAAGTTTCTTCAGTCCAAACACCTCAAAATTTGAGAGTTTCAACCTACCTTTTGATTTTAGAAACCCTTTTCCCTAACAAATAACCCCACTTTAGACTGTTTAGATAAAAATGTTAAAGTAGGCAGGTGCCACACTCATTTCAAGTCTCCTCATATAGATTAACAGGAAAGGCAATCAGGTTAAAATACATCCCTCTTGGTGATGATCCCCATTAGGAGAATTAGAGATAAACTAAATATCTGGCCTTGCAAATGAAAGGTTGGAAACACACCCATTAACAAGCCTTTACCCAAGATTTCCTGCAATTCAGGGAGCTGAAGTTTACAAATTGTCTCCAGACTCAGCAGCTGCAGTTGTAGGAATTGGGGCAACTATTCTCACCTCCAGACAAACAAGTGAGTTTCCCCCAACAACATCAAACAGGTCCAAACCTCTGATGGCATTAATTCAGAGATCATGAAGTGTGGTTGGTTTTAAAAAAAGAAAAGGAACTGAGAGACCTGAAAACACCATTATGCATAAAACTGATGGCAATGCCAGGAATTTTTGCAAATTTGTCCAAAAGCTTTGAGTTATTTAACTAATATTGCAAACAAGCATAATCAGAAATCTTGCATGTAATTTTGAGGCTTGTGTCAAGGGGGGTCAAAGAACAGGGATTGGATTGATGGTTTCTGCAATCCATACAAATAAAAATGCAAGACTTCAACGGGCCATTCCTTTAAATCAAAAATCATCACCAGTGACACTGTATTTTAAATCTGTGTTGCATACTATGTACTTGCTTTTGGATTGAATGAAATTATTCCAGAAATCTGTTTAAAACTAAAAGGGATAAAAACAGCTGTACAATTTTTTTCTTGCATCCGGGGAAATGGATTAGGATGTTTGTTTTGTTTCTGTTTAGGTTTTTTGTTTGCTTGTTTGGGGTTTTTGTTAGTTTTTTTTGGGACTTTCTTGGATTGGTTTGGTTTGGTTTGGTTTGGTTTGAGGTCTTTTTAATTTTTTTCCCTGTTTCTTTGCTTTTGATGCAGTGCTGGGAGCAGAGGAAAAACATTGCTTGCAAATATCCTCCACCCCNAACATTGCTTGCAAATATCCTCCCCCCCTCCAGCCTTCAGGAACCCAGTGCTCCAGCCGCAGGACACTGGAGCACCTTCCCACCACTGGGACCCCAAGCAGTCACAGACTCATTTCCACACAAATAACACAGTTTATGATGTCATAATGTTATTATTTATTTTATTATTTTATTATTTTACTATTTTATTATTCCATTTCAATATTTTATTTTAATTATTTTTGTAGTTGGTTTATTATTATTGTTGGTGTTTTACACCATAACTCCCCCAAAATAAGAAGCAGAGTGAGTCCAGAGGAGGCCATGATGATGATCAGAGGGCTGAAGCAAATCTGCTATGAAGACAGGCTGAGAGAGGTGGGGATGTCCAGCCTGGAGAAGGGAAGATTCTGGGGAGACCTTAAAGCCTCTTTCTATGCCTAATGGGGCTACAGGAGAGCTGGAGAGGGACTTCTGACAAGAATATGGGCAAGGAGGAATGGCTTTGA
>VZTX01004491.1:0-22928 GCA_013400915.1 Pardalotus punctatus | reverse complement strand
TTGATGCAGTGCTGGGAGCAGAGGAAAAACATTGCTTGCAAATATCCTCCACCCCTCCAGCCTTCAGGAAACCAGTGCTCCAGCCGCAGGACACTGGAGCACCTTCCCACCACTGGGACCCCAAGCAGTCACAGACTCATTTCCACACAAATAACACAGTTTATGATGTCATAATGTTATTATTTATTTTATTATTTTATTATTTTACTATTTTATTATTCCATTTNAGAGTGGTGAGCAGGTCAGGGGAGGGGATTTGCCCCATCTATTCTGCTCTTGTGAGACCCCACCTGGACTGCTGTGTCCATGTCTGGGGTCTACAACATAAGAAAGACATGAATGTGTTAGAGCAAGTCCAGAGGAGGCCATGATGATGATCAGAGGGCTGAAGCAAATCTGATATGAAGACAGGCTGAGAGAGGTGGGGAAGTCCAGCCTGGAGAAGGGAAGATTCTGGGGAGACCTTAAAGCCTCTTTCTATGCCTAATGGGGCTACAGGAGAGCTGGAGAGGGACTTCTGACAAGAATATGGGCAAGGAGGAATGGCTTTGAACCAAAAGAAAGTAGGTTTAGATTAAATAATAGGAAGAAATACTTTCCTGTGAGGGTGATGAGGCACTGACACACATTGCCCAGAGAAGCTGTGAATGCCCCATACCTGGAAGAACCAAGGCCAGGTCAGATGGACTTGTGAACAGCCTTGTCTAGTGAAATATGTCCCTCTCCATGATAGAGGGACTGGAACGTGATGGTCTCCAAGTCCCTTTCCAACCCAAATCACTCTGTGATCTGTGATTCCATAAGTATTACTTACTGTTGCTGTTATTGTATTACTTACTGTTGTTATTACTCTTCTTGAAGATTTATTGAAAGGGTTGGAATGAATGCATATTTTTGCCTGTCAAAAGGTAACAGGCAAGCAGTCCCCCTGACAAACAGCATTTCCATAAACCTCTATTACAGGGAAGAAAAAAAACAGAAATCTCATGCCTAGTTTACTTCATCCTTGTGTCCCTGTAAGTCCAAGAGTTACAAGGTTATCATTGCTATATGTCAGAAAATTAACATAGGGACAAAATCACCATTGTGGTGACGCAAATCAAGTCTGCACTTGGCACAGGCTGTTGGCACTAAGCAGTAGAATAAAGCAACAAAGGACATTTTCAGTCGATAACTGAGTTGCATTTTTTCACTTCAGACTGCTAAGTAGATAATATTTCTGCTGTTCTCATTTCTGAAATACCTCTTCTGTTTCCCTGAACATAATAAGGAAACACTGACTATGCAAGTTACTTTTAGACTTCTAAATAACTTGCACAGAATTTAACAAGATGTTTGTTAGCAGTTAAATTTCTTACTCTGGGAAGATACTGCCCTAAAAATGGCTAAAAATCCACAATTGTAGGTGCTGCTTTGGGAATGTTGATGTCTGAAGAATGCTGGCCTGGATTTCTGGCGCAATAAAGCTGCCCACAGCTCCTGGCCCTGCACACCTACTTTACAGTTAAAAGTTACTTGATTTCTCATTTGGTGATTTCTCCATCTCTGAAATGAAGCTAACACTATAGTGTCTTCCAACATGCTCTGAGAAGTGCTGTACAAAACACTGACTGAAAATATCTTCCTGGGATGACTGGAAGGACAACTCAGTCAAAGGTCATGTCAGTGGCTTATTAAAACATCATCACAACACTGGTTTGAGTGCATTCTTTTGTGCTCATTGTTTTCATTGCTGGAAGGAAAGTTGTCTGCTCTTACTCCCCCTGCTTCGTCAGGAAGAGGTGTGAGTTGAAGGACTCATGAAGGAAGAGGAGGGGACAGAAGAGTTGAGCAGGCAAAGAAGAATCATCAGTCCTCCCAAGGACTTCAAAGGTTGCTCAAAGAGGACCACAGCCAGCACTTGTTTTTCCACAACAATCCATCCCCCAGCAGCAGACCATAATATCATAGAATCTTTCAGATTGGAAAAGACCATTAAGATCCTCAAGTCTAACCATTAACCTACCACTGCCAAGTGCATCATCAAACCATCCCCATAAGTGTCACATCTACACATCTTTTAAATACCACCCAGGGTGGTGGCTCTACTACTTCCCTGCACAACCTGTTCCAGGACTTGGCAACCCTATTGGTGAACAAATATTTCTTCATATCCAGCCTAAACCTACCCTGGAGCAGCTTGAGGCTGTTTCCTCTCATCCTATTGCTTTTTACCTGGGAGAAGAGACTGACACTCAAAATGAAGCAGCTGTTAGAAGCTGGAATACATCTTTAGTTCTCTTAAGCTTATGGAAATCCAGATAGATGTGTAGATAGTTTCACCTGCTGGGGAGACATACTTGTTGGGGTGTGTGTTTGCAGGAGGAAGGTGAAGGGGCAACACGCTAACACAGCAAAGCAATGAGGGATGCACTCCACAGAGCTGCATGTATGAAACATCCAGCTTCCCAGTACAGGGCCACACCTGTCTCTCAGCCCCTGCTCAGGCAAACATGAGGTTTGAGATATCTCAGTTAGGAAGAGACCATAACACCACTGGAAATGGCAGCACCTATCTTTTTCCATGTGGCAGAACTGCTGGACAGCTGGCACATTTGTAGGCTCAGGAGAAACGGGACTGCTACAGGTGAAAGGGGTTTCCCCAGCAGGTGACTTGCACTGACTCAGTCAGTGGGTAAACAGTACCCTAAATTTCCTTCCTGATAAAAATCCCATTCCTCTTCTTCCACAAACCATCCTAAAAAGTACTGATAAACCTGTTTAGCAGGAAACAAAGCATTGAATTATGGTTATTTCCTTGAGGGAAGAACACATATACCTGTGTTGGTTACTGGGATAGAGTTAATTTTCATCACAGTGGCTGGTACATGCTATGTTTTCAATTTATGCTGAAAATAGAGTTGATAATATAGAGATATCTTTGTTACTGTTGAATAGGGCTTGCACAGAGCCTTGGCCTTTTCTGCATTTCATGCACTTGTCATGCTGGTGAGGATGTTGGGAGGAGACACGGCTATGACAGGTAACCCAAATCGACCAAGGGGATATTGCACACCATGTGACAACATGGTCAGTGTATAAAGTTGGGGAAGAAGGAGGAAGGGAGGGACGTTTTGAGTGAGGATGTTTGTCTTCCCAAGTGTCTGTTACATGTGACAGGGCCCTGCTCTCCTGGAGATGGCTGAAAACCTTCCTGCCATCAGAAACAGTGAATTAATTCCTTGTTTTGCCTCGTTTGTGTGTGCAGTTTCTGATTTCCCTATCAAAATGCTTTTATTTCAACCCATGAGTTTTCTGGTTTTTATCCCTCCAGTTCTCTCTGTGATCTCACTGGTGAAGTGAGCAAGGGACTGCATGGGGCTTGGTTACTGGCAGGGTGAAACCACAACAATACCTCTAAAATCTTTCAGCTAAAGAGCATTTAGCAACTCATTTTATCAGTTCCACAAGGTGCATCGATTCTTCCTAACACATATGCCCATGTGAAAGAAATTGAAGCCCAGCAAAACACCTCGTTCAAGCCCATAAAGGCCAGATAAGATTGGTTAGATAATGTTTAGTTTCTGGGACTCAGACACTGAGTCACTTTCTCTTCCTGTGCTGCCTTTGTTTTAGATTAGGACATATGAAGCTCACTGCCAGAAGTCATCACTACTGGGAAACAACACACTGGGAAACTACGTGTTTTATTGTCGGGGATTTTTTTTTATTCACATGACCCTTATTGTAAAATAGCTGCACAGAGTGAAAGAAAAAGGAAAAGCTAAAGATGAGTCTGGTAACTGATGGAAAATGTAGAAGAAACAAGGCAGCAGTTGCACAAGGCTCGTGGTATTGCCTCAAGGCGCTCTGACAAGAAGCTGCCCTCTTGCTCTCTCATCCTTACAGGACGGTTGCAACAGCCTGCCTGCCATGCATAGCACAGCAGAGGTCAGGCAAGCCTGGGCAGCATGCACAAACCACCTTTTCTCTAAGGAAAAGCAATAGAGCAGGGGATACTGTCACTACTCTATTAGCTCTCTCCACTGCCTCCATCATGAAGCCCAGAGTGGCCCTGCTCAGGAGCTGGGGCAGGACAAAGGAGGTTTGCCATCCCAGGGCTGTGGCAGAGTGAAGTGTCTATCTTCACTTGCTGGGCAAACTCCAAGTGTCTTCACTGTGTAACCCTGGATGCTTTTGCAAAACGTAAGTGCTCATCACTGTGAGCTGAACTGAAATATCTAATGGAAAAAAGAAGGACCAAAACACTTGTTAAAATCAAGCTCTTCTGATAGAGTCCATGCATCTCAGTACGGAGTCAAAATTCCAAAATTTTGTATTAAAGTTTGAACTTTGTTATAAATTTCTAACTATTTTGAATTAAAATACTATTATCTAAGGAGGTGAACATTTTCTTTTAAGATAACAAACTGAGGATTGACAATATTAAGAGTGATTTTGAATTTTCACTCCTTCAGCTAAGAAACATACCAGTTTTCAGGGTGTCACGGATCAACATAATTTGCAATTTAATTTTTGTTCTTTAAATTAGATATTTTACCAGACTTTCTTATTCTGAAGTTTTATATGCAGTAGTAATATTTTGTCACTACTGGTGTAACAAATGGTCTTGCAAGGCGGTTGTCTCATGACGTGCATTTCTTCAAGTCATCTCACTCTATAGGATGCAGGATTGTTCCTGTCCACTTTCTTCCCAACATTTGTAGAAGTTTGAGCCCTACCCAGTGTCTCTTACTCTTGCCTGCCATTTAAGCTGGAAATTTGAAGGCATTGAGGTTATAGCTATATGGAAATTTTGGTCTTGGTGAGACTCCAGTTCTCTTTCTCAGAGGTGGTAGCTTGCCCAAATAATGACATTCACTGTGAGAGACAGGAATGGTTTCCTCTAGATCTCATGTATTCCTGAGTTAGCAGCACTGAGAGTCCTTGTAACACACTGTACACAGAAAATTGGTAACAGTGATGTATTTTCAGCCTTGTAAGTAAACATGATTGAGTGTTCCAGTTCTTTCAGTGCTGCTTAACAAATCCTCCACCTACAGAGATACTGTAATTCTTTGTTTGGATGCTCAATAAAGCCCTTAACCTGGAGCAATGTTTTGACCCTCCCAGAGTGTGCTGTGGGGTCTCCTGCACTCCCTGGCCCTTGCACCAAGCTGATCGCCAACTGAGTTATACAATAGAGAGTTCATTATCTGTAAGAGGGAAAAGCTTCAATTACCTAAATAGCTGAAAGTCTAAAAATAGTTTCTCAACACCAGCTAATGCAGCCACAGCCAGGATTCTGGCTCTGGTTTACAAAGTGCTGAGTTCCACTGTGCATATATGAATCCACAGAAAGAGTCCACTTTAAGTCAGTAAAGCACCCAAAATCTCTTTTATTGAATTTCTCTACATTGCATAATGCAACGACATGAATTAAATTATTATAATCATCTGTGGACAGGGTGTTCAACATAAAAAGTGTCTTTGAAGCAGTAACACTGCAAGTTAGTTACTTTAGTCTTTTCCACCAAGTGTGCTCTATTTAGCTTCTCAAATAAGAAAACCAACAGGTAGGTTAAAATATAACTAGCAGAAAGACAAGAATTCTTATCTCCAGGGCACAATGGAAAAAAGCAACCCAGAGTAAATCTCATCAATCCCTGGATGATGAAAATCTAATGCAGCAGCTGTTTGCCTGGGAACAGTCTCTCAACACATTTTGATTTCACAGCACTGAACTAATCTTTTCTGGAGAGTACACAGAAACAGCAGATCTCCTTGCAGATGGGGTGGACCATTCCTCTCTGCTGGTGCAACTCCGTGGCTGCTGTAGCACTGACATATTGTTTAGGACTGTGCTGTAGACACAGCGGAGTGGAAGAGGGAAAGGATGTCCACAGTTCTGGGAATCTTCAAAGAGAAGCAGCAAAATCATGCATATCCACTAATGCAAAGCAAATTTTAAGCTAGTAACAGAACATTCGCTCACAAAATGTATAATTAACCTTTAAAACTCAAATGTTACTGGATTCAAAAGCTGAGCAAGATGGATTATGTATTTATAATGCAGATATCTATAGATACATTACGGAGAGAAAGACAGACAGCTGCCCTCACTCTGCATATTTGTGTATACGAACTGCTTTGTGCCAACAAGATTAAGTCAGCTGAAAAGCTGATGTCATTAAATCAGTGAAAATCTTAGGTTGCAGTGGTATGAACATGTATAATTTTAGCATAATACTCTCCTATAATCATAATTTTGTTGTGCTTTAAGTTGAAAAATCTTCCAGTCCTGAAACAAAATGATATGACATAATAAAATCTTCAAAACTTTGTTATCAGTGTTTCTGTAAGCATGATGACAAGCACAGATGTTAAAGCTTACATGTAAAGAAGCACAATAGAAAGAAAACAGTATATAAAACATTCTCTATACCACAATGATGTTGTACATACAATCTCAATTCTTGAAGTATTTTTTTTTTTATTATTAATACAATGACTATACTAAATCAGACTGGTGTGTAGGATTGAGGAAAAATAACTTCATCACACTAATTCCAAGTATCACACAAGTCAGGGAATGTGTGCCAATGTACTTTCAGATTTTTAATTGTAAAACTGCAAAACTTTCTTCACAGATCTTTCAGCATTTTTTGATGCAGGAAAGCAGAACAAAAAATAGCAATTCTGATCTTCCCAAATAAGACAATTTGGAAAACTTAGATGGGTTTCACTTTTCTCTCAGAACAGAGTGCATTAATTTCAAGTGGTCACTGTAGGTGCTACAGCTTTGTAGAACAATGATGAAGGAAATTTAAGCTTTTTTAACAATCTCAGTTATATTTTATGTTTTGTAATTACATGAAAATATATTAATATTGTAATATTAGGGTGTGATAACAGGATGCTGATAAACCCAAAGCAATTTTTCAGCTGTCTTGACACCATGGCACTAAAACCTGAAAGACACACGTGCAACTCTTAAAAAAAAGTGCTATGCAGCAAAATAAACATTTAAAAATATTCCATATTCTATGAAGACAAAAGTTAATCTCTTATGGAAGGTAAGATTTTATGCAGATGCATGTGTAACTCTGGAAATCAGCCTCATAAAATGCACCTTTACTAGTGGTATTCTTGAATTGTTTAAATCCTTAGTAGTTCAGGTCAGCTCCCAGAACTGGGGTTTAGTTCTTATTGTTTTAAGCACATAGATACACAAATGACTGTTTGGGCTTTTTTTTTTTTTTTCACGTGGATTCTCTACTACTATCTTTTATCTGCCAAGATTTTTGCATGAAGTACATTTCAGAAAATAAGAGTTTCTGTTAGCCATGACCCTTAATTCTTTAAGAAAAAACAAGTGCAGACCACTTTTCTTGCCTATAAGAAGCATGAATGTCAAATTTCCATGGCTTTTTATGTGCAGTGAGAATAACACTGAAGCAGCATCCCTGAAATGTCAGCTTTTGCACTGTTACTGTTTGCATTCTCTAGGGTGATTTTTTTCATTTTTGTAGCATTTTTGCCTTCGTATGTGCATCTCTCTATATGAAGAAAAATCTGATCAGCTACATATTGGTCTGCTATGAAAGGATTACCTTGAGAAAAATATATGCTGACATAAAAACAAAGTCCTGTTTTTTTACAGTGCACATTTATCTATTCATCTCAGACACAGCAAACATTCAGAATTATTAGGGAGATGAATAAAGCTGAGAAAATAGCTATGTTCATAATTACAGCTTGAGCAATTTTCCATTCCCATTGTTTGTGCTGTGAAAGACAAAGAGATACAATTTGAAAACTGAAAAAAGCCTTGCCACCAAGATACTGAAACAGTTGAATCAATAGCTAAATATTCTGCATATGGATGACTGATCTAAAGTAAATAACTCTGTGACAAATTAAGGACTGTTTGTTTGTCACTTATTGCTAAATGAAAGCATGTTATTTTTTAAAGGGACAACCATTACACCAAAGGCCTGTCCTTGCCAATTTGTCGATGCTTAATGCAACAGTTGTGTGTACTTTAGCATCCAAGGTCATGATATTTCTTTCTGCTGTACAATTTAATTGTCCAATTGTGGACACTCAATTGTCCACAAAAATGTCCAGCTGAGTTTGACTACCAGCTACACACCTCTGCTTGGTACCTGTGGTCAGCCTGAAAATCACAAAAAGAGATAAAATGCCTATTTTACATGTGAGTAGAACAGAAAAGGTTTAAAATAGGGCATTCATACCTAAAGTCTGGGCTCATTTTGCAGGAGTCTCCCAGCTGCTCCACTCCTAGTCTGCATTGAGCATTCCTGCACTGAGGCTTCCAAGTTAGTTTGAACATTTGGTTAAAATCTTCCTGATGGCTGGTCAATGTGACAGAGTAGAAGAGGAGAAAAAACCTAAAGAGGGCCATCTTCCATCCTTCAGACTAAGACCTGTCATTCCTGAAGAATGTTTGCCTAACCTGTTCTTCACAACTAGAACATGCTACCAGCACTGCACACCTTTTCTGCACAGTACTTCCTTATCCCTAAGGCAAAACCTTAACTAATAATTAAAGCTTCCTTTTGGCAAGATAAACTCAATGCTTTCTGATGGGTTTCCTGTCTGTATGGGATAACCAACTGACTAGCTTTTGCAACTTTTTTTGTGCATTAGAAGGCTTCTTTTCCCCTGTTAAGCAAACTTCTAAACAATTTTTATCTTCCCCTTGGAGACATTTAATTGTATATTTTTGACCATTACTTTCATTAATGTTGTCTAAAATAGATCACTTTCATGTTAACTTTCTAACACTGAATGATGAAGAAAGGTTATTTCACCTTCAATCACACAGCTCATCTTCTAATTTCACTCCTATAGAACTTTGCTTTCTCACATGAACAGTGCTAGTACCTCATACAACGCATAGACCACAATCATTCCTAGATCCCTTTTTAACAACATGTTACTAACTTGCTTTTCATTCTGTCCTTTAGAATTATATTTTCCAGCATTCTGAATTTTTCTTGGTCTGCTGTCTATTTGAAAAGATGATGTTTCCCACTGAGATACAATGCTCTGCGCTTGTCCCTGTTGACTCATATTCACCAGCTTGTCAAGGCCAATTTTAAAGTTAAGCCTGTCTATATGTTCTCATTATTCTTCAGCCTAATGTTACCTCTAAATTTAATGACTGTGCTCTTATTTCATCTTCCCATCATTAACACAAACTGTTGATGAGTGCCACACAGAGGTCATATTCCCTGACTCTAAGCTACTGAATTCTGGGAACCACTTTCCAACTAGAATTGCTCTGAGCCTTCAGCACATACAGCTCAACATTCTTCCTCACCAAAAAAGCATCAGGTGAAACAACATAACAATTTTATGCTAAAACCAGAATGCATAACTTCTGTTGTTTCTATCTGTTAAAAAAGCCTTCCATATTTTCAAAGGCAGAAATTAAATTCTTCAGACATTATTTTTTCTTGACAAACCAGTGTTGACCATTTCCAAGTTCCTTGTTTTTTTTCAAGGTACTTGTAAATTCTGCTGTAATTGCCAAGTATTCCTTCAGAACTTTCTAAGTAAGCTTGAGACAATTTGCTATCTAACCCTTTTCTCCCTCTTTAAAATATAATAGACAGCAGGTTTTTCCGTATGTTGTCACAGTCCTTCAGCTTTGCTTGGACCACACTGAATACGGCCAGTTTTCTCATCTCAGGGTGGACTATCCTCCAACACATGGCTGCTGCTGAGTGCCTTGTACACGTCCTGGAGCTTGCTGTGCAAGTGCAGTCACAATCCACTGCCTAACAGATGGTATGAAAAATCAGTAATAAACTTGTGGCTATACAGTACTTGTAAATTGATGAATATCATAAGAATAACACATCCAATTCTACAATCTTTTTGGAATCTCTGGGAGGGAAAAAAAAAAAGAAAAGATAATAAACTAACTCCTCAGACTTTCCCAAGAAGCAAATTTTATTATAAAATTGTAAAAGTTTTCTTGCTGTTTGGACTCCATGTTTTGTTACTCACAGGAAGGAATAGGAATGAAATAAAAATAAGATAATCACTTCTTAAGGTGAGAAATCTCTGGTAGCCAATACTTCTTGATAATATTTAAAGCCAGAGATAATAGCTGCTCCCATCCTCTGCCCAGTATCATCACATTCAAAATTCCTCCTTAAGCAACGTCTTCAAGGAGTTAATCAAGAACTAAGTGGAAATGTACAGGATTTTCTTTTCGTCTGGGAATATACCAGCTTTCACCTTCACTCACAGACCTGGGAACATACTCTAGTACAAAATTATTTTCACTGGAACCAGTTAGAAGTGAACATATAATCTTTTGAATGAGGGAGGACCTAGCTCTTTCAAAACATTCTAAGACAACCAGAGGAAATGAATCTATAATTCTACAAGAAATTTTTCCTCTGTTCGGTATGTCTCTACTATAATGTTTTCCAGCACTGTTCTCCTATCACATCTGAGTTCTGCCTACTCAGACTTTCCACATCAATAAGGAACCCAATTTCTGCAAGGCTGAGATAAATGTTTTGGCTGAGAAGGAAACCAGCTCTCCATATAATAACAGTGTGTAGTAATCGGGAATTCAGTGTTCTCAAATGATGCTGAATGGCCAAACCTGATCCAACCATAGTAAAGCCAGGTGCTTGCAAAAGTGTCTTAGGAGGAAGAGGAAACAGAGGAGGAAGGAGACACACATATCACAGCACAGTAAATAAACAGGGGTGTTCTTGAAGGAGAGACAAGGGCATCTCCAAACTGATGTGACAGATTTTGCAAACCTTGGTAGAAGCTGAAGGAAAAGCTCACATGAGGGCAGAAAACAGCTGCACTCAGAACTTAATTCACTCTTAAATTGTGTGGTTATCATATGATCTTTAAAAGCAGTGAAACAGCAAAAAATTACAACCTTTGAGGCACAGAGTGGAATTTCATCATATATACTAATTTTATTTATGTTTGAGGGCTGTTGCTTGCATAAACACCTATTTTCAGGATGTTAGCAAAATTACTTGGAGTCAATGAACTGTGCAAACTGTTTGGCAGATAACTGGCACACCCTACTGCTGAAGATGGGTGATTAGTTCTGTTCTGTATTTCAGATGTAATATGAAGACATTGGCTAATATCTTTTTATTGCAGTTGTGTAGAGTCATTGGCTAATGTAAAAAACAAACCCACAAACAAACAAAAAATGAACCCAGCTACCAAAACAATAAAAAGACTCTCCCAGTTGTTTTTTTGCCAAAAGCGTCAACAGCATCAAAATATATTAAGTGTCTCCTTTTAGTATGCTAAATGAATTATTTTAAAATATCTATTCCCTGAATATACTTGAGAGAATTTCAGAATTGACAGAAAGCCAGTTTCATTGGGCCTTGGTCTTTGTAAAATATTAGACAATCATCATCTGCTTTAGAGTAGAGGATTTTGATGGTGAAAAACTGGCACAATTAGCTATTCTTCCCCTCACAATTCCAAGGGAGAGACACAGTTCTGCTCAGAGATGTGTGTCAGCCAGAACTCCTAGAGCTCACCCAACCAAGCACGTTGCTGTCTTGCTCTGGATCTCACAACTTTATGAGATCCTTTCCAGTATTCCAGGTGTTCTTTTTCAGATCCAATGGCAGAACAGGTTGGCAGAAAATCAGACACTTTGATTTTTTTTTTTGATAGAAGATCAGAGTTTCTTCTTTGGTTACATTTAGCACTTTTCATAAAAACAAGATATACCTGCACCAAAAGTGGTTAGTTTCGCATTATTCCTTGGGGGTGGATGCCTGCCAAGTTAACTATTCTGAACCCAAATTCCTGGCTGTGAATGGCAGGAACAAGACTCGTGATTTATAAAGAATTTAAGGAGAGGCTGTCAACCTAGGAGATGATGTCAGCCACACCAAACAACCTGGCTGTTTGCTGTGCGAATTAGGCTGATTAGAGGTCCCCTCTTCACCACCTCTGAGTATGGAGAGGAGGAACGACTTCACCCAGAAATCACCAGCGCATTGTTCTCAGAGGAGATTCCTGCTTGGAGCTGGTGCTGCCGCTGCTAAACTCCAGGCATTTGAAGGACTTCTCTTGCCCCTTATTTATGGACAGAGTCCAGTAACACTGCTGTGCCTCCATCCTGGTAGAGGGCGGTGATCAGCTCCTGTCCATGGTGTGGGCTCAGGCACAACAAACTCCAACAGCCTTAGTCATTCTTCTTGATAAAGTCCAACATGATTGGACTGTTCTTTATGCGGATCCCTGAACTTCACACTAAATACATTTGGCCTCTTACTGAAACATACATGTGCTATCTGAACTATTATTTGTACATCAGCAGAGCCAACAAGAGCACAAATCAAGACAGACTGCATCTGGAAAGCACCTATTTTCATATGTTCTACCCATCATTTTCTCAAGTATAGTACTAACCTCACCCTACACGGTGCATGAATAGGGCCTTTACTGATAACAATAGTGGTAACAAGGAACAAAACCCTAATCAAGAAAAGTGGTGGCACACTGTTATAGGTAGCAGGGTTTAAGAGTTTGGATGAATCAGGGCTTAACAGCCCTTTGAAAACGGGCTGTTTAATCTTCAGTCACCATCGGTCACCATTAGTGCAGAGCATAGGGACAGAACATGTACCAATCACATTTTCTAGCCAGCACATGCTTCCTGCCACGCACTTTTACACAAAATATTTGTAGGCACAAAACAGTGACTGTAAACTGACAAAATTCTGAAGAAACTCCTTAAAAAAAAAAAAAAAGTCAAACAAACAAAAACTTTGTTGCAGTTCAAAATACACAGGCCTTTGAGCCCTGCTTGCATAAGGTACATGCTGACACAAGCTTCCTGAACGCTGGCAGTGTAACCATACTGCAGAAAGGCAGAAGCAGCTATTTTGACTCACAGTTTGGAAAGCATCAAATCATTAATCTGAGTGCAAGAAAGCAAGCAAGCTTGTATGCTGCAGCAACAGGGAGATGCTGAGTGTCTTCTGTATATTTTAAATAGACATCTCAAACAGGTATTAGCTCATTAACCTTCAGCGCTGTATAAACTTGCCAAAAGTGATGAAGCTTGAAAAGGAAGGGTAGCAGCTACTTTGGTAAAGTCTGCCTGATTTCAGTTTTAAAGCTTTTCAGTACCTGAATAATGACTGATCTTAAATAAACACAAGAAATGTCAAAGTACTTTTGTAATGAGATGTTTGTTTTAACTAAGGAGCCTCATGCTGCACTGTGGTTTCTTGGTTAAATAAGCTGAATGTCCTGTCCCACTAATTGACAATCACATCATATTTTCCACTCTAGGTGACTAATGGAAATTTGAATACCACACTTGCTTGTTTGCCTGGAGTTTTCTTAATGCTGCATGGCGCGAAAGCATTTTTAGGTTTAGTCTTCAATGTATTTATCTTCCTGTTAGGTTTTGTTAATCAAAGTCAGCAAAGTCTTGTTAAAAAATAGAAGTGTCTGATCATCTTAAAAGTTACACAGACCTCACAACACTCATTAGCTCTGTGGTGAGCTAAAGGTATTTTAATCTTCCAACAGGAGGAACATCAGAGCAAAAATCATTTGCCAAATCTCAGCTACCAAGGTTTTGGCAACAAAATATGTCAGAAATTTTAAAGAGAAAAATCATCTTTGTACCAGCAAAAAATCTGCTATTTATCAGAAAATATTAAGAAATTAGGCTGTTAAACATATGTGAAGATTAGCTTTTCTTTTCAGATAAAAGTTCCAGGAATTTGGATGTCTCTTTATAAGTTGTTGACAATATCTGAGGAGTTTTACAGCCTGAAAATAAAACATGGGTACTTGCTGGATAATTCAATTGTTGGACAAATAATTTTCTGTATGTTCTGTGAGAATTAAAAGGAAAGAAAATCTCTTCTTTGGAAAAATATTATTTTCCATGGTACATCAAAAACATGGAGGTAAAATTGATTCTGTTCCCACCTACATTTAGCAGCAGTGGTCCTCGGTCAGTAGTGGAATTTGTGTGACTAAATTTTTGGGCATCATGGCAGACTGATACCCTTTTATATCCCAATTACTTTATCTCTGGATGGAGTTGACCGTCTCTAAGCAAGTAATAAAAGTTGCAGCAGAAATTTCAGAATATCCTCTACTAATTATCTTCTTAAAAAAATTAACAAAACTAAATGGTTTTAGAGTACATTTGGAACAGGTGTAAAAATAAATTTGTTGTATACTGGTAGTAAACTTATTCAGACTTCTGCTCTAAATGCTGCCTAATATTTAAGATTAATGTAGCATTCAAATTTAGATTCCTTAGTTTTGGTCAAGGAAAAAAATTTCCTTCCTTAACTTTCTGGATCATCCTTGGCATTTCTAAAGAACTAAGTCTGGATAATATGGTGCGTGAATAAGGGACAGTAAATAATATGGCCAACAACATAAATTAACAAAATATATTTCATGTGGAGCTAAGACAGATGGTAAGTTTGTTATTTCACTTGCACCAAAATAATTTGGGCAGTCAGATTAAGAAAAGTACTAAAATTAACATGTATACCTAGTGAGTGACAGCTGCTCCCTGTGAAGTCTTCCAGAGCTTTATCCATTAGTCCTTTGGGAGAGCACAGTCTAACTCTGTAGATGCTGACCAGGATGCCACCTTGGAGTTAAGCTAAAGAGTTATGAACCTTCCTGCCTCACTCAGGCTGGGGAGAGGTTAGACGGTGACTGTTCCATGTTCATCAAAGGCAGGAGTGGAGAAGGCTGTTATAGCAGGCATTTTAAAAAATAGATTCATATAACAAGCTGCAAATAAAATGCACTGGCCAAGATGAGGGGTTGGCAGACACATAAAAGAATCTTTTATTGTTGATTAAGAGGAGGGTTGCCACCTTTTGAAACTGTTTAAATAAAGGCTAAACAGGTTTGGCCAGTGCATAATTTCCATGGGACATTCTAGATTAATCCATTCTCTTCTCCTCCTATCTCCTTCCCTGCTTCTAAAAAATACAGAAGAAACCCTGAAAACCAACCAAAAAACCTCACCAAGAACCTCTACCTCACCCTCCTTCCCCACCCCTCCCAAAAAAAAAGAAGAAAAAAAGCCACACAGAAATACCAAACCCAAACCCATACTGGGACTTTTAGCAGTCTGGAAGAAATAGGCATTTTCTAAACTCCTGGGGACAGATTTAACTCTGTAAGCTGGGAAAAATGCAACACAGCTTCAACTGTTATTTCAGCAGAACAACTTAATAACTGAGAATAAAATTTAACTCTTAGAGTTTTGTGTTGCTGAAGAAAAATTGCTGTTTTTCTTTATTCTTAAAAAAATTAAAAGGGAGTTGAGGCTTGTTTCAAAAATTGTCTACAGAAGAGAAAATTTGAAAGCTGGATTAGCATATGCCATTTCTGTTAAAGAATGACACTTAATAGCAAAATCAAGGCAAAATCAATTACCTAAGTCAAGGCATATAGATGCTTATTAGAACTCTAGTTTGATATAAGATCCAACACCAATTAATTAATCCCAAGCCCCGAGAGAAGTTTATGATTCTGTGGCACCATCCCATCTGGGGTGAAAAATAACAGAATATGCAAGTCCACAGCTTCATCTGCTGATTCAAAGTCCGCAAATAAGACTAAACCCTGTAAGCCTTGATCTGTCCTGATCTCCATCATGGTAGTATCTGCCAGCATCACTGAAGGTTGTTTTGGGGTAGAAATTGTGGAAAACTAACTCTCCCTCACATTTTGAAAAAAAAAATGTAGAAGATACAAGAGGATGCAGAAGGAAAGAACATCCTGTCCTTTCATGGAAAACAAGTTTTGTTTTGCCACTGATATCCAATCAATAGAATAAGGAAGGACTGGCTGTCTCTTTAGTCAAGCAGCAGGCTGATGTGCAGCAATAACACAGTGTGTGACTCAGCACTGCTGTCTGCTAAGGGACGGGACAGAACGTTTCTCTGAATACAAATACAAAACTTCAAAAGATTTGTGAACAAGACCTCTGTCTGCTCAACTCCATCCTGCCTACAGCAGAGTAGAAGCCATCATCCCAGTATGTATTTAAGTACAGAAGTCTCTTTTGAAGCTGTGTGAAAGCTCAATTTAGGTTATCTATATCACATTAGAAACCAAATAGGTGTAAGCAACTGATGCAAAGAAGCAAGAGAGCAATTGAGGCATTAGGAACTCACCAGGAAGTGACAATGTATTAACTGTTTCAAAAAATTCATGCTCTTCAGCAAACCTCACAGAGCACTTAAAACCAGTCATTTTCTCAGGCTTTAAAACCAGCAACAACCAATAAAAGGATAGGTGCATTTTTTCTACAGAGTTTCCCCACCTCTTCACCTCCTTTCTCAGGAAAGCTGTTAAATCTGCATGCAAAATTGTATTCTAGTCTCAAAGAGCTGCCTGTGCGAACTACCAGCTCCTGCAGCTCCAGGGAAATGCAATTCCGAATGCAATAGAATACCACCACACTAGTCAACTCATTTGGCACATGGACAGCACAGCTTTGCCTCAGAGGATGCCACTTTGTGTTGTTCCTTCTCTGATTCCCACAGCACCAACAGCTGTGCTTGGCACCACACTTCCAGACACAGCTTTTTGCAAAATGTCATGTCGCCGTGAAGCTTAGTCCCGCATTGTCACAGATTGCTGCTCTGATTCACCTAATCCTGCTCAGACTGAAACTCTGCCATGGTGAGTGGCTGGCAGGACGCTGAACCTGTCAGGAATTATCCCGTCAGCTTTCCCCTGAAACTAGCACAGCAAAGAGGTTTCTTCAGAGAGTGAATGTCTCACTGACATCCTCTCTGCAGTGGGATCAGGCCATAGATGTGCTGCCCTTGGTGGAAGCCTGGCTGCAGGAGGTAGGAAGAGGCTGTCTCAGACCACTTAATGGACTACAGAATTCTGGGGAAGGGAGAGGGAATAAAAAAAAAATTAAAAAAGAAATAAAACTTATATGTATTATTTTTATCTATACTTGTAAATATAAAATAAGTTATATATAAATAACTGGCTATTCTTTTGTATAAAAAAGAGTGAGAGCAACTTTTTATGTGGGCAGTTAGTGATGGGGCAAGAGAGACTAGTTTTAAACTAAAAGAGCGGAGATTTACATTATATATTAGAATGAAAGTCTTGATTTTTGTGTGTTGTGGCACTGGAACTGAGAAGTTGTGGATGCCTCATTCTTGGTGGAAGTGTCCAAGGTCAGGTTGGATGGGGCTTTGAGCAGTCTGGTCCAGTGGCAGGGATCCTTGCCCATGACAAGGGATTGGAACTGGATAATTTTTAGGGTCCCTTCCAGCCCAAACCATTCCAGGATTTTATGACTATGATCTTTTTGCATTGGACCCAGAGACAAAGCATTCTTCAGTCAGATTATTTCAGTTTCCTCTTTAAGCAGAACTGACAAATATCTTCCTTCAGCAGGATGGCAAATGGAAAGACTGAGAGACCAAAAACCCCAAAATAGTGTGCCATCATCAATCCGCTGGTGAAGTCCAAGAAGAAGGACATGGGCAGCAAGAGGAGTTTATGCTCAGCAATGATGAGCTCTCATCAAGCAGAAGCCAAACTT
The DNA here is from genome assembly GCA_013400915.1 of Pardalotus punctatus. Lineage (NCBI taxonomy): Eukaryota > Metazoa > Chordata > Aves > Passeriformes > Pardalotidae > Pardalotus > Pardalotus punctatus. The sequence goes on along the minus strand of VZTX01004491.1, from coordinate 5,335 downwards.
ACTGAGATTCGTCATAATTTAGTTTTGCCACCTAAGCCTTTTCTGCAGCAGAATGCAGCCTCATAGCTCTTCTTTCATATTTCTTTCTAGACACTCTATAATACATTTCTAAAACTCTTTTTCTACCATTTTCTGTGAACTCTATTAGAAATTTTGCCTAAGGAAAAGCAAAAGGTTTGCCTAAGGAAAGGTTTTCTGCTGTTCCTTCCCTTCCACAATATGCCAAAGAGCTACAGCAGTCTCTCAGCCCTGGAATAGTACAAATACTGAGTGTCCTGGGCCACCAGATCCCAAAATACTTCACAATTTATGATATATCTGCTCACAATATAAACTGAAACTGCTTCTGAACAAGTTCAGCTTGTCTCTGATAACCAATAAAAGGGTTTGAAGTCAGAAAACAAAACACTGTCTTTGTTCACACCGTATTCAGTAAGAATCTTTTACATGCAGAGGTTTAGTTGTTAGGCAGTACATTTTTATTCTAGAATAACTAGCTTCCTTGGTATATGACAAAAATAGTCGAAGCACTCCTGGGTCTAACAGCCTGTGTGAGCAGAGGTCCCGTCGTAGAGATTGCTCACTCACTGACCTATCTCTTTCCACAACTGTGTGCTATTCATTGGTGTTCACCAAATGCAAATATTTTATCTGGGGATTGTTCATCAACACTTTGCTTTGGCTTGTTGTTTGTGGGAATGCAGCTCTCAAATAAAACATTGATAATTTTAAATTTATAAACACGTTAATATCGGCACATTACTTATTGGGTTTTTTCAAATATAATATATCTTACTGTTTGAAAAAACAATAATGTTTAGTAGCTTGAATATCACAAATATGTCCCATGTTTATATTAACAAAATGAAGGTCCTTTTCAGCCATTTGAAGGATGTGGTGTCTGCAATCCTTTGACCTGGTGTAATGTGAAATTTATCTGCAGCTCTAAAGAAACCATCTTCAAGTAAGACTTTCCTCTATTTAAGTCATTAGTAAAACTGTTCTGTTGGCTCAGATAGTTCCTGAAGCCTTGCACAGTTATTTATTCAGTCAGCTCTAAAGTTAGCATGCTGCTCTCCTGCCACAGTAAATTCTGTTCTGCTTCCTCAGGATCTACTACTACATATACACTACTGAACATGCATGTGCATTTAACCTTAAAAATGAAGTTATTTAATGCAACTTAGAGTAATACATCTGGTTTGCCCAAAAAAAAAAAAAAAGATAGATACTGACTTATGAGCAGCTTATTAATTTGCTCATTAATGGCCTTGTGCTTGACTGTTTATTTCTGGGCTGTGAACTAACTTCCTGCAGTAATAAAAATAATTCTTGAAGATTTCTTAATAGTTATTAATTTTTTTTAATATTAAAAACCCTAGTCTTAAAAAATCTGTGTGTTGTGATTTCAACTAGCCTAAAAATTATATTCCTAACACTTGAGTTGTTTATTACATGTAACAGAATAATTTAAAAACACACACACATACAACATGCGATAATTGAGTGAGTACTATCTGCCCAACAGATGTGTCAAATACAGTAAGCAGTGTTACTACATATCTATTTAACATATGCATGTATATATGTATACCTAGACACTCTACATTAAATATATAGATGTGAAAAAAAGAAAAAAACTCCATAAAAATTTTCAATTCGTTTGTTTTAAAGGTGAATTTATGGGTGGAAGTGTAAACTATTATAATTGGAACGTAACAGTTCTTACATAGTTATCAGAGTGTAAGAATAATTTTGTTGTAGAAAGAGCTCACCATAAGCACTGTACCACAGCCTGCCATCTAAGGCTAAGAACAATGTCATTGTGTCCTAATTTAGTACACATTTGTGTAATAAAAGTATGGGACAGTGCTGGGGGGAAAGCCAAGTGGAGAATCCTCAAATTAACATTTTTAAGTAGCTTAAATTTTCTTCTTTCCTATTTTTAAAGCAAGAATCAAATACATCAAAGACAAACAAAGGCAGAATCACAGAATCTTGGGCTGGTTTGGGTTGGAAGGGACCTTTAAAAGTCACCTTGTCCAATCCCCCTGCAATGAGCAGGGACATCTTCAAAGGTTGAATTCATCTTCTGTCATTGTTTTGGAGCAAACCTACTATGTGGCTAAACATAAAAAAGTTTTATACATCACACATATAGCAGGAGGTTAAATTGTAAGAAGCAAAATTTTGCATTGATTGAATTTATAGCTTTCTTAGGACTTGTTGTTTAATTTGTTCATTAGGCCTAGCTCAGTTCTTCCGATATCTTCCTCCAATACAGAAATTGTCTCAAGATTCCAAATAATAGGGACATTTCCATTTCTAGCTCTAACAAAATTAAATTTGATTCCTCTCATGGTACCTTCAGCTAGAGGGAGATGTTCTTTTCTACCATATCCAACTGAAGAAGTCATCAGAAATATAAAGCAAAACAATTGATACTCTCCTTCTAAAGGAAAGATAAATAAGTCATGTACCTGAAGAAACAAACAATTTGTTAATCTGAAGCTGGGCTTTTTATTTTTATTTTTTTTAAACCTGGATTTTTTTATTGCATCTGATGTTGGGAAAACACACCCAGCATAAATATTCCTTCAAAAGAAGAAAAAAAAAAGTCATTCACAGCAGGCTCTGCCCAACAAGAAGGAAAGCTGATACATATGCTTTTTTAAGGATATATGTATTTTTTTTTCTGTATTACACTTCAAACTCACATATTACTTCTTTCTAGCTTGCAAAAACACTTCTTCAGGCCATATATCTCCAGCATCTGACTTCTTACATAAATTCCCTGACATGTCCTATTTACTGCAAATTCCCAGAGCAAAATGCTGCTGAATTTCAAATGCAACCAGAAAAATTAGACCAGGATAGAGCTGTGTGTGGTATCTTCAGCTATTCAGAGATAACCCTCCAGCTGTCTCCAGAGGCAGGGAGCCATCTCCTTCTCACTCACTTTAAATTTTAATGAAAGCATTTAAAATTATCCACTTATATTAATAAACATAGATTAGCATAAAACATTTTTGAAATGTACACACACACACAAAGACAGATGCACATTTTGATTTTTTGTTAATCTGCCTTAACCTCCCAGACCCTCAAAGCTTTATTCCCTGCCAATGTGACAGGTCTAGATCAGAGCTGTCAAGAACTTTTGCAGTGTCCTGTGGCCACCCTGGTGGATCATTTGACACCTGAAAGTTTTACTGACCAGCATGGACATTAACTGAGGGCTTTCATCTGCTCAGGCTTGCAAGGACAGGGCTGGCCTTGGAGATTGCCCAAGATGGACTCGCTTCTTTGGGCACACAGGTCCTTGGGCTACCTGGGCTGGCAGATGCAGGTGCAGGGAGGCTGCTGGATTTGTGCCAGGTCAAGATGAAGAGCAGTGTCCATTTTCCCCTTGAGTTCAGAAGTTTTTGCCTAATGGAATTTAAGCAAGCTCATCTGAACTCCCCAGGTAAATGCACTTTTTCTCTCTCCTATGTGTGTGTGTGGTCTGAGAGCTTTATTGCCTAGTGTGTATTTGTTGGGGCTCCTAATCAGTTCTCTGCAGTTTGAAATGCAACGATGAACCTGTAATTGCAATGGCATGTCTATATTCATTGCATCAGCTGATTGCACTTCTAGTCCAGATGTGGAAAGTAGATGGAAACTGGGCTCACAGGCACCTTCTCCAGCACCAAAGGCAGGTAAGCTCTAAGGGCTTACAGGTAGACATTGTTTCTAGATGTTGTCAAATTTTGATAAGGTCAAAATAGTTGATTGAACCCTTGCTAACATGAAATGGAAAGCTTTGCCTCAGCCCACGTGTTTTTCTAAAAGGCACTGCATGCATTAGGGAAGGAAAATACCACCAGAGAAGTAGAACATATCCTACTACTACTAATAGGAAAGTGAACAGTGACTCAGTAAAAAATAATAATGTAAGATATAAACTTTTCTTGGCCCAGTGAACCCTCAGCAAAAATCAAAGAATATAAATATTGTCTAAACTCTATAAATATCATTAAAATTGTCTTTAAGTAGCAACAATTTACTCAGACAGTTCTTTCTCACACTTTTCTTTCCTATAAGATCAAAGTTCAGCCCGGAGAGGAGGAGACTGAGGGGAGGAGACCTCATTGCAACTTCCTCCTGAGGGGAAGAGGAAGGGCAGGCACTGATCTCTTCTCTGTGGTGACCAGGGACAGAACACGAAGAAACGGCCTATAGTTATTTCAGGGAGGGTTTAGGGTGGGTGTTAGGAAAAGGCTTTTCATCCAGAGGGTGTTTGGGCACTGGAACAGGCTCCCCAGGGAAGTTATTACAGCGCCAAACATGACAGAGTTCAAGAAGCGTTTGGACAATGCTCTCAGGCCCCTGGTGTGATTCTTGGGGATGGTGCTGTACAGAGCCAGGAGTTGGACTCAATCCTTGTGGCTTCCTTCCAGCTCAGCTTATTCTGTGATTCTGCTATATTTGTTCTTTTATAGTGCAGTCTTTACTTTTTATATATATTTATATAATGTATATATATTATTTATATTTAATTTATATAAAAATATATATAAAATATATATATTTATATATTAAAAGTCTTTACTTTTTATATATAAATGCTGCACATCATGTTGATAATTAGAACAGCAAAGAAGCACTAAATAAACAATGCTCTGAAAGAACTTTTTCCAGAAATACTGTTATTATTCCCTGTATTTTGTATTTGCTTTGTTTTCTTTCCCTGAAATGTCTAAACAGTATAAACATTCCTGGAAATTATTTATATTTTTCTTTTATGCACTTCCTCCTTTTAAGCATTTCTCTCATGACTTCGAGTTTCCCAGGGCTGGAATGCCAGCCTTCATGTGGCACCAGCCATGGTCTTTACACAAACAGAGTCAAGATACATCTCAGCCAGTACATCAGTGTTTTTGCTGCAGCTGATAAGTTTTGAGTCTAGTCCACATGTGCCCAAGGCTGAGACTGTCCTGTTCATTTCTCCAAAAGATGAAATGGCTACATGGTGTTCCTCAAGAATGACTTCTTGCATGTGGGAGACACTTTCTCTGTTTAGCAGCCTTGGATAACCTGATTTCTTTTCATTCTATCTTTAGTTCGCATGCTAACTAAGGTACTTAACTGTGTAAGATGATAAACATTTTGCATCCAGTAGTGGTGAGGTGACACCTCAAATCCTGGGTTCAGTTTTGGACCCTCACTACAAGAGAAACATTGAGGGGATGGATCATGTCCAGAGAAGGGCAACAGAGCTGAAGAAGACTCTGGAGCACAACTCTGATGAACAAAAGCTGAGGGAGCTGGGTTCGTTTAGCCAGGAGAAAAGGAG
>VZTX01004489.1:0-17407 GCA_013400915.1 Pardalotus punctatus | reverse complement strand
GGAGCCCATCCCAGCCCCTAGGAGCCCATCCCAGCCCCTAGGAGCCCATCCCAGTGGAATCCGGTACCCTCCTGGGGATAATTAACAGGCGTGCCACAACTCCCCACAGTGAGTTCTGCTCCTGCTCGTGGCTTGAGGCCCCTTCAGGTGTTGTGGGAGCTGTAGAACCTGTTCAGGATGTTTTTGAGCCCAGGAGCCCTCAGGGACAGCGGTGGGGGTGCGGTGGGGGCGATGCAGAGACTGCTTTCCATCGCCTTTTTGTGTCTCTCCCTGCAGGAAAGAACCTCTACACAAACGAATACGTAGCTATCAAATTGGTGAGTGGCTGTCACTGGGGAGTCCCGCTGTGGTCAGGGTGGGGGACGTTCAGGCCATGGGGGAAGGAGGTTTCTCCCCCTCCCCGTGTGTTTGGGCAGGTGGAGCGGGTTGGGATGTGATGGATGGGTGGCTGTGGGGGAGCTCCGTGCCCTGCTCAGCACTGAGGGCAGGCTGGGAACACACGTCACTGCAGGTGGGGTGATCTGGGTCTGGGGGGGCAGAGCTGAGTTGGCTTCTCCCAGCCCTCCCCGGGGCCTGTGCTGTGCTCAGCCAGTGCCAGCAGCAGAGAGGGTGGTCCCACTGGTACCTGCTCTCATTAGTGTCTACCCCAGCCCCTGGATCTCTCCGGATGGGATGATCTGGCTCCCATAAGGGCTGATTTTCTCTCCTGAGGCTTCATCTCCATTTTATTCCAGTTGCTCCCAACCCCAAATGCTCTCAGTCCAGCTGCTGCCAGCATGTGAAGGAAGTGTCTGACACCCAGACCCCCTGAATAGCCTGCTCCCAACTTAACTGTTCTCCTTTCTCTCCTCCAAGGAACCCATAAAATCCCGGGCCCCCCAGCTGCACCTGGAGTATCGGTTCTACAAGCAGCTCGGCAATGCAGGTACGAGGCCGGGCTGAGCTGCCCTGGGGTGCTGCCTGCCAGGGGCACTGCTGGGAGAGAGGCTTTCCCTAAATGTGACTCTGCAACTTCACTCCCAGCTTGAACTCCTGCCCATCTGCTCCGCAGGGAGAGGCCGGTTTTACGCAGAAGCCTCGTCTAATCTTTGATCTCTTTTGATGTAGTTCTTTCGCCCCACCGCCCCCGCAGCAGAGTCAGGGATGCAGATGGAGCTGCCTCCTTCCCCCTGCTGCCAGGAGCAGAGCCAGGCTGGCTGCGCAGGGAGGGCAGTGCAGGGCCATCCCCCTTTGCAGCCCCTGTCCCCGTTTGCCAGTGGTGTGACTGTGACAGCATGGCCCTGCTGCAGCCCTGCACAGCCCCTGCTCCATCTCTTGCAGAAGGAATTCCTCAGGTTTACTACTTTGGCCCCTGTGGGAAGTACAATGCCATGGTGTTGGAGCTGCTCGGACCCAGCCTGGAAGATCTCTTCGATCTGTGTGATCGGACCTTCACGCTCAAGACCGTCCTGATGATCGCGATCCAGCTGGTGAGTGCAGCACCTCTGCCTCCCCTGCAGCCCTGCACGGCTCACCCGGCCCCGCCGGCTGCCCCGGGGAGCAGGGGGACCTGTGAGCACCATGGTCAAGCAGCCCGTGTGGAATGGGGGGAGAAGGAGGGGCCAGTGCCCGGCAGGTTGCAGGAGGCACTGGCTGCTGGCACGTCCCAGCTCACCTTCCCCATACCTCATCCCCTCCCTGATGAGGGGGGGTTCTCCACCCCCTCACAGCCCCTCTCTGAGCCAGACAAGCAGCTCCCTGTGTGCCCACGGTGCAGCTGGACTGGGGCGGTGTCCAGGGCGGGAGGAGCCGATCTGCCTGTCCTTGGGGCTGGGGCCAGGCTGAGGGGAGCAGGGGCGAGGTGGCCGGAGCAGGGGCGAGGTGGCCGGAGCAGGGTCCAGGGCACGAGGGTGCAGGACACAGGGTGGGTCTCTGCCCTGCCACTGACACGTCCTTCTGCCCCAGATCACACGGATGGAGTACGTCCACACCAAAAGCCTGATCTACAGAGATGTCAAGCCAGAGAACTTCCTGGTGGGGCGGCCGGGCAGCAAGCGGCAGCACACCATCCACATCATCGATTTTGGCCTGGCCAAAGAGTATATTGACCCCGAGACCAAAAAACACATCCCCTACCGAGAGCACAAGAGCCTGACAGGGACAGCGCGTTACATGAGCATCAACACCCACCTGGGGAAAGGTGTGTGGCACAGGCAGCCAGCTCTGCTTCCTGGCTGAGGGGAGGGACTGTGGGGCAGGGGTGCCAGAGATGGGGCTGGCGACAAGCTGCCTCTGCTGCTCTTCAGGGTGCTGGCAGGTCTCATGGGGTGCTGCAGGATCTGGGGGGGACAGAGACAGTGACAGTGGCTGTAGTGGGAAGTGACCCATGTCTCTTTGTGTCTGTGCAGAACAAAGCCGCAGGGACGACCTGGAAGCGTTAGGGCACATGTTTATGTACTTCCTCCGTGGGAGCCTTCCTTGGCAAGGCCTCAAGGTAACTGCCAGCTCCTGCTGCCCCTGGGCACAGCTGCCTGTGGGTCTGGCTCTGCCCAGGCACGGGGAGGGGGAAGGTTTGGCCCCTGGGTGTTGGAGGGTTGGCACCTCACCAGCTCTGAGCTCCGTGCCAGGCCCTTGCTGCGCTGAGCAGCTGCAGGTCTCCCTGTGTCTCCCCACGCTGTGGAGGTCCCAGCTGCTCTCACAGTGGCTGTCCTGGAAATCCTGGGGTTTGTCCTCCAGACCTGCCCTGGTGAGGGAGTTCCCTGGGAAGGAGTTACCTGGGAAAGGGGGTCCAAGAAATCGTAGACAGGGTGCCAGCACCCAGTGCCTTCCCCTCCCCGGGGCGGTGTCTGGCCCCTGTGCTGACCCTCCTGTCCCTGCCAGGCTGACACGCTAAAGGAGAGGTACCAGAAGATTGGTGACACCAAAAGAGCCACCCCGGTGGAGGTGCTCTGTGAGAACTTCCCAGGTGAGAGCACTCCCCAGCCCAGCCCCCAGCCCTGAGCCCCCTGTCCCTGCCCCGCTGAGCCGCCGTGTCCCCGCAGAGGAGATGGCCACGTACCTGCGCTACGTGCGGAGGCTGGATTTCTTCGAGAAGCCCGACTACGACTACCTGAGGAAGCTCTTCACGGACTTGTTCGAGAGGAACGGTTACGTGTTCGACTACGAATACGACTGGGCAGGGAAACCTCTGGTGAGTGCTGAGGGACTGGGGCAGCGGGGGAGGGACCCCAGGGAGCAGCGGCAGCAGGGTCAGTGGCAGCAGCCAGGGAGGGTGTGGGTGTCAGCCATCCGTGCCACACACTGTGCCAAGGGATCAGTGCCACCCTCCTCACCAGTCACCAGCTCCAGCCTGGGTTGAGGCTGTGACATGGGAATTCGAGGCTCCTGCAGCCAAGGGGACCCCAGCAGCCAGGCTGGCACCTCCCTTTTTGCCATGGGCACCCTCCATGGGCTCACTGCAGCCAAGGGGACCCCAGCAGCCAGGCTGGCACCTCCCTTTTTGCCATGGGCACCCTCCATGGGCTCACTGCAGCCAAGGGGACCCCAGCAGCCAGGCTGGCACCTCCCTTTTTGCCATGGGCACCCTCCATGGGCTCACTGCAGCCAGACACCAAGTGTGGAGCTGCTGGGGTGAGGGTAGGGGCTGGGATCAGGCCCCAGTTCTGGGGCATTTTGCATGTTTGGCTGGAGGCTGGATCTGGCCGAGGGGTGTTGGGAGGGCTCCGTGCTGCACTGACATTGTCCTTGTGTCCCCAGCCCACCCCCATTGGCACGATGCACAGCGAGGTGCAGGTGCAGCCCCCGAACAGAGACAAAGCACAGCCACACACCAAACACCAGGTGAGCAACGGCACGGTCCAGCCATGGGCGTGGGCAGCTCGGGCTGCAGCTCCAGGGACATGGAGCCCAGCAGGGATGGAGGCAGGGACTGGAGCATCCTTTTCCTTCAGGACTGTCTGTGGGAAGAGTTCCCTCCCACAGCTCTGGGTCTATGGCTCGCTGGAGGCCCAGGACAGTGTCCCTGTGGCCTGGCAGAAGAGGGAGGAAGCACCTGGGGTGCTGGGGGAGGCTTTGGTGCAGGCTGAGCCACGTCTGCTAAGGACAGTGTCCCCAGCACCGTGTCCCCGTGGGGTGACTCACTGCTCTGCTTGTGCTGCCCTTCCATCGACGGGACAGTGACATGGGGCAGGGGAGGGCAGCGCTGGTGGGGCAACTTGGCAGTGTTTGCTCCGTGCTGAGGCTGACTTTGCTCTGGGAATGGGCAGGGCACGGGGAGCTGAGCCTGGGCAGGGATCGGTCAGAGCTGTGTGGGAAAGGGGCCAGGCTGCCCAGACCTGCTGCAGTGCTGTGGCCTGTCCTGCCCTGGTGCAGGACACGTGGCTCTGGCACTGCTGCCACCGAGAGCAAACCTCATGTGTTTCCCAAGAGTCCTGCACAGACCCTCAACCTCCCAAACCTCCCTGGGGGCAGAGCACCTGCAACGGGGCTGGAGCTGGGGGTGCAGCGCCCTGTCCTTCCCAGGCTGCTCCTGCCCGGCACAGGGAGCTGTCACAGCACTGGCTCTCACTGGCAGCACTTCTTAGGGAGAAGGAAACATCTTTGAATCACCTCTGGCTCATTTCTGGGAACTCGTTTCCAGCAGGGTCTGCTCTCTGCCTCCAGCACCAGGGAAATGCCGTGTTGGACATCCCTTCTCCAGAGCAGGGGGAAAAGCAGAGCACAGAGCTCCCGGAGCGTGGGAGCAGTGTCCAGCCTCGGGACACCAGGTGTCCCCACAGCTGTGGGGCCGTGCCGTGTTCACCAGGAGAGGCTTTGGCTGTGGGGCAGCCGAGCCCTGGAGGAGCAGCACAGCTCGTGCCACACAGGCCCTGCCAAGAGCCTCGCAGTCCTGGGGACACAGTGTCACCTGGGCCCAGCTGGGGCTCCGGCTCTGCTGACCCAGCCTGCACCCAAACACGGCCAGCGGCCCTGCTGGGGGCTGGCCCTGCTCCGTGGGGTGGCCCTGCATGGGCCTGGCTGTGGGGGGTGTGTGTGTAGGTGGCAGGGGAGCACAGACCCCCGTTGTCACCACAGGGACCGCTCTGGGAGCCGCTGGGGCGGTGCTGCACGGGTGCCCTCCGCAATCACCAACTCGAGCTGCTCCGGTCATGTTTTTGCTTTTGCATGTCTTATTTTCTCAACTCCCTTTGCCACTTTTCCCACCCCTACCCTCCACTTCTCCTTTCTCTTCCCCATTCTCCCTCTTTTCTTTTGTTTCTTTTCATTCTGTTCCTCCTGCCTGTCGCGAGCAGCCGCCCGAGGGGACGGAGTTGTGGGATCCTCAGGCCGGTGGGCAGCCTGCCGAGGAGCCTTTGGGAGCTCACCTGGCAGCCGGCAGGCTCGGGGGGTCCGTGCAGGTACATGAAACCACGCGCCTGGGGCAGGGGCGGGCGCGGGAGGGAGCGGAGCCACCCTGGGCCTCCCGCGGAGCCGGGACCAGCCCCGCTCCCCCGCCCCGGGGCCGCACATCCCGGGGTCCTGCCCCGGCTGCAGCACGTGCTGCCTGTCCCCGTGGTGCGACGGGACACTCACGGCTCGCAGACGAGGCTGGTGCTGCTTCCCGGGGGCTCTAATTCCCAGGGAATTAGAGGGCAGTTGGAGATGGATGGACGGATGGACAATGGATGATGGATGGATGGATGGATGATGGATGGATGGATGGATGGATGGATGGAAGATGCATGATGGATGGGTGGATGAAGGAATGGATGGATGGATGATGGATGGATGGATGGATGGATGAAGGAATGGATGGATGGATGATGGATGGATGGATGAAGGAATGGATGGATGGATGATGGATGGATGGATGAAGGAATGGATGGATGGATGGATGGATGATGATGGGTAGATGAATGATGGATGGAGGGATGGATGGGTGGATGATGGATGATGGATGATGCATGGATGGAAGATGGATGATGGATGGATGATGGATGGATGGATGATGGATGGATGATGGATGGATGGATGATGGATGGATGGATGATGGATGGATGGATGGATAGCACGCTGCAGCACGGCAGCTGGGTGGGCATTGCTCTGCCCCCAGTGCTGCACGTCTGAGCAGGGACTTCCCTGCGCCTCCTTGACTGGAGCCCCGGCTCCGAGCCCTGCATCCCTTCCCTTGCCGGGCGTTCCTTGGCCGTGTGTCCCCACCTTGGTCCTGCCTCGGTCCTGTGCTCGCGCCGTCAGCCCCGTGCTCGCCGCCCTCACTGCCTCCCGCCCGCTGCCGCTCCGCCCCTCTGGGCCTGGGGGTCCTTCCCGCATGGATGGTGGGACATCCATGCCGGGTCCCCCTGGCTAGGCCTGCGCTGCTTCCTCTGTCTCTGCTTCCGTCCCTGCCGCTCTTGCTCGTTCCTGCTGCTCCGCGGTGACTGCTGGTGCTCGGCCCCAGGCTCAGGCACAGCTCCCGCTGCTGCTGCCGTGGGGCCGGGCACTCCGTGGTGCCAGGCAGGCCGTGGGGCCGGGCACTCCGTGGTGCCAGGCAGGCCGTGGGGCCGGGCACTCCAAGGGACCGGCTCGTGCTGCCCCACTCCTCCTGCCCCTCCTGCCCTTCCCGTTCCCCGCTCTGCAAACCCTCCTGCTGTGCTCCGCCTGTGCCTGGCACTGCGGGGGTGACGTGCGGGGGTCTCAGTGCTGGTGTTGGGGGCTGTAGCCTGACGTGGCCCTGCTGGCTGGGTGCTGGCTGTCGGGATGGCAGCTCCTCCGTGGGGCTGGGAGAGGCCGAGGCTCCTCGCTGGGGCCGAGAAGCTTGGAGAGCATTTTGCCTGTGCATCCCCAGGGAGCTCCTGGCTTTGCCCGCGGGCAGCGGGCACAGGATGGCGGTTCAGGCACCTCCCAGTTGCTTTGGTGACTCGGATGTCGCCCTGGCCCTGGCCCTGTGGCTGACCCTGCTGCCCTGGTGAGCGGGCAGGAGCTCAGGGATGCCTGAGCCTGCAGGGTGGGCACTGGGCTGAGTCTTGGGGCTGGGAAGCAGAAATCGTGTCCAGATGCTCAGCTGTGGGAAAGGCTCTTTGGAGCTGTCACCTTTCCCAGGCCCTGTCTCGGGCCCACGCTGGAGCTGGCTGCCAGCAAGCCCCTCTCCTGGTGGGATGTGCAGGGGCTCCCAGGAGCTGGGATCCTCCTGGGGCGTTGGCCAAGGGGCTCAGACCTCTCTGTGTGATGGGGCTCTTGGGGAGAGCTCGGCACCGAGGCCGAGCACCAGTCTGGGCGAGGGCACCGTCCTGCCACCAAGGGCACCTTGGTGCTCCTGGGGAGAGCAAGCCAGGTGGTCTCCTGGGCGGCTCCTCTGCCCTGCAGGGTGGGGAAGGGCTGCAGACCCTCGGGCTGCCCCTGCTGATGCTCATCTCTCCACAGGTGATGAGCTCCACCAATGGAGAGCTGAACACAGATGACCCGACGGCAGGACATTCGAACGCCCCCATCACAGCCCCCACCGAGGTGGAGGTGACAGACGATACAAAGTAAGGCCCCAGCCCTGCTGCCCTCTCACTGGGGCAGGGCTGGAGGAGGGGTCGACAGCTGCCCCGGGATGCCCGGTCCAATGCCCTCTGGGGAGGGACAGCCCAGCTGTCCCCTGGCACTTGCAAGTGATGTCCCTGCAGGGCCACCACCACCTGCAGCCCTTCCCAGCTCACCCTGCCCAAGGCTCCTGCACAGAGGGGCACTGGATGGATCTGGGACTGCTTCTCTGGGGCCCCTGCCTGCCCCTGGCTCTGGCCATGTGGCTGGCCTTGCATGCCATGGCCAGTGTCCCTTGCCCAGTGTGCCACTTGCTGTGGCCAGTGTCACTTTTGGTGGCCATTTTGGTGCTCCCAGCCCAGTCCCTGCCGTATAACAGCAGCATTTCCCAGAGCAGCTCTGCCCACGTGGGCTCACCAAGACACCGAGGGGTTTCTGTCCTCCCAGGGCTGCTGCACCCTCTGTCCCCTGGCCCGGGTGCTGACGGGTCCCCTCTGTCCCCAGGTGCTGCTGTTTCTTCAAGAGAAGGAAGAGGAAAACCACCAAGCGTCGCAAGTGAGCTGCCGGGGCCGGGCGGAGCGGCGAGCGATGGCTCCTCTCCCTCTGGCCATGGCTGGATCTTGACCCGCGGAGCCCCCGGCCCCTCGGGCTGGACGGGGACGGGGGGGCCGGGCCGGACGGGCTCCCCCAGAGCCCCACGCGCAGGTGGGGAGCGGGGCCTCCCCAAACTGCTTGTTCTTTCCTCCACCACTCGTGGCCGTTTACTCGAACCAAGCCCAACTTCGCTGAAGTTCCTGCGTCCGTCAAACAGAAAAAAAGATAAAAGAGAAACAAACCCACGGCGTCACTTGCTTTGAGTTTATGACCGGTCTGAAATGGGGATCAACTACAGACTCTGACCCGTCGCTGTCAGAAGATGATGAAGACAATTTCGAGAGCAGTGGGCTAAGGAGGAATTTTTTTTTTTTTTCTGTTGCTTCTTTGTCTCTTAATTTAAAGTGAGTCTCGGTGCAGAGTGCTGAGTCGTCAGTCTTTGACCGTCATCTTCAGTGTTACCGAATTCTGCTCTTCCTTCCGGCCCCGCCTCGCGTCCCCTGCCGGGTCCCCCTCGGTCAGTGACGAGCGTTGGGCTCCGGTCCGGCCTGGTGGGGTCGGGCAGGGAGAGCCGGGGGCGCGCGGGGCGGGGAGAGGAAATGCGTTTACAGTTCATTTACGATGCACTTTTGCGAGCAATACAGGCGCCGTCCGGTCCCGCCGGGAGCAGGTCAGAGACTCCCGGGGGCTGGGGGACACAGGGACAGGGACGGCCGAGACCAAAGGGACCCATGAATGGCGGTGGCAGAGCAGGGAGGGGAAGTAAAGCAGCCTCGTCTCTGGTGCTGCCGCGTCTTGGGGCTGGATGTTTCCATGACAGCTGTAGGTGCGGGCAGGGGCAGCGCTTGACCGGCCTCTTGGTTTTACAGCCTGAGCCCCCCGGCGCCCTGGGGATGCTCCCGGGGGGGCCGGGGCCGGGGCTGGGCCGGGCGGTGAAGGGCGTCGGGGTGGGGCGGCTCTGCCAGCGTGGAATCCCCCCACCATGGCATCCCCCCGCCGTGGGATGCCCCACCTGCTCCTGGGGCGAGGGGAACTGGAGTTTTTGGAACTGACACACAGACACCCCCACACCCCCCCTGCTCCCCGCCATCCCCAGGGCACTGCAGCTCCCCACGTGACTGACCCCGTGCGCTGTCGTGTGTATTGATCGTGACACATTGGGGGGGACACACTTATCTTTTACCAAAACCCTGTTGTTCTGCCCCGAGAGAGGGGCTGAGGCTGTGCTGGGGGGGGCGGGGGAGGGATGGGACCATCTGTGGCTGCTTCGAAACATTTGTCCAAACTGACCATCTCGGGGGGGTCTGGAGGCCCCGGATTGCGGAGGGGCTGGGGGGGCGTGGGGGTCTCCCGTGGAGCCGTGGCTGCCCGTGGGGCCTTGGGGAGGGCACTGCACCAGGGGCCCTCTCCATCCTAAATTCGGGATTGACCCTGGCTTTGGCTTGTCCGGGCTGTGGCAGCCGGAGCAGCCCCAGCTGCTGCTGCGTCCCTGGCCACGGCGGGAGGGGGACGTGCAACGTTTGACCTCGTGTCCCCAGCGAGGCGAACAAACGAATTTTAAAAATCGCCTTAAAATTTTCACTGGAAGCGGCCCCTTGTCAGCGCGTCGGCTCAGAGCAGCCCCGGCGGAGGCCGAAGAGGAGCCGCGGAGGGGAAGGGACGCGGCCCCGAGGGTGTGCCCGGAGTGCCCGGCTCTGTCCGCACGCCCTCGGCCGCCGGGGCCGTGGCCCGAGCCCGGGACTCTCTGTCCTTCCAGCGAGGAGTCCAAATACTGCGATTGTACGTGAGAGCGTTTGTTCCATTGCGAGTTTAGTTACTGCTTTAAAACCAAGTGTACAGAAACGGCATTTCAATTTCTCTGATGCTTCCTGGAAGCCATAGAATTTAGGGGCTTTTTTTTTAATAAAAACAAACAAAAAAATAAAATAAAATAAAAATCTTTAAAACCCAACAGGTTCTTCTGTCTTTCATTGTGTGCCTGCCAAGGGAGGGGACACTGCCCAAGCAGCCCCTTTTTGTTGGGGGCTCCCTCAGCAGTGGGTGGGAGCAGCCCCAGCCCCTCGCAGGGGCTCCCTACCCAGGAGCCATTCTTGGAGCAGCAGGAGAAAATCTCGGGGGGACAGGTCAGGGCAACAGCAGCAAAGCCAATGCAGGGCCCCGAGGCCGAGCTCCAGCACAGCCTGGAGGGGGGGAAGCTGCCCTTTGCCCAGGGCCTCACGTTCACCACGGCCCCGCTGCACCCTCCAGGCAAAGGACAGGGCCCTGGGGCCCCGCGGGGCCGAGCGACACCGGGGGCCGTGCTGGGGCAGAGGTGCTGACCCGGGCAGAGCCCAGCCTTGGTCCCTGCTCCAGCAGCCGCCACCCACGGCCTCTCCGTGCTGGAAATCTCAGGGCAAAGGAGCTGCCTTTCACCCCATGGCCTGGACTGGCCCCTGCAAACGGGAGGCGGCTTTTAGTGCTTTGTGAAAAAACTCCAGTCAAAGTTCAAGAAATTCAGTCATAAAATGACATCATACAGATCAGACAGTGCCCACTCAGTGCCGTCCTGCTGCCCTCCCACCATCACCTCATACCCTGAGGGGCTGGGCTCCCCAGCACTGACTCCTGGCTTCGGGATTCCTGAGGATCCGGCTCTTCCCACGCCCCATGGATGGGGAAGCTGAGGACCCCACGCCCTCGGCTGGGGGAGATGGGCCAGGAGCCAGCTCAGCCCAGATTTCCCCTCCACCATTCCCGTGGCCATCCTTCTCCTCCAATCACAAAGAAACTTCGTAAAGACAACCTGGATGTCTTTATTGTTTTCCTATTTACAAATCACAAAGCTGGCCAAAAGCAGAGTGTGAACACGGGACGAGAGCATCGGATACATTCATCAATAGCACAGGAGCCGGGCCGGGCCCGCTCTGCTCGGAAGGTGACGTGGTACAACAGAATGGCTCATACTTTTGGGAACAGGCATGTCCAACAAGGAATTACATTCATCTATCTACAAAAGCCAGAATTGCATCAAACTGCGGAAAAGCCGTAAGAACAGAAGTTGCTCAGGTGTAGTTCAGAGTTTGACTCCTCTCCCTCTGTGACAGGACGAGCTGCCAGACCTGCCCCACGCGGGAAGGGCAGGAAGGTGGGATTGGGGAAGAGAATTTGCGTAACAAAATAATAGTGAGAACAGAACTTCCAGGGAAGAGCCAGGGGGAGTCACCCACTGCAGCTGGGCAGGGCCAGCCCGAGCCCTGCTCTTCCCAGAGCCAAGTGCACAGCTTTGTTTCTCTCAAATTCCAATTAATTATTCCACTATTTCCACCTGTACCTGACACCCCGAGGTGCAGAACCCAGATCACACCCCCTGGGGCAGGCACAGGCCCCAGCACAGGCCCTGGGTGCCAGCAGTGACGTTCCCACGACCTTTGGGAGAGGGGCGGTGACAAGAGCAGGCACAGGCACACGGAGCCTGGGCTGTGAATCCATCTCACAGCACTGTTTGCATTGCACAGAGTCGGGTTCAGTCACCAGGTCACGGACCCAGGGTTGGGGGTTTCTTTTCTATTTTTTCAGTACTGGCCATATTAGAACCATCCCACGCAGAAGCAGGCTGACAATGCACAGCTCACACCCTCTCCCCGGGGCACAGAACACACCCTGGACATCTCTAACAGCTACTGGTGAGGAGGTGCAGGGCATTCCCAGGCTGCTGCTGCACGGCGGAGGAGGAGACTCCGCCCGCACAGCTCCGGGATCCCGGCTGGGGCAAGGGGATGAGGAGGAGAAGCCGTGCTCCAGCCAAGGACGGCCAGGTTTCGACTTCCAGCAGTGAAATCCAGCGGCAGCAGCTGCCCAGAGGGTGGCAACGGCTCCGTGTGCTGGAGCAGGAGGTCAGAGAAGGGGCTCTGAGGCAGCACCACCCCAGCCAATCCCCCACAGACTCCGGCAGCTCCGGTCTCGCTGCCAGGCTGAGCTTAATTCCAGCTTCCTCTGCAGAGCAGGGGAGGAAGAGTCTTATGGTCTTCACCCGTGGGCAGGGAGGGTGGAGCTGGTCAGGCAGCCCAGGACCAGCTGCCCACCCTGTGACAGCCACGGGCTGAACAGGTACAAAGGGGCATCTTCAAGGTCACTGAGCTCCACAGCTCAGCAGGTGATGGTTGTGATCGCCCTCCTGTGCCTGGCCAACAGGCACTGTGCAAACACACACCAGCACAGAGAATATTCCACGTTTTCCTGAACCGTTTGGTAAATCCTTGTCCAGCTGCTGTGTTACCAGGTAACAGGCAGGTGGACATCCAGCCTCCCTTCCTGCTTCCGTGAGGGCAGCAGGGGCAGGCCAGCAATGCACAGGAACAAAGGGACTCGCATGGAAACGTGCATGGAAACTGCAGGAATGCCCGGGAACAGGTGAGGCAGGTGCCCTTCTGCTTCAACCAACAAACCCTGGCACTCTGCAAAGGACAACGAGCAGTAACAACCAGTGCTGGGGCTGCTCAGGGGTGAGCCGAGCATCACCCAGCGCTTGGAACATGCCAGAGGTTTGGAAGCAGCACCATGGGGACTCAGAATGCAGGAGGACCTGCCTGGCCAGGCTGCTGCCCCTTCCCACTCCACAGGGAGGGCACGGCGCTGTCACTAACTGCCCGAGGTGAAGATTGTCACAGATCGGTGAGAAGAGCAGGAAAAAGCCGCAGTCCCTCCGGAGGAGCTCAGGTTTGAGGTCTCCCTCAAGCCTGTGTAGTGCTGGAACAGCAAAGCCTCAGGGAAAAGGCCACTTCCCGTGACTTGAAGGCGGCTGTGTGTGCTGAGGCCGCTGGGAGGGAGGGAAGGTGCCGGACACAGGCTGGCCAAGCCCTGCAGTCTGGCCTGGACTGCTGAGCTGGAGCACAGCAGGGGCCACCCAGGCCCGACCATGTTTGTCTGCAGGATCATCTCCTCCTGGCAAGTGAAACCACACCCAGAGCCACTCGTTGCCTCGCTTCTGACCGGTGGAAAAGCATCTACATTCATTACAGTCCAAAAAACGCACGTTGTTAGATAGGGTTAATCAGGAGGTGAAAAACAACAAGCCACGGACAACCTACGAATGGTACTGGGACACCAGCTGGCCTGCACTGGGACAGCAGCTGGCCTGCACTGGGACTGGCTCGCCTGGCACCTGAGAGCAGCAGCAGCACTAGCACAAGGCAGAACACGAGCTTTGAAATGATTTCACTGAGACCTTTGGCTAGTGTGGCTCCAATTGGTGTGGTCAAACTCAGCCAGAGATTTAGTTTGGGAGGTGACGGGGAAGAGTCGAGTCCAGGGCCGGCTGGGCAGCGGCACTATGTGTAGAAGATGATCTCTGGGATTTGTCCATCCTCCACGGAGGTGCCGTTGTTGTTCCCAGCCGCATAACAGAACGTAAAGCAGGTTTTGGCTCCCGTCGTTGGTGATTCGTGGATCACTTTGCGCAGTCCTTTGGTTCCATAGTGGGAATCTGGACCCTGCGGAGGTCACGGAAGACAAGAACAGGTCAGGACCCTGCTGCTGCCCCGGCTCCCTGGTGGGTTTGGAGCTTTGGAGATCTCAGTTCCTCCCTTTTCCTCCTGCATTTGCACCTCAGGTGTGCTGAGCTCAATCTTATCTCCTTCAGAACATAACACTAATGTAACCAGATCTCAACAGCTAAATACAAACTTTTTGAGGTCACTGCAGCAGGCTCTGGACTACACAACTGCAGAACTGACAGCTCAGTTGGACACACCAAAAAATAACCGCATCCCCTCCTCAGTGAAACACCTGTTCTGCACTGTGAGAAGTCAAAAACCAGCTCTGAATGCTGGTGGTGAAAAAGCTCCTGGCAGCCCCAGGTGAAGGATCACAGAGAGACCTTGGAGATTGTACCACCGGCCTCGAAGGACAAAGAGCAAGGCCCACTGAAGGCCTAAGGCAGGTGCCCTCATCTGCCTGCACCTCTCCCCACCCCGTGTGGTACCTTCAGAGTAGCACAGGCTGTGTAGTTGACGTTGGGTAAAATCTCCACAGGCTCCTTGAACATGACGCGGAAGGTGTTGGAGGATCCGTCACAGCTGAAGCCGGTGTCGTTCTGCCCCAGGACCGTGTTGCTGTCCGTGTGGATGATCTGCAACACAGGGTCAGCCTTTCATCTGCAGGGTTAGGGCACTGCCAGCCCTGCACACGGGTGGCACTCCCACACTCACCAGCCCCGTGATGACTGCACTGTGCATTACTCCTGTTTCTCATCAGTGCTGTGACCACACAGCCACAGAATCCCAGGTTTGGGTGGGAAGGGACCTCAAGGATCATCCATCTCCAACCCCCCCAGTACCCCAGATTTCTCCAAGTCCTGTCCTGGCCTGTTGCTATGGTGCATCCCATGTTCAGGGAAACTTCTCCTCGCCTGTCCATCACATACCTCAGGCCCTGTGGCAGGCCTGCGTGGTTGGAAATTCCCTCCAGCCGTACTGTTATTAGCCAGTTTGATTTTGTACCTCACCTGAGATGTTCCTATTGGTTTCATGTCATGTGTCATCAATTCCTGATTGGATAATTACATTGTACCATCCCCTANCTTGATGCTAACGGCCCTCGGATCAGACAGGGAAACTGAGGCACAGAACCTCAGTTCCCGCAAACACCGTCGCTGGTTCGTGTGGGCACCGAACCCCCACGACAGCAGATCGGGCCAAAGCCAGGCAGGGCAGGATGGCAGCAGTGAGAGAGTTCTACGCTTTCCCTGAGCCACAAGCAGCACTGCCTAAAACACTGGCCTTGAACATTTCCAGGGATGGGGCAGCCACAGCTGCTCTGGGCCCCTCTGAGCTCACCACAGCACTGTGGGCTCAGGTCCCAGACAGCCCAGGATGCCCCCTCCTCACCCCCAGGCTGGCAGAGCACTGCAGGCACAGTGCTTAGACCTTCCTGCCCCAAGAGCTCCGGGCACCAGGATGAGCCCTGACACGGAGGAAATGCTGACAGACTGCTCATCACACCAGCCCTGCTGTGCTGGAGGAACTCTCCTGGGGACAGCCCTCCAGTGACCCAGGCTGGGGTGACACACGTGCAGCCAGAACAGGGACAGGGGATTCACGGGAGCCACCCCGGTCTTTGGACAAGATCACGATGGACTTGAGACAACCGAGTCTCTGCCAGCCTGCTCAGGGTGAGAAATCATGCACAGCCTCTTCTCAAACTGCCTCCCAGAGGTATTCCCAAATCTGGGAGCAGACCTGGGGAGATGACACAGTGACGTGCAGTAAAATCAGGAGCAATAATCCTCCTGATCCCCAGTGCCCCATCTGGCCCTCGCTGCATCTGCCAGCCCCCCTGCCCAGGGAGGTACACAGTCCCTTTGAACTCCAGATACTGTTACAGATTCACTAAAGTGTATTTGTCAGCCCCCAAAACAGCCAGGATTTTTAAGGCAGCAGAGAGAATTACCTGTATATTTACTTGGTAATCCGTTGGCCCGTGTATGGATCCGTATAATCCAAACCCAACTACAAATATCCTCTTGTTTACTGAGAACCTGCAGGAACAGAGCACAAAAGTCAGTCCAAACTTGCCACTCCTGTATTGTTTCAGTACAAGGCTGGTACACAAATATCTTCACTCATGTTGATTTTACACCTATGATTTAATCAAACCTATACAGATTTCAGTGCAGCCCCTACTAAGAGCTGAAACCCCCCACAGAAACCATCAGCTGCACACTCACACCTTTGATTGGCCCAGGGGGCTCGGGTGAAACACAAAGCTGCACAATCCCATCACCAAATTTCAGAGCCCAGGCTCAGAAAGTGTTTCCAGGTTGAGGTAAAACATCAGCATCCTCAAACGCCCGCCAGGCCCAGGCAGGGCAGCCTGGGAGTGTGGAACAGTGCCCACCTCACCCTGGGCTGTCCAGCAAACACCACTCAGTGTCACTGGGTATTTCACTGCTGAGCCCTGGAGAGCTGTTCATGTGCTGCTGGGCATTTGCTGCACTCCAAATTCACCAAGAGCAGAAATAAGGATTCAGTCATTCCTGAGTGCAGGAATCCCTGCTGCCCAAGGAAGAAGGGGAAGGATATTTACCCCACTACAGCTCCACCTTCTCAGGCAGCAGAAGCCTCAGTGCCTGCCAAGCTGCCAGGAGCATTTCTTCACCCATCCACCAACTCTTTTAGGCCTGTTGTTTCCAGAACAAACACCTGGGGCAGGCTGGAAGCCTCTGCTCTGCAGCCAGCATGGAATATTCAGTGTTGGAAGTGACCCTGATGCTGCAGAGGCTGAACCTGAAGTCAAACCCAAGCTCCAAAAGGTCTGTCAGTGTTAGAGGCAAGAGCAGGAAGTGGGTGGAGCTGGCAGCAGTTCCCGCTGCTGGGGGTGAATGGATCAGAGGATCCAAGCAACAGCTCCAGTGCAACAGAATCACCTTAAAAATTGTGAAGAGTTACATTGCTGGGAGTCCCCTTCCACCCAAGATAAACATGACTCAGGAAAAACCAAGGCTTTCCAACTCCCTCCTGTCTTGCTCTTGTTCCTTGGCCACGCAAGCCTTGCAAAACACCATTTGGCAGCCACACCTGCCAGACCCTGTCACCGTGACTGGGCTCTGCTGGTTCTCCACAAGCTCAGGTCTGCACAAACTGGGTGTCAGCAGAACTTTATCCCAATCCCTCCCTCCAACAGGAGAGGTTAAGGGGCTTCAACAAGGCACACACAGAGCAGGGAACCTGATTCTGGGGGTGATGGAGCACTGGTTACCAGTCCCCCCAGGTAAGGGGGAGACAACTGGCAACTCCTTATTTATGTGCCCCCATAACTGCAGGAGCACACTGGGGTGTTATCTCCCTCCTTTTCCAGAAGCCTGTGCTGGGGGCCACGTTTGCTGGAAACCTTTGCCAACAGAGATGCAAAGTGACAGCGAAATGCAGGGTGGAGCATCAGGGGATGGTTCTGCCCAGTAGAACACCTTCCCTTTGGGTTTACACGGTGGGGTCTAGTACAGAACTTTGACAGTTTAGAGCCAAAGCAGTGGAAAGCTCAGGAACAGGAGCCCAGGGGTGCGGGACGAGTGCGGGAGCTGACCTGATCCTGTCACTCGTCCCACTGTAGCCCCAGCGGCTCTCCACCTGCTGGAAGCGGCTGATGCTGCACTCCTTGCCCCGCAGGCAGCACCGGGGCCGGTCGATGAACTCCACCCGCGGCTTCGGGTTCACGGTGAAGTGCAGGAACAGGCTCACCACCTCCCGGTCCGTCAGGATCCCCGACTGTGCAGGCCCTGCAGAGGGGAGGAAAGCGGTGACACTGTCAGCCCTAGGGAACCAGAGAGTCACAGGACATCCTGAGCTGGAGGGGACCC
>VZTX01004487.1:164710-203213 GCA_013400915.1 Pardalotus punctatus | reverse complement strand
CTGGTTTGTTTTCAAACTAATAGCTACTAATAGATCTTTAAAAGCCCTGAAAAATATGCAACTATTTACCTGAAAGTTAATTTATAAAATAGATTACAAGTTAATCTTTTAAATAGAACCTAAGTGTATTTTTGTGTGCCTGTAACCAAAAATCCTGAAAGGAAACCAAACACTGTATAAGGATGTTTCTAGATGTTCCAGAAAGGTTAGGTTGTCATGCTTTTTTAAAAAAATAATTGTTAAATTCTGTTCTAGAAATTGGATTTACAAGTCTAGAATCTGTCTGATCTGTACATCTGTAGTGGAACATATTTGTCAACACAATTAGAAATTCAGGAATAAATCACAGAAAGGGTCAGTAAGCAGCTCACAGTCAATTTGAGCTACCAATTTCCCTCTAGAATTAAAGATTTTCATACCTAAACTAAGAACAGATTTATCTTCTTTATAAGAGCACAATAGAATGCAATTGTTTAAATAATCCTTGACATCTAGAACAGCTATCATGAAACACATGCTTTTACCATTCATGTATTGCTATGAATAAGGCAGTGCAGTCAAAGCAGAAAAGTCAAGTGTATTGTAAAATATTCCCACATAACTAACTTGCCACCAGAAAGCCTGCAAAGATACGTTTACTCGAATACAGACACATATAATTCATTTTCTGTTTATCAGAACAATTCTAAAGGGCTAAAGTTAATTTTTGAACAATTATGCAGTGCTGTAAAAAAAGTATAAGTAATTTTTTAAAATTTATTTCATTTCTGTGCATTCTTTATTAGAATTTGCATATCAACTTTATTGGGCAATTTTTCACGCTAGTACTTGGGGGTTACAGATATAACATAGAACTATAGTGTTTGTTTTTATCTCTCAGTACCATTTTTTCTCTGCTGTGGCAGGCATGATGATGATCAAAACAGTTTAATTGTCATCTTCTCTTACATCTTAATTTCTTCCCAGGTATGTTTTAATAACAAAAGCTTAATTTTTTCTTTGTTTGTTTGTTTAGATTAAGTCCAGAAGCTATGGTTTTCTCCAAGACTGGCTGGAGTCTCTGGCCACACACTTCTACTGACACTTTTCATAACAAAATATCTTCTGTACAAAAATTCTGTCTCTATGCAATAAAATGAATCTGTTGCATTTCCCAGTGATATGCAACAACAGCTGAACTTCAGACAGCCATCAGAGGACTTTCCAAGAAACTATGCCTTGTGCACAAATACGAGCTCTACTTTTATATGTCATATGCCAGGACTGGATACTGAATCAAATTACCTGGCACCAGCCAACTCTCAAAAAAATGTTTCTCCTTGCAGTTAAATGAAAAAGTTAATTTCCAGGTATTTTTCTTCTTTGAGCCTATCTACAAGCATATGTATCTGGCTTTCTTAATAATTTCTCTATGATTTTGTATTTTTCCTACAGTTCAACAATAATAAAGTGTATGTAGTTATAGATTTCTTCATCAATCTCTGATATCAAGATTAAAACAAAATGTCCTCTTTAAATTCTACTTCAGGGTATAGTGAAGGTTTCCAGAATCTTCCTCCATGTTATCAGCATACTCAGTGGTTTGTTTGTTTTTTTTCATTTGTGTTGAAGTCAAATAAGTGACTAGGAATAATCTAATCATTAGTGATATAGTCTTGTTAAAAATAAAAAAAAAGAAAAAAAAGAAAATTCTTCCACATATTGGCACATATAATTATGGTTGTGGACAAAATAATCCGGTTAACACCCAAATAATTATCCTGTCTCATTTTTGTTACTTATGGATCTCTTTAACAGTACTACTTTCATTATTTCAGGTACCACAATGCCTTTTGTATCACCCAAATTAGTACAGTTCCTGTATAGTTTTAATCCATTCCTTCATTGCTATAATAATTTAGGAATAGGTCTTCTAAATCAATGATAGTTTATCCTCTTTGTCAATAAGGCATAATGCGTTTTGATACATCCAGTCTCTTATGGTCATAATAATTACTTGGGTTTTTTTCAAAATGTGAAGAGTTGGCTTTGTCCTCTGCTGTGCAGAGTTCTGAATGGACACTAGTTTTTAATTTCCCATATCTTTCTATTTTAATATCATTCTTCATAGTACATTCTCCAGCAGTTCAAAAATCCTATCCATTCTTCATCATATTCACATTTGTTCAGGTAATTTCCTTGGCTTAGCAAATTCTATTTATTTTGTTTTCTCAAATTTGTGTTCAGTTAGGTTCTGTTTGTTTGTCCTATTTTTAAATTTTCCTTCTATTTCTATTTCATAATAGGGGATTCCAATTACTGCCCCAAATTGCAAGAAGAGATCTCATCCACAGATGCATTACAAATTTCTCTCAGTTTTTCTTTTAACAAACTCTATTAAAAGCACCTTTCCATCTATTTTACATGAAACTAAGTACCTCTCATATCTTTAATAGTTATAGAGTTAGCTTCCTCTGCTTGAATTAACTGAGCAGTATTAAAATCAGGTAGTGCTTCAGAAATAGCTGCTTTAGAAATATGACTGCCTTTAAATGTCTTTTCTGCTGCCACCCATTTGTTACACGTTTCAAGTGAACTTTAAATCTTCCACATTTCCAAATACTTTCAAGTCCAGTGAAATTTTTTGAGACTCCAATCTTCTTTTCCAGTTCTTATGTCATCTTTTTTGGATGCTGTGCATTTCTCTATAACCAATGAAAAAGATAGTGTCTAAGAATGGTAGGATACCTTGAGACTCGCTGGATTTCCAGCTGATAAGCACAGTGAAGCAATGGGCCATTGCATCTTGTAACATTCAGTGGCAATTAATTCAAGATTGCACCCATTTCTACTAAGAGTGGAAAGGAGAAGATTGGGAAATAGCACCCCAACAGCCTCACCTCTGTGCCCGGGAACAGATCATGGAACAGATCCTCCTGGAGTCTATGCTAAGGCACAGGGATGTGATTCGAGACAGCCAGCATGTCTTCATCAATGGTAGGTCCTGCCTGACCAACCCAGTGGCCTTTTGTGATGGGGTGACCACATCAGTGGACAAGGCTTTGGAGGGTCCTAATTGCAGCTTTTCAGTAATTAAGGGGGGCTTATAAGGAAGATGGGGACAAGCTTTTTTATCATGTCCTCTCACACTAGAACAAGGGGTAATGGTTTTAAATTAAAACAGGGCAGATTTAGACAAGAAATAAGGGAAACTTTTTTTTCTTTTTCTACAATGAGGGTTGTGAAACACTGGACCAGGTTGCTCACAGACATTAGAGATGTCCCAATTCCTGGAAACATTTAAGATCAGTTTGGATGGGGCTTTGAGGAACCTGATCTAGTTGAATATCTCTGCTCATCACAGAAACATTTTAAAGGTTCCTTCCAACCCAGCTACTATAAGATAGAATATTCTTCCATGGCATCCTAATATAAGTGTGTTGTTAAACAATTATCTCATCACGATTTTTGGTAATTGGCCCCACAGAGGTAATTCGGCCTATCTAACATAAAGCTCTGTGTTGAGTCAAAGCAGGAACTCCTGTAAAGACAAGCAGAAAGCCATATAGTCCATGCAGATAAGGTGGTTGCCTTTTTTCATTTGATACATGTGCTGATTTTGGCTGGGATAGAATTATTATTTTTTCAAAGTAGTTGTTATGGGGCTGGGTTTTGGATTTATGCTGAAAACAGACTTGGTAATGGAGAGATGTTTCTGTTATTGCAGAGCCTGGCTTACACAGAGCCAAGGCTTTTTCTGCTTCTTGTACCACCGCACCAGGGAAGAAGCTGGAGGCACACAAGGAGTGCAGAGATGACACAGATGGGACCACTGAGCTCCACTGACCAAAGGGATATTCCAGAGCATATGGCATCATGCTCAGTATATAAAGATGAGGAAAGAAGAAAGAGAGGAAAGTTCAGTAATGGTGTTTTTCTTCCCAAGAAACCATTGCATGTGATAGAGTCCTGCTTTCCTGGAAATGGCTGAACATCTGCCTGCCCATGAGAAACAGTGAATTAATTTCTTGTTTTGCTCTGCTTGAGCACACAGCTTGTGTTTCACCTATTATACTGCCTTTATCAGAACCCAAGATTTTTTTCACTGTTACTCTTCTGATTCTTTCCCCAGTCCTGCTAGTAAGTGAGTGTGTGGGGGCTGAGCTGCCAGCTGAGGTTAGACCACGAGTGTAAGAAATCTTCAAATTTTTTTTTTTTTTTCAAAAAAACTCAGTTAATTAGATCAGCTACCTAGCTCTTTGTACTAGAGGGAAATTACAGGAAATTTCCATCTCAAGCTTCTTGAAACACAGTCCATATAACCCTCTTCAATACAAGAGTGGAAAAAAACACTTTTTGCCTAATAATCTACTACTTTATGCATTCACTCATAGAGGTTCTTGTGACTTAGTAATTTCCATAAAGTCAAAAGTGGGTTTCAACCACAATTGCATAGAGTTTTGTTCTACTTTCTAGTTAACATCAGGCCACTGTTAAGTCCAATGTGTATGCACCACAGGACCAACCAGGTGAGACACCCTGATTAATAATACATATAGCTGAGTCCAAACACGACTGATAGTTTCAAATTTGCTTGCAGAACCCCCTTTCTTTTTTAAGAGCATCTAACTGTAGTTTGATGTTAAATTTTACAATTGGAGAAAAATTTCCAGTCTCAGAAAAAACACATCTCAAACATGTTGGCAAATAAAATTAAGTACATAAAATATTTTCAGCATAATGAAAACCAGATACTCAAGTAGATGTCCCATGAATGAAAGAACTTACTTTTTTAAACAGCTCCCCAATACACTTGAACTCTCTGTTTCTCCTTTATTGAAGTGGCATTTAGGGACACCAGATTCTATGTTTACCACTATCTGCAAGTAAAGATTTATTTTTTTTTTTTTGGCTTTGCAAATTTCCTACAACAATCTGTTCCATACAGTTTATGATAAAGCATGTATTTTCATCATTTTTGCACATGCTACCTTTTTTGTCATTAAATATACTTATGGTTCTTGTGTTCTGAGATAGTGCATTTTTATGATGTTTTAAAATCTTACATTAAAATAAGATTCTTCCATTATTCTCAAAATGCTTATCAAGTTTAGCATACTTAATGCATATTGTGGTCTCCAGTCTTCAATAATATGACATTTTTATGAGTCACAGCACAGCTTTTCTGCAAGATTTATTTACTACTACATCTCTGTACACTGCATACAGGTCTATAGCACTAAAATTAGCATATGTAATATGAAAACCTCTAGTGAAGACAAGATCACATAATCTCTCACTCAAATATTGATTTAGAAATTGGTAAAAATTAATAAAAATCCCCTTTTTCTGCCAATCAACCAATCAGCCAACCAACTTAAACATTTTCTTAAGTTTGGAAACAGCAAATGATTCAGGGGCTAATGTTACTGTCTTTCTCCTTTTATTCAGTAGTGTGACATCTGCTGTGTTTGACTATCTGCAAGTCATAACACTTTTTACCACTTTTGCATAATGTTTTTGGAACAATATGAAGCATCATTAGTGTATTTCAGTTCCAAACGTTATTGTCTCATGTTGCTTTATTACCATAATAAACTTGTGGATCATAGTAACTAACACAGTAGGTCTCCCGCAGTGAATTCATTTTCATATCCTCTTCTGTTATCATAAATGTGATCCAGAAAATTGTGAAGTCAGCAGTTCTATACAGCTTATTAATAAAGCACATTACAGGAATGCATTAAAGCCTCAACAGCTGTATTATAATGAAACACTCTACTTATAATTACAATTATGCTAACACTTAATAATAATTGGGCCTCTGTGTCTGTAGCTCATTTGCTCAATAGGAGATTGGGTCTTGTCAGAAGTAGCCATTCCCTCAGCAGGTGACCTGGTTGCAAATATAACAGAGTTTAAACAGAGCATGAAGTAAGTAATGGCATAAAAAGGGCAGATCTGCAGGTGGGGTTACCATCTGTGAGGAGGAAAACGTGAAATAATGAGCTGTATGGGCTTCTGTCTTCATGGAGATCAGATATCCAAGGGTGCAAAGAGGAGAAACAAAGATAATGGATGAGAAAGGGAACAAAGTAGACAGGTGAAGAAATAGTCTGACCTACAATGCACAGTTTCCTACCATTAAAAATATATAGGACTACAATGTCAAGAGTAAACAACTAGTTACATATGTCCCAGTAATGCTACCAACTATTCTTCCAAAATGGAAAACTAATTTGAGGAGACCAGGAATTTATTTTTGAATCCAAACTTCCTATTCAAGGGCAACAGCAGGGATGTTAGAGATAGGTAGACAATTGTCCATTATAGCTTCTTGGTCTCCAACACAAAATACTCTGATATAAGGTAACTTTAATCAAGAAACCGCAGCAGGAGTCAACCTGAAAACCTATTCTTACAGTCTAGAGATGGAGCTATGCAGTCTGGAAACCATTATGTTCCAGTTACTAGCAGATTCTTTACAAGAAAACAGCACTTCTCTACGAAAAGGAGTACTTTACATCCAAGAATTCAAAGGAACAGACAGAACCCAAGTTTATATGCCTCATTATTACCATCCCTACCAAATTACAGACACGGAGGTCATGAATCATGAGATGAAGTTGCAGTTCCTATTGCTGTACAAGACCTTATCTAGATTCAGCCTGCCTCTGCTTTTGGACTCGGGAAGATAAAGATTCTTACTTCTAGAAGGGGTGCCTTTACATGGGATTATCCTTCCCTAGCACTACAAGAAAGCTTATTGTGTTCATATTGTGTAGAAATGTATACATTGTGAACTCTTTCAAAGTGTGGAAATACTGACTACACATATCATCCTGCACTTTATTCTAGTAACTCTGACCTGTTCAAGGAAGGTCTTTCATACCTTGTGGAAGAGCAACTGTGAGTCACTGAAGTCTTATCAACTCCTAGTCTATTATTAATGGGACAAAAATGTTCCTTCCATAGTGTCTCTGCAAGCTATAGTGTAGTCATGTGGATTTATGCCTTCTCAGTGTGGGTACATGGCATAGGAAGAGGAGCCTACCTCAAAGCACAATGTATCCTTTAAAGAATCTTCCCTTTCAGTTAAATTCTTGGCAGGAAGGAGAAGGAAAAATTCAGCTCAACCTGAAATACTGGTGAATCTCTGATTAACGAAAGGAGAAGCTGGCAGTTTGCTTTAATAAAAAATTTTAAAAAACAAAAAAAAAAACAAAAAAAAAAAAAAAAAAAAAAAAAAAAACAGAAACTATTAAGAAGGTGTTCTCTGCTCCTAACATTATGTTTCTTCCTGCCAAATTTTCTTGAAGTCTAGGAGGATAAAATTGTGGCTTGGAAAAGATCTAAAAGAGCAAGGGAAAGTAATGCGGGAGGTCAGGAGATTTGAAATATTTAATTTTAAGCATATAGAGGCTGCTTCACTGAAACAGCATTAAGTATATAACTTGAGGTCAATAATTGTGCACCAGAGATGCAGAAATAAAAGTAGTCATCTACTTATATATCTGTCTCAGGATATATAAGGGCATTAGTATGAATGCTCCTTTTGTCCCTCTTCTTGGGGATGTTTATACAACCATATTAAACTAATGTTTCCCTCTCTAGGAGTACATGAAATTAATCTCCCTCCAAGAAAATTGTTGAAAGATGATATAAGAATTAAACTCTAGGAGAGGAAAAATGCATAAAGAATGGCCTTCAGATACTGAAAGGACAGGAATGGGACCAAACAAACCCAGCACTGATTCTAATCTCAACATTTCAAAGACTTTCTGAATTCAATAATCTGAATGTCCTATCACCAGTCCATGTTGGTATAAAAGGAGTGACATAACACTGCGAGTGTATCAATTTCTAGTGAATATTCAGAGCTAGGGAGATCTGGGCTCTTTATTTAATGAAGCAACTTAGGCACCTTTAAATGATGAATCTACACTCCTACATGATGTTCCCACCTAGAACTAGAGTTGTGAAGACACAGTTGGTGATCCCTTAGAATTACTCTTAAATGCTGTTCAATTAAGCCCACAGGATGCCTTTCTTAGGATATATGAATATCATGATCCAAAAAAGCATGCTGGTGATACATTTCTTTGATGGAAATTTTGAGCCCATCAAAAATTGCTGTCAAGTATTTTAATTTTTGTAAGGGGTGGATGTAGCATAAGTGTCACACGCCCATGTTTCTTTTAATAGAAAATATTTATATGTGACAATCAGTGTAATGCTAAAAAGTAAATCAGCATACTTTAGATGGAATGAATGTTCATTGTGCTTTTGTTTGCTTACAGGAAAATAACCTAGGAAAAATCCTTTTTCAACTGTTCTTTAGAAAGAGGTATCAGGACTTAATATAAAGGGAATGAAAGAGTAAATTATCACCTATGGACACATGATTGGAGTTTGTTCATAAAGGAAAGTTCCCAAATGTGGTCCCTTTATAAATATTAATATAGTTGTATTTTTATTTCTTAGAAGTTTGGTCTTCTTTTTATTACCATAAATGGTCTTCATTTTATTATCACCAAATTCTTATACCGTAAGAGATGTTGGTATTAAAAATTAACTAGTAAACTGATTTTAGGTATTCTTTAGCCTTAAAAAACCCATCTTTGTAATCTGTCCTACATACCTGGGTGAATCTTGTCATATATTAATCAATCCTTGAGATTGGAAAAGACCTCTAAGAGCATCAAGTCCAACTGTAAATTTAACCATGCAAAGTCCATGACTAAACCCTGTTCCTAAGTTCCACATGTAAACATCTTTTAAACCACTTCTCTGGGCAGTCTCTTCGAATGCTTGGTAACCCACTCAGTGAAAAAGAAGTTTTATAATATTTCATTTCAAACTTTCCTGCTGCCATTTCCTCTCATCCTGTCACTTATTACCTGGCAGAAGAGGCTGTAATCCCCGGCTCCCCCTGGCTACAGCATCTTTTCAGGTGGTTGTAGGGAGAGACAAGGCCACCCCTGAGCCTCCTTTTCTCCAGGCTAAGCAGCCCCAGCTCCCTCCACTTCTCACAGGGCTTGGGGCAGTCAGGCTCACGCAGAGTACTGGAGGTGGGAATACAAGAGTGCAGAGTACATTGGAACAATCACCTTCTTTGACCAGCCAGCTCTACTGTCCTTAATGCACCCCAGGACACAGTGGTCCCTTTTTGCTGCCTGAACAGCTGTTGACACATATTCAACTTCCCAACAACCCAGTCTGCCCAGGTCTCTTTCAGCGAAGCTATTTTCCAGCCTCGTCTCCCAGTTTGTATGTATAACCAGAATTACCCCATCCCAGGTGGAGTATCCAGCTCTTGCTCTTGTTGAATTTCATACATTTGGTGACTTCCCAGCTCTCTAGTCTATCCAATCTCTCTGTAAGACCTCTCTACCTACAAATTCCTCCTTGTTTACTATCAGCAAACTTACACAATATGCATCTGATTCCTTCACCTAGATAATTTATGAAAAATTAAAGAGCAATGTCCCTAAAATTGGGTGCTGGGGGACCCCACTGGTGACTGAACACCAGCCAGGCATAACCCCATTTACTACAATGCTTTAAGCCCAACCCATCAGTGAAATTTTTGTCTAATGTATGGTGGGCTTGTCTAGCTGGATGCTGGACATTTCATCCAGAAGGATACTATAAAAGACAATATATGTGAGACATGTTGATACACATAACATTGAAACATACTATTGGCATATATATTCTAAATTTTCTTCCGATTGAGTATTTTCACTAATGAATTAGTGAATGATGGGAATAGATTTGGGTAGGATTACATTAAATGGTACTTGCCCGTCATACAAGCATCGTCCATTGACCATAATTCATCTTCAGGCTTGAATGATTAGGCCTGGGCCTGATACCAAAGCTGAAAGTGAATTGTGTTCTTTTGATTTTCATGTATTGGGGAAAGCTACTTGCAGACTTGAACAACACTATAGGAGTTGATTTACAGATTTATGGATATATAATATTCAAATACTTCATTGAGTTTTTAGATTTAAACTGGTTTGCTTTATATAAAACATTTCTTTGAAATGTGCCACTGTTCAGTTTTCATTGTTCACTCAGTAGATTTAGCATTCAAAAAAACATTTTCTTATTAGCTAGACTGCATCACTTGGGGTGTTGTAATTCCTTAGCAGAACTCTCAGTATTACTACATCTTTGCTCATACATTATTATTGATTATACAATTTAGGGTCAGTATATGGACCTTATGTTTTAAATCTTAAAAATACATTGCCAAGCATTTCACTGTTATGATTCACATTTCTGCAATACAGTCTGCTGTTCTCTATTATCTGAGTCCATCAAAACTCAGTATATTTTTATCCAGAATTGGTAATGGGGTTTTCTGCCATTGCTTGAAGAAGTGAAAAATTATTACCCCCAGAGATAGATTGTAGAATACCTGTAATTATATTCTAAAAAGCTTCCTTTGATCATCACTTCATGATAGTTAAATATATTGTGAAAAATTAACTCATGCAAGTAGAAGAGTTTATGTACTTCACTATGCAGCTTTAATAAGGAAAATTAATATAGGTTCTAGGGAAAGTATCTGAAAAATTCTACTGGATTTCAGGTTAAATCATCTTGTTACTCTAATTTTGTAAGAATTATGTGTCATCAGTGTCCTCGTATTGCATAGAAATTTTACCCAGAATCATCCAAACATCATGTGTTTAATGTTTGGAATAATATATTACTCAGTACTCAAAAAGACATGAACATATAGGTGTATAAAAAATAGTATTCAAATGCATTAGTCACTAAATATTTTATAAAAATATTTCTTAGTTCTTAATTTTTCCCCCTTTTTTAGTAATACTTTCTTGTAGGATATCAATGTTCTTTTGATGTGACTAGGGATACCACTGTATTTTCTTCCTAACAGCAGGTGAAGGGATAGCTCTCATTTTTTTTCTTCCTTTCACAGCTTGGAAGGAAAGTTGAGTAATCAATAAAAGCTAAGTTTGTAAATTAATATATACATTTTAAATTAAAATAGCATATTGCAGATACATTGCTTGAATATGTACTACCCTAGCAGAAACTTTAGTTTCTTGAATTATACAGAAACCATCACCATATAAAAGAAAGGAATTTAGAAAAACTGTGAAGCAGTATGCAAAGAAACAGAATTTCCCTCCATACATCTTATAAATGCAAAGATGTGATTCAGAAATAAATTCTGGTCACAAGAGGACCACCAATGGTCTCAGATGAAAGATGAGCTATAAGTTATCAACATTCTTTATAAAACAGATTCTAGTCAGCAATGTTTTATCACAGTTTGAAGGAATTTATTAATTACCTTTAATTCATATAATATTTCAATAATAAAATCTTTCTGCCAGGAATTTCTATAGTAATTTCAGTGAATTTAAATTGAAGCTTCATTTAAAATATGAAAATGACACTTTACAGTATAATTTATCACTGCAATAATTCTTAGCTTTCTCATAATTTCTGAATAGTAAAATACGTTGATTATTAGTAGCAATAATACATCAGAATATCAGAATTATTAATAGAAGCATATATATTATATAAGCTTTACTTTCATGAATTCTTTATTAAAATAGTGTCTTATACATAGAAGATGGATCTTTAAAAGAACTATGTTTTGATTGGTTAAGAGTTCTAGATAATGTATTTTTAACTTTATGTAAACCGTAACATATTCAAAAGACTTCAAATAAATATATCTAACTGTGCAACATTCCAACAGCATCACATACACATTTTGCAAAATATTCTGGACAGTATTACAAGTTAAAGTTCCAGAAATATATTACGAACATCCCAAAATGTATATTAAAAAAAAAAATTCAATTTCATAATTATAAGTGTTATCTCTTTAAATATTCAAGGTTTTCTGCATAGTGTGTGAAAAGAGAAACACCAATATTTGATAGTTCTTTTGATCACTTAACAAAAAATATGCTGATTTTTCAAGCATCACATTTTCTCTTAAAATTCAGTAGAAGCATAGGTAAACTCATAATAGCATTACATGATATGAATATGTTACAATTATTGTATTAACATCCTCTCAAGATTCAAAATTGAGGTTTTCCACTTCAGTGAGTATATGAACCCTAATAAAATATGCATACCTAACTGTGTAAGGCCTAAAGAGCAATTTAACACTACTACAATACAGTTACTTAATTTTTTACCCTTTTTTTGTGTTTTGTAATGGTTCAGCAGAGAACTTCAGAAATCTCTCTTTTAAGTAGATTTACTATTGTAAAAAATGAACAGGTTAATAACAATTCTGTAAGACACGGTTTTTAAAGTTGCTTAAAGTAAGCTGTTCTCACAGCCTCTAAATTTTAGTATTTATATTAAAATTGAAACTAGCAAAAACTAAATGCACATAAATTGTTATTTATAGAAGTTTCATATTCATTCTTCAACTTAATCAATGAGTATTAAAACTGGAAGTGGCAAAGCAAGTTTGCACTTCTTTCTCCTTCAAAAACACAAACAATAAATCATAACCACATATAATTTCTGCTTTTATATATTGTAAAGGTTATGTTTATACTATGAGCTGTGAATTAGATTAATGAGTTTTCTCAGCACCATAAACCTCCTCCACCAAAACAGGAACTAAATTGTAATAAATCACTGTTTATGTTCACATATTTATGGGACAGCAAAGATTTAGAGTTCCTCTACAAGGAAAACTGCCCCAACACAGGAGCAAAAAAAATTACAGCTTCTGTGTTGTAAGGTGGATGAACAGGGGCAAAAGCATGAGCATTGTTTTCACTTCACTATAATAATGCCAGTAATTTGTTGAAAGCAATTGCTAGAGCAAAATTTTTTGCCAATGCTTCAGCCAAAGTGACAACACACCAACCCGATATGTTTTCTCCTTTAGTGCCACTGAATATCAAAATTATTAAATTGCACATATTTTTACATTATTCTTGGATTTTTTATTTCCAAAATATATTAGTGATGGCATGGTATAAGAAAACTGTGTTCTTTATATACTACATACATTAAAAATTCCTTCTTTAAACTTGAACAGTGTTATTTACTTCTACACATTCACATTGGTGATTTCAGATTACTGTGGTTGTGATTTCTAAATATATTCCTCATAGGAAAATATTGTATATTCTGCATTTTCTTCATTTTGTTTCATCAGGGTTTCATTCTATATTTTATTCCATCAGCTACCCATAAAATTTTCTATTATCTGTACAAAAGAACAAACTTATCAAGCTCTCAATTTTTAAGAGATTTTTTTTCTTGATTTTTAAAATATATATATATCTGGTCTTTAAAAAGAAAAAAAAAAACACATTTATTTTCAGGGAAATCTTATGCAAATACACTTATTTTCCAATGTCTATTGTAATATTTTCTATTTATGGAGAAAACCCTAAAATTAAAGCAAGAATGTTTTGTAGAGCTTCTATTATTTTTTTTTCTTCCAGCAGCTACAAAAAGGGAAGCAGTACAGTGTTCACTCCCCTGTCCAAGCATAAATCCTGTATGAGCAATTTAAGTAATCCCTTCAACATATAACAGGCAAGTCATAAACACAACAAAGAGGAGGGACATTCTTATCACTCCATGCATTGTTAAACTGTGGAACTGATTTTTATAGAATGTAGCAGATGGCAAAATCTTATATGAACTACAAAAGTCATCAGATAAGTTTAAGAAAAAAACAAACCAGGCATGAATTGCATGATTTGTTAAAGGAAGTGATATTTTGCGCTTCCTACACTACAGTTTTGTGTTCCAACACTCTTCCTGATAGCATCTATTATCTGCTATCAAGAAACTATTAAACTGCATGGTGCTTAACTTACTTCATATGGCTCTTAATCATTGAATGGTTCTTATTTTACGTTCTTATGCAATGCAGTGTCTTCTTCACTCATCTGAAGGAACCAATCTGCTGTCATCTCAGATGAGGAATGGTAAAATGGTGATAGTTACTGAGCCTGTCATATAAGTGGAAAAGTGAATGCGAGATCTTTCCTAGAAATAAAATAGCTCACTTTAAATTTAAGTGATTGGTTAATAAAAAGTAAGGTCTTGAAGGAAAAAGTGATTAGTTTGAATTTATATGCAGAAGGTGGCACACAAAGGCATGTGACACTGCAAAGGTGGATTCAATTTTCAAAATTTTGAGAACCAGTCTGCATAGCAACATATTATTTCAGGTTGATAGTTTCTTAGGAACCAGACATGACTTTTAATGAAAAAAATCCCAAACCATTAGAATATAAACTTTTTAAGAGAAAATTAAATTTCTTGCCCAACACAATAAATTTGTATTGCTCTTCTTCCTCCCTTGAACCTCCTCAGCAATTTTATACATCATACTTTAGTTATTTCAAAATATTGAAAGATGACACTTACAGCCAGTGAAGAGAGACCTTCTAATAGAGTCAATCTGATCTCTGCTGATTGTATATTGTCGGGATGCTATATCAATGTTCTTCAAGGGCCTTTTCTCTGACTGTTAAAGGAGCATACACTCACTTTGTCAGACATAGTTCTCCTCACTGTGGCAGTCTGCATATAGCCCTCCTGAGGAAGAGAAAGCCTTTAATACACAACAAAGTGTTTCTTTTAACATTTGGAGAGATAAAATTAATGGCATCTACTCTAAAAAGAAGAATGGTATGTTATGAAGTCTCAGTCAATATAAAATTAGCGAAAAATAAACAAAGTATAAAAGAATAATCTCTACTTAAATCACCAATCCCAAATTCATGCTCAGATCACTAACTCAAGAGTAGTATCTAGTACAGGTAATTTTATGGATACAGAAAATGTCATATACAAGGTTCTAGTGAGATTTAATTCCTTAGATATACTAGAGTAAGTCACCTAATTGCAATATTTAGCTATTACATTCATTACTCTTACTTGAGAAAAAAAGTTACTGTTTACACTCTGTGCATCAGAAGAAGGAAAAGCAGAATTTTCTATTCAATAACTAATGATTCTGTTGATCTGATACAGCAGGATCATTCTAAAGGACTGATACTTCTTATCAGTTTTTAAATCAATTTTTTCCTTGGAGATCATTGACAATAATAGAATAAACCAAGTTGGAAGGGGTCCACAGGGATCACTGAGTCCAGCTCCTGGCCCTGCACAGAACAGCCCCAAAGATCTCGCCATGTGCCTGAGACCACTGTCCAAACACTTCTTGAACTTGGCTTGGCGCTATGACCACTTCCCTGGGGAGCCTGTTCCAGCACCTGACCACCCTTTGGGTGAAGAACTTTTACCTGATATCCAACCTAAACCTCCTCTGACACATCTTCAGGCCATTCCCTTGGGTTCTGTCACTGGTCACTACAATGAGATCTCCCCTCAGTCTCCTCTTCTCCAGGCTGAACAGACCAAATCACCTCAGCTGCTCCTCATACAGCTTCCCCCTATACCATTCACCATCTTCAGAGCCCTCCACTGCACACTCTCTAATAGTTTTATATCCTTCTTACATTGTGGGACCCAAAACTGCCCCCAGCACTCAAGGTGAGGCTGCCCCAGTGCAGAGCAGAGCAGGACAATCCCCTCCCTCGCCCGGCTGGCGATGCTGTGCCTGATGCCCCCCAGGACAAGCTTGGCCCTCCTGGCTGCCAGGGCACTGCTGACTCATGGCCAACTCGCCATCAACTATCAGGTTAAGAAGCCATATACACAACTTGCAGTGAGGGACAAGTTTATGGATCCTTGTTTGTAATGGACAGACAGCACTTCTTCAGCAGATGTAATCCTTACATTTTAAACCTACATGACATTGACAAAATGTTGTCACAGTTGTCATAATTTCTATGCTACAGTTAGTGTTCCCATGCAGCGAACAATGAACCTGTTTCGAATTCACTTTTCATCAACATAGATGACAAATTCTGGAAACATCCAACTCCTTATGGCTTAATTAAGGTACTCCTTAGTCATCTGGGTATGCAATTACTCATCGCTGCAGTTTTTTCTTTAAAAGAATTAACCGCCCAGAATCTGTGAGGATTTTAGCATATAAAAGCTTGCAAGTGTATCTATCACATTAAGAGCAAAATTTCTGGCATATTTATAGACTGACCAAATTTCCAAGATATGCTGTTTTTTTCCCCCCTGAAATGAGCAATTAGTTAGTGGATTCTCTGTCCACAGAAGCTTTGAGTAGCCTAGATTTTCCAAATTTTTTTCAAGTTCTTAAGTGGATTATGGATGACTGTTGACTTGATTCCTGATAATTTGGTTAAATAAAAACCTAAAATCCAGTGGCGCTGTGTCTGTACTGGCTGGTTTTGTGGA
Organism: Pardalotus punctatus; assembly: GCA_013400915.1. Taxonomy (NCBI): domain Eukaryota; kingdom Metazoa; phylum Chordata; class Aves; order Passeriformes; family Pardalotidae; genus Pardalotus; species Pardalotus punctatus. Next base: position 186,905 of record VZTX01004487.1, on the reverse strand, counting down.
AAATTTTTGTTCTTTTCCCAAGTAAAATACTAATTTCATTTCTATTATAAAGTGTGAGAAAAAATCAGTGTCTTCTGTGATACAGAAAACCAATAAAAATATATTAAATATAGAAAAGCAAAAATGGAGATGTTCAGATTATTGTGTAAAATTACAGTAGGTTTTGGAACATCTCTTGATGTTTTGCTCTACTTTCTTTGTTGTTAGGTACATTTAGAAAATTTATGTTAGACTAGCTCCACCATAAGAAGTCCTCATTTTCACAGTGCAGATCACATAGAGAAGCATTAAAACGAGAGTCATTTAAGTTCCATAGTAATGAGAATAATATTTTTAGAAATAGACATATAGATAGGTGTAGCTGATAAAGCGTATTGCAACATAAGATCATTATAATATTTTTCCTATTTTTCTACCTTTTAAAAAATGTTATGCTCAGAAAACAGTCTTCATCCATTTCTCATGAAGAAATAAGGACTTTTACAAGACTAAACTTTCTCTGTAATGATTTTCTATTTTGTAAGTATATCCCATTTGCTGTCTGGAAAATATGGTTGTTTCTTAGATAATGGAAGAGCTACATACAATTCAAACGTCCAGATTGTCTCACCAGACAATTCAGGTATTACACTAAAACCTAGATGTTATGTTACATATTTTATTATGTTTTATGGGCAATCACATGTGACTTGACGTATCTGAATGGCAATGTAGTAAGGTACTGATGGGCAAATAGAAGGAGTCAGAGGACATATGCACACATGGAACAGAAAGTTCCATCTAAGTAATAGTGATCATCTACATATACTTTATTAGGCAGAAAAAGGTGACAGAACCATGTAAGGTCCTCTTCAGACAAGTAAAATTCATTATAAATTTATTGATTCATGATATTTTATGAGATTTATAAAAAGGAAGGCTCCTTTTCTATTTTGTATAGAAATTGTATTTATTATTATTTACAATTTGGTGAATTAGTGCTGTTAAGTCATGCATTATCTTGAACTTAATTGTAGTATCTCTTTCTGAAATAAGTAAAAATAAATAGATAAGAATACTGGAACTACTGGAAACAGAGTCTGCCAGACCATATTCAATTCATATACTGGAGGTTTTAATTATATTGTATCCTCAGAAGAAACAGAATGTAGTGTTTATACCATAATCTTCTTTGCGAATGCTAGAAGAGGAAAATAATTTACAAAGTACATTATATTAAAAGGTGATCACGACTGCCATAGTGCTGCAGTCATACTTAGTCAAGTGAGGAATTTTGTGACATTGTTATCCATAGTGGCTTTTAAGTGTAATCGACTTCTAGACCTTTTCATTTTCTTCTAGTAAAACTCTTTGAAACAGCAATAATTTAGGGCCTATGTAAAATGTCCTATGAGGGCATTAGATTATATTTCAGCTGGTATTTTTGCTGTCATACAAGATATAATCACTAGATTATCACTATTTTGCTATTTGGAATTAACTGAGTCATCTAACTACTTGACAGAAAGATTTTTGACATGAGTTCTGGAAGCTAAAGGATTCTTTCTCTCTCTCAAAATTTCTTCCTATAACTAAGGCTTTCTAACTAAGTCTTTCTGAATTTCCTCGTTTCCCTCAGGTCACTCTCTCAGGAGTTATTTCAGTGTTTCTATTGTGTTATTTTATTTATCATTGATTTCTTCTATACAAGGAATGGTCAGACTGTAATAAGCATGATTAATTTATTGCGATGATTAACTTTCTATAGCCTTCTTACTTTATAATAACTATCTGAAACATTAGACTTCTCATCTAGGCTTTTTTAGGTCTCTCAGAAAGCAAAGGTAAATAAACATGTAAGTAAAGAGACTTATCCCCTCTTAAAATAGGTGCCTAAATTGGATAACACATCATCTACATGGTCTATCTTCCCCCCATTAACCAACTACAGTGGAAACCAAGAGAGATACTGCTTACTGTAAACACTCTGGAGCTTTCTGTGGAGTGCTATTTATTCACCTCAGTATCATTGTCCAACAAGTTGTTTGTAAGGATAAACCTAAACCAGAAGATGAACCTGGTCTTACTCTGAAACTCTTTATGGTTGGATAGAAATACTGCTTTAATTTCATTAGGAAATTGTTGTGCAAACAGTGTTTGTTTGTTTTAAAGTGGCTCTGTTCAGTAAAAATCCAGCCCAGTAACACAGGTGTAATCCATACTTCCTAACCTGACAGCTGACAAATTCTTGAAGCTCAGTTCTTGTTAACCAGTAACTTCTCCGATTCCTTGGAAGATGCAGTGATGATACAATGAGGATTAGAAGACTCTTCACATTATTTAGCACAGATTTTGTTCTCCCTTATACTTCCATAGTGAATAATACGGATGCCCGATTTGGCATTTCAGGTATTTTGCCCCTGGTTTTTGTTAGCTGTTGGTCTCATGTTGTTTTACATAAGCAGCTCAGGTGACACGGTAAAAGACAAAGAGTATGAAAGAATTAATTGTACTACCCCTCCAGACTTAAATTACAAATGACATTAAAGAGACAGAAAATACCTATGTGAAAGGAGAATCTTAATTGTGACCTAGTTGGTTTTATTAGAGTTAATTAGGTCAGTGGAGCTGGCCTAATTTTTTAATTAATAAATTTATTTGAAAGGAGCACAAGAAAATATTGCCAGACTTTCATAATCCAGGGAGGGTAATTACATTGCAGAGATTACAAAAACAGGTTTTTAACCACTCATTTTTCATTTGAATAACTTGATTCTTACATAACAGTTTTAAACTATGCTGTACTGTAGCTACAGTGTAGGTGGTACTTCTTATGAAGTTTAGATAAATATAAACTAGAAAGTATGCATTTTTTTCCTCTCCCAAATTCTCTAGTCTGTACTGTTTGTGAAAAGTTTATAAGCTTTTTCTTTAAATTCCTTTCCTATATATTTCCAAAGAGAAAATACAGATAATTTTAGCAGCCTGATGACATCAAAATTGTGGGTAAATTTCCCAGAAATTTTTTTCTAATAATGTCATACAATTGGTATGGTTATTCTTTATACTCAATTTCTCTGATGTTATTTAATTATCTTCCCTTTTTTTATTCCTTAGAGAATATTAGGAATTCTTAATAATTAGAGGAAATTTTAATTAGTTTTGAATATTATAAATAAATCAGCAAGGTTCTTCCCTGAAAAAAAATAGACCTGATGAACTGTTTTATTTTCCCAGTGGAATTCTGAATTCATTTAGGTTACGTTACTACTACAATTAAACACATTTTTTTATGTGCCATACCATTTGAAAATTAGTTGCAAAGAAGCTAACTTAAGGAAAAATCACTTGATAACAAGAATGAGACTGGTCTTATTATACCATATTATCAGATTAAATTCTTTAGAGGAAAATTTGAAAAATAAGAATGGCTGAATAATCAGAAATCACATTTTATTAGCAATAGATCTGAAACCAATTCATTCCTGGCTTTGACCAGGTCATCTCTGCTCAGTCCAGTAAGCTCCATTGCAAGTTCTTACACAGCATGTAAAAGATGACGGTTTATTATGTGGACTTCCTGCACTGAAGAAACTATAAAACTTTGATTCTACGTTGCCTTATACAGCCTCATAATCTGGGAACTTCAAATCTATGGGCTTTTGAGCTTGATCTCTCAATTCCCATCACATAGAACTTTAAATTCTGGAATTTTATAAAATACAAAATCTACTACTTAGATACATATAAACTTAATGTTTGCTATTACTGAATTTAAATATAAATTACATTCAGTTCAATATTATTTAGAAATATCTCATTTCTGTATCTCCTAGATTTGCCTTGAACCTTACATCTGGAGAAATAATTATCTTCAGAAATCTGTAAGACTTCTTGCTGGCAATATCTTTTCAAGACAAACACAGTCCTGGAATCAGGAATTCTAAATTTACAGATAAATTAACTTGTACTCATCATCTTTTTTGGTACACTCAGTCTTCTAACAATTGAGGTATGTAATAAGGCATTTATTTGTGTGTTAAAATAAATATTTTTATTAATAAACTAAGAATTCTAACCATATCATTCAGTTTGATACACTGCACAAAGCACTGGTTTCTGAGTCAGTAGAGAAAGGCTGTGTCACAGGCTGGCTGTTATCATTCATAAAATGTTTACGTTCAATAACAGCAAACATTAAGCTTCCTTTCTACATTTCCTTGTTTATAAACTGGAATTTGTCTGTATAAACCAGACTCATATTTACTACATTACGTATGAATTTACTACATCACTTCTAAACTGACTATGATTATATATGATTTAGCCAGCCAACAAGTAGTATTATTGCAAGTATGAGTTCCTGGACATAAATTCACCAAATATTAAAATATACCTATGAATATAAGATTACAAAAAGACAATAACAGCTAGTGAACCAAATTAGATTTTAACTTTTTTACTTTATTAAAACATGAGATTATAATATAGGTTTAGCAATATTGAAAATAATTTTAGTTCTTCATTAATATTTCCTGAGTTAGGGAAACATTTGTATACTAATTTGGGACCCTGGTAAAGAACCAACAACAATTTCCAGGATCAGGGCATGCTGTCTGTGCCCATAAATGCCTTCTCAGTTCTTCAGATTATCCTCCTGACACTCAAAAATGTCCCTGATACATGTTCCTTTATTTGTAGACAGCAAAGCTCCCAAGTTTCTTCCCTCATCATGTATCAGCTCACACTATATGAAAACTCAGACAATTGTTTGCAATAATCTTGATAAAAACAAGAACTTCTGCTTATCTGCCTGCATATACTGAACTAATCAAATTTGACTATTAGAAAGAAACTGAACAGAAGATAATTATGATGTGTTAAGGTGCTGTCATATAGAATACTAACAAGAAAAGGAAGCCAGGGTTATTATGAGGAAATAATGTACAATTTTTGATGGGGAAAGGCCTCACAAATTAGCCAAAGTTGTTCTTCCCAATCACGAACAAAGTCTCCAGACACTTGAGTAGCTGACCCAATAAGAAGGTCATTAAGTTGTAGCACATGTTGAGAAAGAGACATACAGATCACAAAACCAGCAATCCTGTTTCTAGATAGTTGTGGGGTTAATTAGTATGGGGAAAGTTTAGAAATTATAGGAAAAAATAATTAGCATTCATACATGCTAAAGGCTGGGGTATTTTTTCTTCTTCCTTTCTTTTATAGTCCATGAATCTTGGGTGAACCAGTAAACTAGATTTTGTTTTCAAGGGTAGAGTTTTCACCATTTGCAATCAACCACTAACACCAGCATGAAGGAGCTCACTGATGTCAAGCTTTGCTATGCCAGTGGTTTTAGTAGGATCAGGAAATACAGGCTCAGTACAGAAATCCAGTCTGCCGCTTCTGGGAATGGTGTAATGCTATCCAAAGAGGAATAAAGTGAAATAAACCTTTCCTAAAGGAGTGTACGTTAGAGAAACTCTAAAGTTGTGTCTGTAGAACTGAAACATGCTAATGGTCATTTCCTTTCTAGTACCATCTCAAACAGTACACTTGTCCCTGCCATGCTGAACAGCAAATTCCAAAATGCTGCTTTTCAGTCCTTGACAAAAAGCTCTGCCTTGAGCCAGTTTGCTGAACAATGGACCTAGGAGATCAGCAGCAATAAGAAGCTTAAAAACAACAGTGAGGAACTGAGCTCCTTCTTGTGCTGTTTTTTGACTCTTTTCATGTCTCTTTGACATGATGCACGTTTTAAAAATACAGAAATAATTTTGAAATCATGCAAAGAATCCAGCTGTCTTAGGTAACAAAGAAATCCCTCTCACCAGTAAAAACATCAGCCTCCTGATTCACAGAATAACAGAATTGTCCTCTAACCAAAATTTTTACTATCCCCAATGACAAGACAATTTAAAATACACACAAGACTACATAAGAGTTCTAATTACTGTATTTGTCAAGAAATAATAAAATAAAAAAAAACTTTATCTTAAATACACAGAATCAAGCAAGTAAACAAAACCCCCTAAACAATAACAATAAAACCTTAAACAAAACACACTGCTGTTTTTAAAGAGAAACTGCAGGTCTTTATGTTAGACTTCACTTACTCTGGCATTATTTTTGTACTTTGCAGAGTAAAAATTATTAAGGATTACCTCATTCATGGAACAATATATACCACAAATGAAACATCAAAAGAATAGCCCTCTGTAACAGATCACATTGTAATGCTTGCAAATACATTGCCGCAGCAGAAGATTTTTGTACCTATATCTTCATTTTACAGGCAAGGTTGATAATGACTGTGCATATAATATATTTTATTTGGATTTGTAACAAGCCTTTGATCAAGTTTTACATGACAGGCCTCAGCTTAAAACTACAAGCTTCAGAGATCCAGATTAAGACATAGAAAAGGAAAAAGAGCTAGTTAGGAAATAGACTAGTGATTGTGTGGTGGGGGAAAAAAATCCTTGCAGTGGTTTTATGTGGGTCAGTGTTCACATCTTAAAGTGTTAAGCTTTGTGGAATGTGTGAGGTAGCAACACCCAACTCACTGCCTGTAAATGCAAGGATGACACAGAATGAATAGAGGGGTGGATGGCACAGCCCACACTGGGGTGGAAGGTGTAAGGGGAGCTGGGGTACATCCCCTTCAGGAAGCACAGATGTTTCCCCTGTTCTCAGGGGTAATTTGGGTGCCACAGGCCCACTGCTACACACCAGGGTGACAGTACAGTACAAAAACTGAGACAGGCAATCTCAGTTTTTCACTGAACACCAGATTCCCTCTATGAAAAACTGTCATCTCCATATGTGCTTAAAATATTTGCTTTTGTGCTTACTTTCTCATGACTTGTATCATTCACAAGGCCACTAGTGATGTCACCTATGCTCTGCTGTGCGGTAAGGAAGGAAATAAGCATACGTTACATCACTGAATTCTCTCTGCGGGAATATCCTTCAATGTGCTGGATAAAATGTTCTAGTTCATGGCACAGAAAAGAAAATTATATTCAAATCTACAAACCTTTAAAATTGTTTCTAATTGTTCTATAGAAGTAAAAGATTCTGAATTTCTCACTTATGTGCATGCTTCAATGCAAATTAAGTACATAAATCCAAGTGTAGATATGTAAATAAAAGTATACCAATTTTAAAGAGGTTTAGATTTCATTGATTTCATTTTTGAGTACCTAGTTCTTAGGATAAAAGAATTCTAGTCTAATATTTCTGTACTTAAGCACTAATCAAAGAGCAACTTTAGATTAAAAATTTGTTCTATATCTCATATGTACTGCATCTACTGAATGTTTGTAGTTGGTTTTTTTTTTGTCCCACAACACTCTTGAAAACTCTCTTTCCAATATCAGGATTTTCCTCCATTACTTTTGGGAAATTAATTCATAGAAACTGAATAGAATATAATTTCTTAGGCTGGAAAACACTTTTAAGATCATTGAGTTCAACCATAAACCTAACACTGTGAAGTCCACCACCAAACCATGTCCTCAAGAACCACATCCACACATATGTTAAATAACTTCGGGGATGATGTCTCAGCTACTGGGCAGCCCATTCCACTGCTTGACAATCCTTTCAGTGAATAAATTTTTTCTAACACCCGATCTAAACCTTCCATGGAGCAACTGAAGACCGTTTCCTCTTGTCCTATTGCTTGCTGCTTGGGGNCACACATATGTTAAATAACTTCGGGGATGATGTCTCAGCTACTGGGCAGCCCATTCCACTGCTTGACAATCCTTTCAGTGAATAAATTTTTTCTAACACCCGATCTAAACCTTCCATGGAGCAACTGAAGACCGTTTCCTCTTGTCCTATTGCTTGCTGCTTGTGAGAAGAGACCAACCCCCACCTCACTACAACCTCCTTTCACACAGTGTTAGAGAGCATAATGGTCTCCCCTGAGCCTCCTCTTTTCCAGGCTAAACAACCCCAGCTTCCTCACCTGATCTTCATAAGACTTGTGCTCCAAGCCCTTCATCAGCTTCATTGTCCTTCTCTGGACATGATGCAGGACTTCAATGACTTTCTGTAGTGAGGGCCCCAAAACTGAACTCAGGATCTGAGGTGTGGCCTCACCAAGGCTGAGTACAGGAGAACAATCACTGCCCTGGTCCTGCTGGCCACACCATTTCTGATGCAGGCCAGGATGCCATTGGCCTTCTTGGCCACCTGGGCACACACTGGCTCATGTTTAGCTGCTATTAACCAGGAGCCCCATGTCCTTTTCCACTAGGCAGCTTTCCAGCCACTCTGTCCCAAGCCTGTAACACTGTATGCAGTTGTTTTGACCCTCATACAGCCACCATTGGTGCATCAATCCACCCCGTCCACATCCCTCTGTCGTAGTGAGGTTTTTTACCCATCCAGTCCCATGAACTTGTGCATGCAGCAGGTCTCTGAGCATTTCATCCTGGATTATGGGGCTTCATTCTTCTCCCCATCTCTGGCTTCTAGCTCAGGGGTCTAGGTACTCAGAGAACAGCTGAGTTTTACTATTAAAGACTGAGGCAAAGAAAGCATTAAGTATCTCAGCCATTTCCTTATCCTTTGACAGTAGGTTTCACCGTGCACCCAATATAGTATGGAGGTTTTCCTTAGCCCTCCTTTTGCTGCCACTATATTTATAGGAAGATTTTTTTTATTGCATTTTACAGCAGTAGCCTGGTTAGGTTCTACAGAATATTTCTTCTGCCTCTTTTACCTGGATGTGTTCTCTATAATAGAGTTCCACCATGATATTTGCCTTGTTGGCCTTCCCCCAGATTCTCACCCATAAACACTCAACCCTATTGTCACCATCATTAAGCTCTACACAGTCAAAATACTCTCTAACATACATGGTTGCCCCATCACCTCTCCTTCCTTGCCCATCCACTCTGAAGAGTTTTTAGCCATCTATTACAGCACTCCAGCAGTGCAAGTTGTCCCATCACGTTTCATTGATGGCTGCTATAGCATCATTTTTGCACTGCACAATGACTTTAAGCTCTTTCAATTAACCCTGGTAACTCCTGTGCAAAGATCCTTTTCTGCCTTCGAGATAGGTTTACCCTATTTGTTACTAGCAGGCCAAGTGTCCTGTAAATTGGTCCATAATCACATAAAAGAAAAATTCTGTCAGTAACACCATGCTTAGACTGAGGTATTTATTTGCTGGCTTTTGCTGTGTCTTCACTCATCATCCCCTGCCAATGAAAGGATAAAAAAGAACACTAATTGTGCTCCTTAACCCTTAACCTGTAATCCCAAGGTCCTCAAGTCTCCCTTGATTGCCCTTGGACTTCTTGTTGCAACTTCTTTGCTGCCTAAAAATCAACAATAGACAGCATTACTTGTGCCTGTACCAGGGTAGGAAGCTTTCTCTTCACATCTATAACCTGGGGACCAGGGAGGCAGCAGTCTTCCCTAAGAAGAGGGTTGGGTCTGTGTATTAGGCCTTCTGTTCCCTTCAGAAGACAGTTTCCTCTGAAAATGGCCCATCCCTTTATTTTTTTTTTCATGGAAGCAGTTTTGACATAGGTTTAAGCCAACTTAACTTCAGCAACACCTCCAAGTTAGATGAACTCACATCCTCATCATTGTTCGGTTCCATTTTCAGAGCCTCACAATTGCTGTGCCAGGGAACATGGGGCAGTCACAAAGGAGGCACCTGCTGTGCTGGGCAGGAACCTGTCACCACTGCCCCTCCAGCTCAGGAACTCCCCTTGTGCACTGCTGCAGGTTGTGCTGGCGCTCGAGCTGCTCACATTGACCAATTAGGTTTAGTACCTTTAGAGGGCTTTATTTATTTTTTTAAATTATTATTATTTTTTAAAGAGAGCATGATTACATTATTTAAATTATCAGCCCAACTAATTAATAAACACAGTGGTAAAGACTGACTACAAATCTTTGTAGGCATCAAACAGAAATATGTCTCTATGTAGTTCATACAAAATGATTCTTGCCCAGCCAAAATTATGTGCAATCTGCTGCCTACAGACAGACTGTTCATAGCAAACCTCAAAACAACAAAAAAACTCCAAACATCTGTACCCCAGCATTCTTCCTTCCCAATTCCTCTCCCCTGCTCTAGAAGGGTGCTAGGGGGTAGAAAATGGAGGTTATGGTCAGTTCATAACACTATTGCTCCTTCCTCTTCATGCCCCATGCTCCAGCCTGCTTGTGAGGCACCTCTCCAGTCCTTCAAACTCCTCCACAGTAGGTCCTTCCCATGGAGTGCAGTCTTTCAGGAACAGTCTGCTCCAGCACAGGTCCCCCAAGGGCCAAGGTTCCTGCCAACGTCCCTTCTCCTGCATCAGCTCATTTCCATAGGCCGCAGCTTCTGCCAGGATCCTGCTCCAATGTAGAGACCTCCACAGACTGCAGGGGGAATTCTGCTCCACCATGGACATCCATGGGCTGCAGGAGGACAGCCTGTCTCATCATGGTCTTCACCGCAGGCTGTGGGAGATATCTTCTCCAGCACCTGGAGCACCTCCCACACCTTCTTATCTCATTTTGGTGGCTGAAGATTTTTACCACAGCTTTTCCTCATTCCCCTTTATGCTCTGCCCTTTCTAAAACATGTTTTTCCCAAGGTTCCACCCCCCTGGCAGTGGAGCTCAGCTGTGCCTTGTGATGGGTCATCTGGGGAGCTGGCTGGAACCACCTGTGCTCCGACGCAGTCCCTGAAATTCAGCACCTGGAGACCTCCACCTGATGCACATTTATTACTTGTGCAGAACACATGGGTGTAGTAATCCAACATAATTGTGAAACTTTATGTTAATTGTGTGTGCAGACCATTTGTATAATAAATGTGTGTGAAGTAAAGCTGAACTGTGCCCATGAGATAGATACAGCTGATGTTCTGAATGTGTAAAATTCTCAGATACTTCATGGACCAGAATCTGAGGTAGAAAAAAGAGTAAATACCACCTTTGTCTCTTGAGTTTTTCTTGCCCAAGTGCATTCAGCTTCTCATCCTGAATGCCATAAATAGTTCTACTTATCATCATTAAAGATTATTCATTAAAGTGTGAATATTTAAGCATTTTATTTTTTAATCCTACACATTATGCATGGTTATTCAAATTGTCATTGTTTTAATCCAAATGACATCATGTCATAGTGATGTTCATTCAGCAGCTAATATTTCCTCTGTGTATGATGAAAAACACTATTTTCATTGCTTTTCATTCTATCAGTTTTCAATACTGCAGGTTGCTTATCAGTCATTTCCTGTGAAAACTGATCATACTTAACAATTTAGTTTACTTCTTTTTTTTGCTATTGCATATGTTCTTTTTAATTAATTATCAGCCAAAACTACATTGGCCCCCTGCATTTCTCAAATGCCGCTGGGTAAATCTCTCTCTGCCTTACAATACTTGCATTTTATGCAAGGGTTATATTACAGTTTCTCAGACTACTGAGGTTAACTACTTTATGTATGTTTTCTTAGAAATTGTTTTAGATTATATCCATTTGGATTTCTTTTAATCATAGAGCAGATGCTTTCACCTCAGAATTTCCACATGATCCATGTCCTCAATGATTCTAAAACTAAAGCAACAGTGATACACAGAATATGAAAATTAGCTCACTTAGACCCAGAGTCTGTGCTTATATCATTGCACACAAACCTGAGGCATTTTAATCATTCGTTACATGATTGACATTGCCCATGCTGCTTAAAATAAAAAAAAAAAAAAAAAGGAAAAAAGAAACTGCAGAATTCTTAACAGCACAGGCCACAGAATATTATATTTGTATACATACAATAATTGGAGAAAAAAAATTTCAAAATACAAACTCTGTGAGAACATTGTAGAAATGTTTGATTAAACCTCTCCAACTCAGTAGGATAAATTGTACTTTTTATCAAACCCAGCAGAAATTGTTAAACTTATTAGGGAAGAAAAATAATTGCAGTCACCAGCCACCTGAGCTTTTTGGACAGAAGATCCCTGGGATATAATGTTAAAATTGCGGGAGTCAGAAAAAATTGAGAAGGATTAAAAAACCAAAAAACAGAAAAAAATGGATGGAGGAGAAGGAAAGAAGCAATTTAACCATCAGATTAAATGTAATTCTGAGAAAGAACTACAAAGATTTTGGGGCATAAGTGAAGAAAACGTGTTTCAGTAAGGTAGGAAATTTTCTCTTGTAATTTTATTCCTCATACTATTCATCAAGTCCATATTTTGCATGAGTTTCTGGAAACACAGACATTACCTAAAGAAAGCGTTGGATCCTCTCAACATGTTCTCCTCCTAAGTGTAATAACCTACAACATCTCAAAGCTTTCAATGTCTCATGTAAAAAGGGATAATATTAGAATCAAACAATCAAAATTATTAGTGATACATTATGGTTACTTTTGGTCCTGCAAAGTAATCACGTGAGAAAACTGTCTTGCAGCCTTTCTTTGGATGTTCATTGGATCCCCTCCCCATATTTACCAATGTTAATTCAATGAGACTAACAAGTTTAACTTTGTCGAGTTTTGACCCTGGCCAAATGCCAGGGACCTATGACGTCTGCTTTCTATGCTCTCTCCTGCTGCAGCTATGCAGAGGAGAGGAATCAAACTAACACAAACACACTGGACTCATGAGTTGAGATGAGGCACTGGTGGGGAGGAGACACATGAAAACATGAGCAAACAGGTGAGAAACTTAAGTTGCAAAGTGATTTATTAACCTAACAGAGTCAGAGGATAAATGAGAGGTAAAAATAAGCTCTTAAGACACCATTTCTTCACTCACCCCCCTTCCCTCTTAAGACACTGTTCCTCAGCTCACCCCCTCCCCTCCTTCAAACAACCAGCAGCTCCAGGTGGGGGCAGGGTATGGGGTTTTTCCTTAGTCAGTCCATCACCACAATTCTTCTGCTACAAACACTGTTTCTCTGCTCACCCCTCTCCCTCTTAAGACACCATTTCTCAGCTCACCCCCCTCCCTCTTTCACACAACCAACAGCTCCGGGGTGGGGCAGGGTATGGGGGTTTCCCTTTGGTCAGGGTCAGTCCACCAGGGAGAAGAGTCCTCTACTCAGCCATGGGGTCCCTCCCACGAGAGACAGTCCTCTGAGAACTTCTTTGGCGTGGGTCCAATCTCACGAGCAGCAGCCCGGCCGAAATCTGCTGCAAACACGAGTGCTTGTCCATGGGGTGCAGGCTCCCGAGCCGAGGCCAGGCTGTTTCCATCCCGGGGCCAAGGCCTTTCTCTCTCGTCCACAGCCTTTGCAACTCTCAGTCTCTGCTGGGACTCCCACTGGATCACAGCTTCCTCCAGGCATCCACCTGCTCCTCTGGCGTGGGCACCTCCTCACGGGCTGTGGGTGGATCTCTGCACCCCCCTGGACTCCATGGGCTGCAGGGGGACCACCTGCTCCCCCATGGTCTTCACCATGGCCAGCAGAGGGTTTTCAGCTCCAGCACCTGGAGCACCTCCTCCCCCACCTTCTCCACTGACCTTGGTGTCTCCATGTTGTTTTCCCTCACATATTTTTACCTCCTCCTCCTCCTCTGGCTAAAAAGAAGTGCGTGCACCCATTGTTTTGATTTCTTCTTAAATATGTTTTCACAGAGGCGTAACTAACAGTTCTACTTGGCCCAGGTTTGGCCAGCAGCATGTCCATCATCTTCAGAGCCATCAGAGAGTGGCTCTGCTGGACAGGGTGAAAAACTTCCAGAACCTTCACACAGGGCACACAGGAGCCATCTTTGTGCCCCTCCCTACCCACTAGCAAAAACTGGGCCAAGTAAAACCACCACAAACATTTATCCAGGGAGAAAAAAAAAATAAATAAATAAATGTATTTATTTCCTCAGGGACAGCAAAAAAAAGAAGTCTGAAGTGTAGACACACATAAAGAGCAGAATGCATTTTAATCTCAATCTGTAGAAAGTGAGGAATGACTAAATCTTCAAATCAGAGCATAAAGCATTTTCAGAAATTTTTTCATCAATCTAAGCCTCTGCACTATGTCATGCTGTCTTGCTGTCAATCTTGAAACTAATCAGGGACTCCCTGTGTTATGGCGAGCTCTGTGTCATCTCCTCTGAGTCCCTAGGAAAAGTACTTCTTTCCCTCTCCTCCATGAGCAGTTATGCATCTGTTCCCTGCTTTTCTGATATATCTGTTGTCCAGAAGAACTGCATTCTTACCTCAGGAGCCGTCACTTGATCTCTTTTTTGGTCTCTGTCACCCTGTCCTGAGCTGCAGGTCCCTCACCCTGTTGGGGAGGTGCTTAGGTGGACTGCATGCAGGCAGAAAGCAATCCACTCTCCAAACAATTCCATGTGATCCAGAGTGCAGGAGTGTTACTTTCTGTGGGCTTGCACCATGCGTTTTGAAGAAACAGTACATTAACAAATCAGATACATCCAGTTACAACCACATAACGCCATGTTTCGATGAACATATTTCTAGAAATAATGCTTGCAATTGAAGATATCTAAAAAGTTTCAAAGAAACAGTTCTGTCCATTTCCTTCAGGAGATGCCATTAGGCCACTGTGAACAAGGTATTTTGTGCTGACCAACCAGAGACCAGATAGTTCATTAACAATACATCACATTGAATCTTCCTTTTTCATACTTTCCCAATTTCCCTTTACCCAAATTATAAAATCTTGAGGCTAATGATGGATATAGCACAGCACAATCATTACTCACTGAAGTCTGTTTCAGCAAAGAGGCTCCTATATGCAAACCCACAGAGAGTCATGGATGACGGGGAAAAATATAGAGGCAAAGGTATTTTGTTTTCCATATTCAGCTTAATTACCGGTATATAATGAGGTGGCAGACTCACTGAGTACCAAGTGTACCTGCAGAGAACAGAGTCCATTTTCAAAATTTGTCTCAGTTTAGTGAAATTTATGAAGCTGAGAGCAAAATCATAGAAGTAATAGCTTTGAGAAGCACAATACTGGAAATCTTTTCCTTTTAAAGAAATAATTATGCTAACAAATATTTGAAAAATAAAATATCCAAGCCTGAATATTTTTAAAATACGCATTTGATAAGTATAAAAAAATCCACAAACAAACAAACAAAACAATACAAAACAAAACAAAACAAAACAACAAAAGACTTAATTCTGGTTACATACTTCTCTTTTGAATTTGTTGCATTCAGGTTACAGAGTACTTGAATTCCCACCAATTACAGAAAAATCCTTGTTATGGGCAAAAAAGAATGCATCACATATGCAAAGCTGAGAATTGATTGTTAGTCTCATTAAAAACTCTTAGCAGTGTGATCAAAGAACTATTACTCCAGTTGCATTGATTTTAACATTTCTAGGTCAAATCAAATGCAGGTAGAATGATGTATACACAAGCTCTATTGAATCTACTCCCCTCTGGCACTATGCTCAGCCTTCTCTGCATCCCATTGTCAATGGCTTCAGTTCTTGGGTGTTTTAGGGTATCAAATCACCAGTATACCAATGATGAATGAACTATGGTGCTGGTATTAATGGTTTCTTCCTCCTCACCCTAGCATCCACCTGGGTTCAGTTTTTACACTATATTATCACATTCCACATCCTCCTTTTTCTTGCAAGTACACCATACATCTGAATTTACTGTATGTGCTGTCATTTACATATAATGGATACTTACTCCTTTTTTTTTCACCCCTATGACTGTTTTTGGGTTTTTTTCCCACTCCCAAGGTTGTGTTCCTTTGAGGACCACTAGCTGAACACTGGTGAGTGACTTGAGGATGCTGGGGTCTGCTTTCACCTGGTGCCTGTTTTTCCCAGCTCCCTGTGCTCACCCTGTGTCTCCATTCACACTCCTGCAGCACTCCATTCCACATCTGCAGCCTGTCACAGGCAATAGCAATAATGTTCTTACTGGGTTACAGTGCTACAGATTTGCGATACAGGAATTTCTGATCCAATTTCACATTGAGCAAAAATCTACTTCCCGCAGAAATAGTACAGTACTTTGTCTAGAAGAGAAATACGGAACTGTTTTGACAGTGATTAAATAACATATTGATGCTTCCAATTTCGACAATTTTCTTTCCTCTGGTGGACTCCGTTAGCCCAAAATTTTGTAACTCAAAATTTTAACCTGTAATAGAGACCTAAAAGAACTTCATCAATGACATCCCATAGATTGTCAAATTAACCTTCCAAAACTGAATGCTATATTTTATTTCCTGATAATTCTATTTGTTGTTATTTTATTTAGTCCTCATGAGGGTAAATTTACTTTGGTAAATGTATTTACTGAATGTTTCTAAGATCTATTATCCCTGTTATGAATCCTTTTTCTTAGTTAGATTTAATGCCACATTTATTGTCAATATTTAAATAGGTGTGAATTTTAAAATACAAATGTTATTTATAAAACCTCAAAATCAGGAAGAGAACAACAAATACGGTATGTTTTATTCAATACTTTTGTTTTATTTGATCTTTATGCTAATGTCCTTTTATTGAACACGACTACTCTTCAAGACACAAAAATAATTTAGTCTCACTATGATGATGATTCCAACTGAATTAATTAAAGTAGTCACATTACCTACTGCAGTTAGTGATTTTGAACACCAAAGTGGTACTGCAAATTGATAACTGTTGTGCAAACTGAAGTTAATTTAAAAAGTTTCAAGATAAAACAAAATAATCCTTCATATATTCTATATCACCAGTAATATTATTTCAACAGCTCTACACTATGCTTTCAAAAATGAATGCACTTTCAGAGATTTTTTTTATCGCTTTGCTGTGGTGATAAAGAAAATCTTCAAGATTACAATCCTTGGTTCAGAATATTACAGAGACTGAAATAAGAAAGTCAATGCTTATTAGACAAAGAGCTGACAGAAAAGAGAGGAAAATCAAGACAATAAAGATAAGAGAAACAAGAGGTTGCTTGTTGAGCTTAGTGACCTTATTTGCTGCTCTTAATATGCTAAAATTTTGCCAGTCATGGAAAAAAAGGGGGAAAGAAAGTCCTTTTAAATTCAATTTTTCAGCACAGTGGTTGGATATTGTTGGATTTTGTTTCCTGCATCTATTCTCAGCACTTTTATTTTTTTCCCCTCAGGGTAATACTTTAAAATGCAACTTGTTGTAAGCTAAAATGGAAAAACCTCACCTGATTATACTTGGTTAAGTTATTGTTCCTGACATGTATGCAAACTGTTAACTAGTGCTGCATGCCCTTCATTCAGTTTGCATTATTTCCTTGACAAGCAGCACCAAAATTACTGGGCAAGAGTGAAATGCAGCCTTGAACTAGTCTCAGAGCTTATTAAATATTTAGTAAGTAATAAGAATCCATCAAAGGATGGACTTTCCCTTACCTGTGACAGCTGGAGGCAAGAATTGTTTTACAGCTTGGCTTGAAAAGTGATTTTCTATGAAAATGACATGAGCATAAGAGGCAGGAAAGAGGCAAAACTACTCTATCGTTAGGATTTAAATATAGAGTAGTCTACGAATAACTGACTTATTTGCTTTTATTATGGGCCCCCAGGAACTAGGAACTATGACTGCAGACACAGTTTTGTGCATTTATCTGTGTGTACAAGTTGTACAGTATGAGTTGAGTAACATGGAAGGCTTTAATCCAGGTTCAGCTGAAATTTCATCTTTTCTGCTTCTGCTACCAACTACTAAGAGCATAATAGCTGAAGAGTTTTAGTGCTGTTACTTTGAATGTAATTTAGAAGGAAAATATAGTCCATTGCTACTTTTGATGAAACATACATACATACATTCAGCATTGCTTGTAACTGTCCTTATCCAGAATAAGAAATGTCTTCCTTATATCTGTTCTGAATCTGGTCTCTATTAGTTTAAAAACATTATCCCATGTCCTATTGCAGGAGACCTTTTTAAAAAGTCCATTCCAAAGAAGCCTGTATTTCAGTGAATATGCTAAATTTGATTTGTTTTGCATAATTTCCTATATTGTATAAATCTAGATTATCAGTTCTAAGAGCGATTTATCACTTTTGTAGCATTAAAGGTTGTTCCTTTAATTATTTTTGGTTGGATGAGGTAAAAATTGAAGAAGAAATAAGAGTTTCTATTGAATTACCAACTTCAAAGTGGCCTGAAGTAGAGAAATAAGAGGCTAAAAACTCGCTGAGCTGAAAAATCCATGAAAATGGAGACGATACCCAAGTGAATTAGTGCTTCACCCAGGGTCTCTGAGCAACAAGCACTAGCGCAGGACACAAAGGAAGAAATCTTATGTCTTTATCATCACAGGTCCCATTGCATTTGTTGCCTTTCTTTTCTTTTTCTCATTAAATTAGGCAAGGGCTTCTTTAATAAGCAATAAATTTTAGGACTCTGGCATTGTCCATATAATTAAGCATGTGGGAGACAGGGTTTCAAACTGTGAAATAAAAACTCTATAACAAATTTTTTGATGTCATAACTCTTGAGAGATGAAAGAAAACATTTATCTCTGATAAGTTATAAAAACTGATCAAGTACTAGAAAAGGGTCTGAGAGATTTTTGAATTAAAATTAGCCCTTAACAAAACAGTTAGAAATTATTAAAAAAAAATTATATTATAATCAATAATTCAATGTATAGAAAGTACAGAAAGGCTCTGACTGAAAATCCTAATGTAATCCAAGAAAAGGCACTCAATATCAACTTAATGAAGAGTTCAAAGCTCAGGAATGCCAACAGTATACCAATTTTATCCAAATGAATATAGGCTAAGAAAATTTGCATTAAAAGAAATAAAAATTAAGGCAGTCAATTGGATCTGTTTGCAGGCAGCTACAGTGAGGCCTATGAAGATAAAAGGACATCTGCAGCACCCCTAGCACAGATGAAATTGTTTGTTGAAGCAGTGGAAAATTGAATATAAGTGAACTATCACAGTAAGGTAACCGTAACATTTCCTTATTTAAAATGAAACAAAGGTGTGTGACTACTATTATAGCTGAAGCAGAATTAACAATAAAATGCAAATAATGAAAAATAAAATTAAAAGTTCCAAATTTCCAATGGTGTCCTTATTACCACTAAATTTATATATGAGGAAGATAAAAATTAGAAAAGCTTCTATAAGCTAAGGGGGGGAAAAAGGATATTGTTGGACTAAAAATGCATCTAGCCAGATAAAACAAATTATTGATTTTCATATTTGGGACTGTAAAGCTTATATTTTAAATACATATATTCCAGAATCATGTTCCTTGTTGAAGTGACATTGAGTCCAAAGCAGTACTGGAGTTATAAAGGCAGTCCTAATGATTTGTTTCATGAAGCTGGTGGAGACAGAGACTGAAAAAACATAAATATCAGAGTATACATCTGATCAAGTAATTCTCTCCAGATGCTAGGCAACCCACTTCAGGATTAAAATAAAAATTCCATACTCCTTCTGGAATCCAGAACACAGGATAGATCCCTGTACAAAACCAATCAGAATTTAGAAGACAAAATGCAGAAACAAACCACATCCACTGATATGAGCATTCAACTAAGAGAAGTTTAGTCTCTCTACCTACTAACTCTTGTTAATTTTCTTAATTAGTCAGCAGATAAAATAGGTTTTGATATTTTAAGTTGACTAGAATGACTTTCTTTTTCTCTGAAATATATTAGAGGGAGGCCAAAAAATCAACTGGAAGAAATGGGGCAGTATCAGTAACTTTCAACAAGGGATAGAGTGGTCCTTTTCTGCCATCACAGAAAAAGAGAAGCTTGTGAACCTTTGCCTTGGGGAAGGAAGAACAGTTATGCATGCACCAAAATCCTCCTCAAGAGCACCAGGAGTTCAGTAGGTATCAATCACCTACAAATGGCTCCCACGGGAATTCACTGCACCCTGAGCCTTTCACAGCATGTGATATTCACTGGGTCAACCACACACACACAAAAGTATATGAGCAGTGTGTTGTGGTTTTAGTGTCTAGTAGCTACATAGCATCTAGTAACTTTATAGATAACATTCCAGTGGAATAAGGAACACTGCCTATCTTTGGCAGAGATTTTCAGAGGTCTCTGAGGTATTTATAATGAAGGCAGACAGATCCAATGATCTGATGAACTTTTGCACCTTTCAAGTTGAAAAACTGAATTTAGATATCTCCAAGGGTAAAAAGGCTAGAGCAGCCCCAAGTATTGATGAATAGAGTGCATACCAGGGATAAGTTCATCTTGTCTTACATGACCTAGATTGTTCTCAGAGAGACATTGTCCATAATTGATATCAGTGTGATTGATAACTAACTTAGTGAGGTCCTAAGAGACCCAAGGAAATAAGGAATTCCTCAACAATGTTTAGACTTTTATCTGAAAAAGTTTAACTGTCAATCTTGACATGAAAAAAAATTATTGTGCTTTATCATGTATTATACCTCATACTGGTTTTTCTTCTGCTAAGAGGAAATATTCTGCAAAACTGTTAGTGTTGTGTTAAAAAGTAGTGAATATTTTCTGTGAAGGGTTTTAATTATTTATTACTTAGTAAAGCAGTGAATTCAGTGTGGTGTCTGCTGCTTACCTACCCAGTAGTGAACAGTAAGAAAAACAGAACTGGTAATGAGTTCAAGATGCTTAAGAGTGTCTCTGCGGGGTAAAGAAACGTTCTCTCAGTCATTCTATCTCAAAGGCAGAACTGTCTCATCAAGCATGAATTATATCTCAGTCAGGGAGACTGAGACCTAGATCACTACTAACATCTAGACACAAGACTTCTACTGATTTAAACAGGAGTTACATACTTGAGTGTTTCTTGGGATTTGGCCTGCTCAACATACCCATACTTACATAAAAAATCATGTTGACGTGAATGTTTCACACACAAAATCTGTATCCTATACATTGATCCTGGCCTCAAAATTAATTTTATATGCTTGAAAACTAAATTAAACATTTATCTTTACACCAGTTTCTGCTGGAGAAACCAAGATACAAGACAGATTGCAACAGGACTATCCATTGCAGCCTTCATTCCCTTATGGGACAATTACATGCAGGGGTCTACCTCATGGCAGGAAAAGGAGACCATGATGGAAGTTGAACAGGTATTATTTCAATTGGTTGCATCTTCATGGTTCTCCCCTGACAAAGATGTCAGCAAAGACAGCTGATGACATAAAGCTATATCCACACAGTTTTGTCTGTATGATTTAAGGGGAGGAAAAAAATGGTTTTAAGCTCATCTTCCCTACGCCAAATTTAGTAAAGTGCCTGAATAGATATTATATTCATACAAAAGGTGGATTACATTGCATTAAAACAGATTCCAGTAAACTGAATGTTTTACTTATGTATTTCTGAGAATATAAATGGAAGCAGTAAGAAAGGCAGCGCTACCCTCTTCGGTGCTAATTTTACCTCCCAAAACAGCGTCTTTCTTTGCCAAAAATGAAGATGTTGCTTGTTTGTTGTTTTCTCCTTGTTTTAACTATGTACCAAGGACAATCTTTGTTAGAGAAGCAGGTGTGGTGTAAAGAATAACTAATGAATTCAGGAGGAAGGATTCATTGTGTACTTTCAATAAAAGGAACTTTCTTATTCAGTCTTTCAGGACCCAATCCAACTCTCATTGAAGTCAGCTTGATTCTCTGCTCTGATTATTCAATACAGAATCATCAGAGACAAAGTAAACAAGACATGTCCTAATAAGTTCCATAGGAGCTACAATCCTGCCTAAGGAAATCAATATTACTTCCGTATCTGGTTGTATATCATTGTAGCCATTGTGCAATGAGCGCTTTTACCCTCCGGATTTAGACATTGAGAGCACTTATTTCATCTAGTCATCAGTGCACCAGTTCTCAAACTCCCTGTGTGCTGAAAAATCCCAAATACAGCTGAACTTCACAGCCTGAAGTCCTCTAGTGTCCTCTGTATCTTTGGGTTTTTATCAGAGTTTCTCAGCTCACAGAAAATGCAGAACTTCAGCTGATTGGGAAACATAAGCCCTAGATACATCAATATCCAACTCCATTGGATGTGTCCCACTTAGACTTACTCCCTCGCATTCCCCATTTATGCTGTGCTTGGCAACATAACATAAACCAGTAAGAAATGTGGTGAGTTGACCCTGTCCAGCAACCAAGCCCCACTGCCTTTCGTGCAACCTCCCCTCAGTTGGATAGGGAGAGAACCAGTATGACAAAAATGAGAAAAACTCACAGGTCCAAAAAAAAACCCACTTTAATAAGGGAAAAGGGGAAAGAGGGAA
>VZTX01004487.1:89540-164569 GCA_013400915.1 Pardalotus punctatus | reverse complement strand
ACGGGGGAGGAAGGGAGGGGAAGGGAAGGGAAGGGAAGGGAAGACCAATGCCCAGACATTCTCTGTCTAACGTCTACTTTACAAAGACTATGTCCCAGTTTTATTGCTGAGCAGGTCATATGGAATGGAATATACCCCCCATCAGTTCAGGTCAGTTGTCCCAGATGTGTCCCCTCCCAGCCTCTTCCCATCTCTGTTCTAGATGCTGGTAGAGAAACAGAGAAGGCCTTGATGTTGTGCAAGTACTGCTTAGCAATAGCTAAAAATGTGATGTGTGTATGATGGTAACATAATGTTGTGTGAGGAAAAAACATATCTAAGAACACTGTATAGTGTGGTACTTAGGGATTCACCTAGAAGAGGAGAGTTCTACTTCCCATTCACAAGGCTGATCTGAATTTTAACACATATAACAGACTGAAACCACCTTATACTTGCCTTTTTCTTGCCCTGGGAATCTTGAATTTTATGTGCAAAACAGCACAGCTTTAGGCACTGCTTCTGCCTGCAGAGATTTTTTATCTCTTGTTCCAAGAATATGGTCATGGATGATGTGTGTTGATATTCAAATCGCACATTTCATGGAAGAAATGTTTGATTTTAATAGAAGAAACAAGTGGATGTGCCTATAGAGAAGCAAGTGAATGAGTGCCTGTTCATATTTTTTTTTCTCTCTTTGAGCATATATGAAAGATCCAGGGACAGTCTAAGTCTTAATTCTTGTATAGGTAATTACCTCCTAAATAAGTTAATCAGCTTTCTTACCTTCTAAAAGGATGCATGAGTAAAAGGCAATTTTTGACACTAACACCTTGACATGAGGAATAATGTAAAGTGACTGATGGAACAACATAAATAGCAATAAGCCACTAAGAAGATTCACTCTCCTGTTCTTGTAAATGTGATTTTAGATCAAGTGCAGTTTCATTTCTTCAACTACACTTTTTTGGCAGCACAAAAACTTCTGAAGTACAGTTTCTATGTCTTTGACAGCTAGTGATGCTATATGCGGTCTCTTGCTGCTAATTACCCAGCATAATTGTCCTGGAATTTTTTGTGACTACTTACAACTTCCTATTGAATTCCTGTTTCCAGCAGGAATTAATTTTTATTATTTTTGGGTGCTGCATAGCAATAAAAAAACCATCCACAACATTTACATACAGTAAACTTCACAGGTGATTATCTGAAAATCCGTGGTCCTATCACAAAAGAGCTGAGTGCTGCTGTGCTTTACCTTGACTGTGCATGTACTTGACTCTGAGGGCCACCACCAAGCTGCAGCTGGCACAGCTGGCAGCAGCACACCTGCTAAGCAGAGCAGGCTAATGAGGATATCTCACACCAGCACACTTTTCTTTATGGTGGATAATATAGTTCTTCAGCACAGGAAAAGTCCTTGTCCCCGTCTGCAAAGTCCAAACTCTGCATGGGTCTGCCACAAGCCTGCTCACTGCTTGCCCTGAAATGACAGATGCGGTTAGCAAAGAGCATTACATAGTGAAACTCTGTATTTATTTATTTATTTATTTGCCTCCCAAATATTCTTTTTCAAACTTTTGTGTGTTTTTTTAATAGAGTTCTAAAATACAGGCATAGAAACCAAAGCTAAAACTGTATGTCTCTTTCTTCTTTACCTTCATATGTACGAAATATTATGAATATTCTCAGATAGCAAGTATACAGCTGGTCACCATGGATTATGAAATCTGTCAGTCAATGTTCGCTCACCTTCAAGTGAAGAAAGTTAAAATGGTTGAAAATTAGATTACTCCAGCAGTCTTTTCCATGTCAGCTGTTGATCAGCTCTGAAAAGCCATCCACATATATCTGAGAAAATGGTACAATCTGCTACATAGGGACAAAGTCATACTATCTAAAATGTCATATTGGAGAAAGTGTGTTCTTCTAAAGAGGCTGTATATTGTGTATATATACTTCACAAACAAACACTTTATTAAATATGTATTGAGTAAAATTTGTACAGATTTTTCGTTTTCTAACAAGCAACTACTTGTTAGTATTTTAGTCTCTTGAGAAAACAGACTGCAGGTCTCTAAGAATTTGGAGTGTGACCATATGAAAACAAATCTTTTCAAATTATTTTTTCACATTAGGGCACCCTAGGTATTAGCTGTTTAGATAGGCTTTGTGTATGTTCTTTATTGCATATAATGATTTTTTATCATTACTCCTGCATCTAGACTGTTATTAACTAACAAACCCTCCTCATATTGAACTGAGAATTAACTAGCAGAACAACTCATAATCTTCATGGAAAATGAGACAACTTTACTATTTATGTGTAGAAACTTCGAATTGTAACTCTGGCAAAAGGGTAAATATAATGATTGCATAAATAAGACTACCCAACATTTCCTTTTACAAGATTCACCCTAATTAAATTGCCTTTCAGTGTTAATTGCCCAATATTTCACTTTCAGATTGATTAGGACACTGTTTTCTTGAACACTCTGGAATTTTGCCCATATCACCTTCAGTTCTTTGTCTTTTTTTTTTATACTTTTTCAGCATAAGAAGTCTCTGAAGCCATCTTATTGACAGAATTCAAAGCTTCATAACATTCAGGCAGCCTTTTTCCCCCAGATACTCTATAAAGAAGAGGGGAAAAGTAACAGATTTTGAAGTTTCTTCTTAACATAAACTAGCTGGCCATTACTGAGTTTAGAATATCATTCTCTAAAGTGATACTCTGAAATAACTTTGATGCTATTCAGCTTCTTAAATTGTTTAAAATTAGTATAAGTGCTATAAAGCTGGTGACTAGTTATTCAATGTTAGATATTTATTTGAAAGTAGTGCTTTTCTTTCCATATATCTTTGAAGTCTAACAGAACTTATTTGAAATTTAAATATATACACATTTGTAAGGCTTTTACCCCACAAAATAATTTCAGTTTTAGTATTAAACAAGAAGTTAGAAATTTGGTGACTTTTAAATAACTACTCCAAACTACTCCAAATAATATCTAATGTATCTTAGAGTTTATGGAGATCTGTGTTGCCTTAGACATTCTCCCTAACCTTTAAAAATAGCTAATAGTTTGGTATAACATTTCAAGATATTTGCTGTAGGGGTAACAACTTGGATTGAAGAAAATACAGTTCTTGTATCTTTAGTTTCCATGAAGGTGTTTTGAATATATGGGAAAATATTACTGTGGCTGGAATGTAGTTGTTACTACACTTGCTTGTATTTAGTAAATTTTAAGACCTTGGATACAGATTTCTGAAGCTACGAAGTTGATCAGTTACTTTAGTTACTTCATTTCAGCACAACTACCCGAGTAGCTAGTCAGAAAAATAAAATTTAAATTATGCTTCAACCAAAACTCTTACACGCTTTTCATATAGGGCACAGAACTATCATTTCCTGCCAAAGCTGTTTACCAGCAGATCAAGTTTATTTATTTATTGAAGCAGCATCAATAGCTGTCTTAAGCGGAGGACTTGGGAGAAGCCCTCTGAACCAATGCTTCCTTGCACAAAGCCAGAGGAGGTCAATAATTTTTTAATTCCTCTGTCCTTCACTCTCCTCTTTCTCATTTTGTTGATTACATCTGAAGAAATTCAGGCACATAGAGGGCACAAAGTATCTTCGATCAGGCCCAGCTAGAGAGTTTGGGGAAAAAAATGTATGACTTGCACTGGACGTGAATTCCATCAGCATACCACACTGGAAAACAAAGCAGAGAAAAATACTCATAACACAGTGATTCATATATCATCAGAAAGATGAAATTAGGAATGGAAACCTGCCAGTATTTTCAGAAAACCCAATGGTTTCTGCTAAAATTAAGTATTTGTAGAGGTGTTTTCCAAACTAGAAATAAACTGTGATCCTGAAGGCTTTAGTAACATCAAGTTTTATTTGTAACTCGAGTTTTCTCACCTCCCTGTAAGAGTCTAAAAGGTTTGTTCATACCTGAAAATGGGACTTTTTAAAAGTGTCCATGATACAGTTAATTGAAGCTAAAAATAAATCTTTTGTTTCTTTTTTAAACAAGTTGTTCTTGCCGTGTTCTTTTGAAAAAAAAAATTATTGAAAATTTAAATGAGTAATTAACAATGTCCTCTCCTTTATCCCATTATAGAAAACCTTTTATTTTCCAGAATAGGAGAATATAAGCTACTTTAAACAAAACAGAGCATAGCTACAGTAATTTGAGTTGTAGGCTATGCACAATTGCAGCTGGAGCTGCTTCTGCTTATATTCATTCTCTAAAAACATGATGCAAGCTAAGAAAACAAAAGATTTTCAAGTCCTCCACCCAGGGTTGCAAGGGAATTATAATAAAGCCACAGGTCAGGTGCTTCAAGATACCAGTTTATAGTACCTGATACAAAAACGTACACGAACACCGAAGCTCAGTGCTTCGAGAGCCAAGGTCAGCACAAGGAATGAAGCTTTCAACAGCTGTTTCAGAGAGGCTGAGCTGTTGAATAGTGATTGTCAGAAGGAGAAAATGAAAATCCAAACCTTCTTTGCGTCATCTTAGTGCATTCAGTAGGTGCACATGAAGTGTCTGGGCCTTGCTCAGGTTTAACCATGCTTCAGGTTCCATCCGCCCACCTGTGGCCACTGCAGTGACAGGAGTGCTGCTCTGCTCGCTCTGCTGATGACAGCACACACTCCCCTGCCGATGGAAAAGCCTATTAGCAAACGGTGTTTAGGAAAAAACTTGGTTGTATGGAAATCAATAGCTGGGCTTTTCATCAACTATAATGAAGCTGGATTTCATGGTGCAAACCAGAATTCTTACACTTCAGCTTATTGCAGTCCTTTCCATTGGCATTCAGGAGCTGAAAAGATTGATCCAATTTTACATTTTATTTTTTATTTGCTTATGATGGAAAATTCTTTAATAAAAAGCCCGTGTATGGCAAAAAAAAAATAAATTGTGGGAACTTATTTATGAAATTAAATTTCTGTGTCTACTATTTGTAGACACTCTGTCTTAACGGAAAAGCAGTTCGAATTTTTCTAAATGTATTAATATATATTTAATAAATTTCAAATCAGAATGAGGACATGAAGCTACAAATATTCTCCTGTTCTTTCTTGCTGCGAGCATATGGAAGGGATATAAAATAAACAGATGAAATTACAACCATCACCAAAGTATATCTCTTCCTTTTATTTAGTGTCCAAAAGTGATTAATGCTCAGCATCCCAAACTATTTCATTCTTTAGAATAAAAGTCACAAGTTCTCACATTTATTGTTTAATTAATGGTCGGGAAAATAAAAAGTACTCTGTTTATTTAAATGCATTTTAAATAATTTGTCTGATCTGTTTGATAAAGGAACAGTAGACTATTACTGGAAAACTAGTATTTAGGACTGCTTAGAAATTGACTTCTTTCTTTCTTTCTCAGCATATTCTAATATTTCACGGAAGATAAAAGAGGTAATTATGAATTTAAATAGAAGTACAAATTTTTGAAATAAGCAGTTAAAACATTCCAGACCATAAAAAACAGTGTTTCAAGTAATTTGATATTTTAAAATATTGTTCTTTCATGCATTTATGGATGCAAATACTAGTAAATACTTTTAAGTATATAAATTTATATTAACATACTATCAACTCTGAAATAACTGTTTTTCCTGCTTTATCACTAGTGATTAGGCATTATTGTTGGCTGGATTTCTGTTATTCATGAGATTTATGGAAGCTGGCAGGGAAGTCAGGCAGGCAGGACCCAAGATGGCGAAGAAGAAGAAGCAATTTTATTTACAAAAACTTCTTTATATTTACAAAAACTTCTTTATATATGCACTAATAAACTAGCAACTATTGGTCAGGAGGGCATCCACCTCCTAAGACCATTGGTCACAGCTTATACAACATCTAACACAAAACACAGAGATTAAGAAAGTACAAGGAGTACAGTTTATCTATATTCTCCATGAGAAAGAAAGGAAGATTCTAAAACAGTGCAACTACACTTTATGAAATATTTTATATTCATAATGCATATAAACTTAAGACCACTCAATTTAAATTTTTAGGCCAGATTTATTTGAAAAATATTAAATAGGATATTGAAAGGAGATAGTCTTGATTGTGGGCCTGATCCAAGACTAGGATGTTTCCAGTGACTCGGTGGAGGGTGCCATCACACAGTGGGATGTCTTCTCAACTGGTTTTCTCAGATGAAACTCAGATACCTGGTTTGAGTTAACTACTACAGATTCTCTTTTTAGTCAACAGAAAAAAATCGCTAAAAATTTTAGGCTGTGATTCGTGTCAGCCCAAGCTATGTGACTTCTGCCTAAGGACTCAAACTCTGAGTGCTGCCTTTACCTATAGCCCACTGATACTTCAGATGCAGATGTGCAGACATTAAAGATGAACTCTCCTGGCTCAGAGGAATTGTAGCCTCAATGCACATTCCTTTATTCAAGCTATCAAAATGAGCAAAGTTGTACCAAAACCATAGGCCTTCGTTGTCTCATTAGAAAGGGCAATGACCTTCGCACTCATGACCCATGTGTGAAGTGATGAAGCAATGCAGCACAGCAGGAAATACCTTGCATTGAATACAGTGAAGCTTTGAAGACAGATTTCTATTTTCTAAAATATGGAAGTCAGGATAAACTCCCAGGTTTTTAGAGCACTGGCTACAGACAATCCATGCACTAAAGTACAGAGCTGTATAAATGCTGCAGGAAGGATGTCTTTTACACAGTGCTTCCCTCCACTTCAAGGTAGACCAGGAAAGAAAAGCTTGGCTCTTATTTCTCCATGGAATGAATACAAATCCTTAAAAAAGGAGACTTTAATTTATGAACAGCTTGGCTCATATTTAAGGCAATTTGTAGCTCACTACTAGTAAGTCAGTGAAGGGTAGATAAGAATTATTTCAATTTTGCTCATACTTTTTTTTTAGTTCTTAGTTATGTTTTTTTTTTTGTTTCTTTGTTCCGTTTTTTTCGGTGGGGGAGTATCACCCATAATTCTTAGACCTGGTTGAAAATGAAATTGATTTTAATGTTCAAATAACAAACTGGAAAATTTAGGGGGACTGTAAAATGTCAAATAGCAACACACATTTCCAGTCCAATAGCTGCAAAGATCTTAAACACATCTTCTAATCTAACCAAAGATTTTATTTTAGCTTTCCACATTTATAGCAACAGGCACCTTTCACTCAAAGCCTAAGTAATCTTAGACCTTAATAGCTTTTCACTGCAACATGAATCATACTTTCCTTTATTCATCCCCTGTAATGGAAATGTGAATTTGAATTATTGGAATAAGAAAATTATAGGTAATTTATGTTTGTTGTAGTCTTGTTTCTCTGATTTTGAGAGAAGATGACCATAATTTGTAACCCTGGTAACAGGGACTGCACATCCATTTGTTAAATTTGACCCAACAAACAGCTTGTTCCTCTGGATTTTAGTTGGAGGGAAGAAAAAGAAAAAAAAAAGAAGAAAAAAAACAAAAATGAGATTAACTCACCATTTGGGAATTTCCTTGTGGTTGTTATTGTTAATTATTCAAATAGCATTAGAAAATTAAATATTACAAAAGGATTTCAATAATAACTGCTTCTTCTGGAGCTATATTTAATTGTCTCAATCTCAAAGGAAAAAAATTCCTTTAAATAATGTCACTGGATAATAACACCAAAAATTAGCATCCATTGAAGAACACACTTGATTTCATCACATGCCTAATCAACACCTATTCAGATTGTAACCTAAGAGTTGGTTAAACATTTATTTACAGTTGCAACAAACCCAGACCTTACAGTGAGAGTAACTACATAAGACCTGAAAAAATCCTGCAAAGACCCCAATCTTTTGTGAAAGAGATGGATCATAACTCTGCTCCCACTGTAGTAAACAGAAATCAAAGTTCTTTAAAGCTTGCAAGAGGTGCCTTGTAACTTCTAGCATCATGTCCTCAATTAGCATCAGTTTACAGCTGAAACATTGGTCTGTTAATTTAAATTGATTTGATGTGATGGAGCAGACTGTGTTCTAAATGCTTTTTCCTAAATCACACTCAATTAAATAAAAAGCTTGTGATGTGTTGATGGGATATCAGTGCCCACAAGCTGTAGGGTTTGGCTGTATTATATAAATGTTTCTTTTTTTAAAACCAAACAGTCAGTCTCTGCACTTCTCTGTGATATATCCTTTGAATAGCACTGTTGAAAACATATTTATCCCCAGAAACATTCCCATTCTGATTACCACATTCCATTTTCCACCTTTTTTCCCAAGCCTGTTGTTCTGTCTGTAAATCTGGTGAATCTGATTACCCGTTACCTGCCTTCATACATGCAGTGTCACAGACATTTTGCACAAAGTCGTGAATTTCATCCTCACACATTTACCAGGCATTTCTTCAGTTTTTAAATAAAATATTTAATTACCTAAGCAGCTTTCACACCACTAAATGTTGCTAGTGTCTGGAAAAATTAATCCACAAATGCCAGAGGTTTATGTCCAAAAAGGGGACAGAGGAGTCCTGTAACTTTATTCATGAATAAAGAGAGAGGTCATGGGCATTTCCCATGGGGTCTCTCAAAGTGGTAGAGGACGCAGCCTCTTCTTATCCTACTTTCCCAGCCACAAGTTCCCTCTCTCTTTCCCCATTGGCTGACGTACTCGAGAGGTAGACTTTCCAGAACGCCTAATGCAGGCTCCCTTAGTACACATCCCCCCTTTCTTCTTTTCCTTGTGTCTCTGTTCTTGTAGTTTATTAACACAGTCTTGGGTGAGTCAATCAGTGGAATTCCTATGGAAATCCTTCCCATCGTTTCTTCTATCTCTCACTATGAGTCTTATTTTACAAGCAGACTCAGGTCCCATCTTACCAGCGGTTTGTTTCTAAAGACACTCCCTTATTCCTTTCACTAGTCAGAAGAAAATGCATGTACCTGTGTACAAACACCCCAATTTTTTTTAGGGTTTTTTTTGTCATGTAAATATAAAACCTGAACCCCCTCTGCTGATACACAGATTTGTTGAGACTTCACTTGCACTCTGTCAGGTTCAGATTGAATCTGGATCCCATAAGTTTCTACATGTACTAACACTACCTGATGGCTGATCATAAATTCCAGGCAACTTTCTTGAATAATCTTCTTTAGCGCACAATCAAGTCGGATCCTCTTTATGTAATGGAACACCATATGGTGCTTCTGATAACATTGTAAAACCTGTGTATGAGCCTCCTTGAGACACAGCTGGCTAAAAAAATTTGACTTGGAAATTTTTGAAAAAATTTTCTATGCTGCAGTGTAGTCAGATTTCCTCATGGCGACATTCAGGCACAATGGACACGGAAAGGAAGAACCACTGAATCAGCTATGTAATTTCCCAAATATGCATATACACTTTCATATTTAAATGTTAAAGCACAAATGTACCTAAACACTAAACATCCCAGAGAACATTTGCCATTTCTGTTCCTTTAGCAACAGAGTGAACTCAGGATTTAGGCCATGCCTTTGAGACCCAAAACCCTCTGGCATGGCTAAACTGCGTACTTGGATACTGAAGGAGAAACTTCCCTGTTTGTGCCAAAAACTTTCCCATTTTAAAACAGTCTGTGACTCTTTAAACTCCCTGCATTTATACTGCAAATTTTCCAGCTCTGACATGAGCATACACCCTTTCTGCTTCTGGGCAGAGTTGTTCAAAGTCAATGGCCCTGCTGCTAGCAAGCTCATTGATCCACTGGTGTAGAGCCATTAAGTGTTGATGGCACTTGATTGCTCTGTCAAAGCTTCCCAGCTATCGCCTGCATCTCTACATGCCAACTTCCTGCTTTAAAATGAACGCTTTAAGCTGCACTTAATGTTACCTTCAAAATGAAGTGTAAAATACAACAGGGTATTCACAAAACACAAATGGGAATTATGCATTGACAGTGACATAACCCCAAAACATCACCACTTTTGTTGTGAGTTAAGAGAATGTCAATTACTCTTTTCCAGCAATTAAGACTTGAAAATCTAACAAAGAAAATAAAGAAAAAGCAGAGTTTGAATGAATACCACAAGTATAAGTATGGAACAGAGAAGTGCATCTCTGAGAAAATGTGTGGGTGGTAGTTGTCTGAGTTCACAGCAACAAGGCCGATCTCTCCTTAGGGCAGAGAGAAATGAAGGGCTGTATGAATCTCAAGCATTGTCAATCATGTGTCCGAACTATCTGAAAGAGTCGAGTTTTATGTGAGACTTTTCAATGAGCTCAGTTTGACTCACTCTTTGGCACAGTGCGTGCAATTACTGATGATTTGCACACTAAATCGATGAAAATTCCCATAATAAATTATTGATTTATTTAATCCCATTTCACCCAGCCAGGCATATAATTATTCACAGTTTTGCAAAACCACGAACCTGTTAAAATCCTAATATGTGTGTAATCACCAGGGCTTCTCAGATTAGCTTTAATCTGTTGACTAATAACATGAAGATTGATATTCCCACTCAAACAACCCCTCTGTCTATTGAAAGCAGAGATATATATTGAAACAGCAAATGGATTTCATATTTTATCCTGTAAATAAATGCCAGATGCTCAGCTGGTGTCACCTGGTAGAGCTCTATTGAAGGAAATGTCAATTTATACCAGCTGGTCCATGTGACTACATGTCTAGGTGAAAGTGAATGTTTGTTATTTGTATACAGAGTTCTTTGTTCCACTTACTTGATTCTTCTTTAATGATAGCAAATTAGAGTTAGCTGCATATGTTGTTTTGGTTTAGAAACAAAATGTACAGCCTAATGTTGCCTTTATATTTGTTAAAAGAACTGCATTTCCAAACAATACCCAGAAAGTGCAGTTCCATCCCCAGGAGAAGGAAGAGCGGTTTTCAACTGAGCTTAAAAGGCAAGTGCAAAGAAGACAAAAAAAAAATGGTTGCGGGGAAGAGCACAGGAAACTCTAGAAGAGCTAAAACTCAAGAGCAGAAAATTTCAGGTAAAAAGAATCTCTGTAATGAGCAAATGCATTTACAATGAACTGCAATCTCAGGTGTTTCCATACACAGGGGGTTTTTTCTTAGTGTTTCCAAAAATTACATAAATATGTACAATAGATCTGTCTATCCCAGTCTGAGTTATATATGAATTTTGGAAGATAGCTTCTTGTTATTGCTTTGCAGTTGTTGTTTTCAAGCTGCTTTTATGTCTTATTTTGATATGCAAATAACAGAGGCTCAAATGTTAAATCACCTACCAAACAACAAGACAACCTTTTTTCATTCTACTTTACTAAACATTCTTTTTGGTTTTGCTTTTCTAAAGGCAAAAAAAGCTCTTCTATTCAGATTGGAAACAGGACTCCAAACTAGACTGTGTAAACTAATGGGAGTGCTATGAGAGTAAACCAAGTATTTAAACACTTTTTTAAAAAAAAATTAAACAGTGTTTTTAAAAACAGCAAGGTTTCCGCAGAAGTATAATTATAAATAGGAAAAAAATATACAACCAAGAGATCTAAAAATTGTAAGATTTCACTGAGACCAGTCCTTGTTCAGATTCTAAAGGAGCTGAGCTCTCAGTATAATTTTTCTTCTCTTCACTTTTAAGACAGTATTTACATATACATGCAGAGATTTATGATAATGCATTTGCAAGTGTTGTGGTCAGTCAGAAAGAGTGACAAAAATGTGTATATTAGTTACTTATATGAAGAAATGCTGATAAGCAAAGAATGCCTATGCCACAGTGTGAGAAACTACCTCTGAAATAAGGATTGAGTGCACAGTGAGAAAGCTCTCACAACATAGTATCAGCTCAAGCTGGGCTGCTGGGACAACTTCGTCTAAAATATTCTCAATATCACCCTCAATGAATGGGTCCACCAAGAGAGGCAACAGAAGTTACCAAGAACTGCTGACACAGTCACAGGCCAACATGGCTGTGATTATATACACATTTATCATACACATATATATATATATATATATATGTATATATAATAAATATATAAAAGTGTGTGTGTGTGTATATATATATATATATATATATATATGTATTGTCCCATGACTATATGTACTCAACACAGGATACTCCACAACAGTGTATGCCAAAAAAATCACGGTCACACAGCTGTGTTCTGCTTTTTCTATTTTAAATGAGCACTGGACAATGCATTCTGCCCAAAAGAACTTCTATTTCAGTAACTAGGCAACAGAGGTAGACCAGTGATCAATTATGTCACATTTTGCCAGTAATCAGTGCCTATGACATCAAGGTTTCTTTCTTATCCTTCAGTAGTGCACATACCACAGCTTGCTAATAACTGGCAAATTGTAAGAGCTTTCCTTTATAAATAAGTGAATAACAGCAGTGGCTCAAAGTCAGAGGCAATATTATATGGGAAATAAGTAGCCATGGTAGCTCAACACTTGCATAAACAAATCAAAACAAGCAAGGTCCAGCCACCTCTGACAAGGATCCTGGGACATAATTGAAAGCACCTAGCAAACCAGCTGTCTGGATAGAAAAGGAAGACTAGTACTCTACTCAGTTAAAATTAGCAGGTGAACTTCAGGGGACAGAAAGCAGTTACTTGACTTGGAATTTGGCTCAGCCACACCCTGGTTATGTGACAGTGGCATAGATCTCCGTGGCCACAAACAGGCAAACTCAGAATTCACATGGCTGTTATGGGATTATGGTATCTGCGTGTAATTTTTGTGGGTACTTTATAGACTATTCCAATACTGAAATTGTAAAGCAACTTGAAGATCTGTACATTAAAATTTTATGAAAGTGGATCAAAAAGATTACTTTAGAAGTTCTTCAGGGAAATGTTGATTTGTTCAACATTACAATATAAATTACTGTAAGTGAGTTAAAGATTCTAAACAAAGAGCATACCAAATGCCCAAAAATAATTAATTTTCTTATGTTACCACCGATTCAAGAGGCATCACTCCCTTGATTTTTAAAGTGTATTGAACAACTAATGAACTATTGCATAAGACAGGCCCACTTTTCTGTCAAAAATATTCAGTGACTTCAATGGAGCTTGCCAAATTTAGATCACCAGTGTCCAGAGTAGAAACTGGACCTCAGATACCATAAGTTTGTTAGAATTCTTTTTAAAACCAGTATTTCTCCACAATTGCAACTCTGAAGAACTGTAGACTTCCCCATGCAGGAACTAAAAAAGTAAAATCTGCTGCAGGAGCACAACTCTGACAAGTACACAGAAGGGTTTTTTCTGTTACTGAGCTATTATGTCTACCATGCATTGGGCAACATAATGTAGTCCATTGTGGCCGTAGCTTTGCTCAGCTTGCAGTTTATAATGTTCTCTGTGGTAGTCATTACACAGCCTGCAGCCACTAACAGTTGCTGAACATGCTTTTGAAGTTCAGTACATGAGCCTGTCTTGCCCTCTGACAGACATTGAAAATGTTGTCTGTGGAGTCAGCTCATATACTTAGAAGATGTATATATACCTAGAGTGCTACATATGTAGGTTTTCCTGAGGTTTTCTTAGAAACAACCTATCTATTTCAGAATAAACTATATGCACTTAGCTGGAGGGACAGTGCGGATCAAGCTTGGGGAATAATGAGATGTTGGCAAAGGAGAGGCAAAGAAATTTGTCTTACAAAGAGTTTTACAAAGTTTAACTGGGGAAAGTATCTAACCCAACATCATAAAATTTTTAAATGAGAGCATGTAATTAGAAAAATGATTCTATGAGATGTAATTAGATCTGTCTGATGTGAAAACTGGATGAGTAATCATTTCCTGTATGCAAATACTTAGTGCACATGTATTTCAAACATAAAGTCTAAGGAGGGCATACATTGTCTGCAATATATATTAATGACTCAAATCTTCTAAATGGGTGTTCAGATATTACTGGGGGAGTAAACAATTCTGTGAAAGAGAGTTGTCATTTTTCACAGCATTTTACTTAGGGAGTGCAAATGTGGTATAATGACTGAGGAGCTGTTATTCATGGGAGTGTTTTTTAAATGCTGTGTGGCACTAGAATGCTTTTATTTTTTACTGCTTCACTGGACTGAGGTAAAAAATTACATGTACCTTTAAGGGACGGTGGCTATTTGTAACTGGGTGTATAAACTTAAGGAAATCAGAAACAAAATAAAACAATGATCTGTTTCATAGAACCATAGAATAATGGAATGGTTTGGGTTGGAAGGGACCTTAGATCATCTAGTTCCAACTCCCTGCCATGGGCAGGAGCACTTGTTACTAGACCTGGTTGCTCAGAGCCCCATCCAGCCTGGCCCTGAATACCTTCAGGGGTGGGGCATCCACAACTTCTCTGGGCAACCTGTTCCAGTGCTTCACCATGCTCTGAGTAAAAAATTTCTTCCTAATATCTAATCTAAACCTATCCTCTTTCAGTTCAAAGCCATTCCCCTTGTCCTGTCACTACATGCCCTTGTAAAAACTCTCTTTCCATCTTTCCTTTAAGTCACTTCAGGAAGGACACATTTAAGTCACCCCAAAACCTTCTCTTCTCCAGACTGAACAATCGCAATTCTCTTACCCTTTCCTCATATTAGGGGCACTCCCTCCCATCTAATCATCTTATCCCTCTTAATTATCGCCTCTAAACGCACCTAAACTAATTTCTGTGAGAGGAGTTAGGCCTGCACAGCAATGTTTTTGGTCATTTATTAGGTCAACATCAGTGATATGTCCTCTATTCCAAAATTAGGCTCTCTGCTGTGGGAATACCTGCTAATCACTGATAAAGTTTTTTTCTTCCTAGAGTATACATTGTGTTCTTATTCAAGGCACAGTAAGTGACTTTTGTCAATATTAGTATTATAAGTCTACTTCAAGACACATACTATAATAAATGTGTTTCATAAAGATATATATACCTTAGAAGAGGTATATCATTAAAAAAATGATCACAAATTACTTCTCCAGAAGCAAAACACAAGACAAAGGTTATTAATTTTTCCATTAATTATCAAAAATACTATGTCTCTTTCTTAAACTTTCCAGAAAATTCTGCATATATTTATTGATATAATTGAGGCTTTTAAGTTAGGAACAGCAACATGTATTCTGAAGAATCCACATTTTTATGGAGTACTCTATATGCATCTTCTTGATACAACTGCATGGGATTAAGTTCTCAGCCATACATTCTATTTATATAGAAACATTTGTAAGTATATTGAGAAGGAAATTCTGCATCTCTAAAAGCAAATAAATGAGAAAATAAATGACCTACAAGCACCAGCCACTGAGTTGGTAATCAAATCTACAGCATCAAGTCTTGAAAGTGAATCATGGGATTGCATATTAAATACTTGACATTATTTCCTTTTCTCCCAGAGAGAATATGACTTTCCTCTGCAAAACATTCAGATTGTAGTTTGTGTCCTGTGCTCTCAGCCCTTCAAATTGTTTAAGACTTTAAAATTTAATCAAGGGATTTCTTAATGGAGGCGAATGAAGAGTAACATCAGGAATACATTTGACAAAAGGGTAACAAATTTCTACTTAATTATTTACAATGGCCCTATACTGCTACTTAGAGACACAAAGTAGTCAGGCTCCTGAGCATCAGATCCAGCAGTCTGGAAGGACAAGGGCATCAATTCGTCCTCACATCATGCAAACAGTTTTCAAGATTTCATCTTGTTGATCTTGATGAAATTACAAGTATAGGATCTGATGCAGCATGCCAGTAATTTATGATCACAGGTCACTCCAAGCTGAATGCTTTCAGGGCACATCAAGCCTACTTGTCATTTGCATGCAACTCATGTTATTACCTAAGAGATGTTTTTCATCAGGCCACTGGGCAGGCATTTGCAGCTCTAGAAGGCCTGAATTTTTTAAAAAATGACCTCTTTTCATCCATCACAACATTAAAACAAACATCAATGCAAAATGTAATATTAAAGCAATTAACCTATTATCTTCAGGTCAGGTGTTTGTTATTTTGCCATTTACAGAATGACAAACTCTCCCACTTGGCTGCTGCTGTTTGGACTGGGCCAGCTGTCTGTTCTTTCTAAATGCTGTTTCAGTTGATTACATGACTATGAAGTGCCCTTCTTCCCACCATTTGGGATTACTGCCATTTAACTCCATAGCTGAGCAATTTTCCCTATATTGCCTGTTCAAGGAAAAGGGAAAAGGCAGATTCTGTAGCTGTTATGTAATATTTATCTCACCTTTCAACATTTTGGACAGGTGTGGTTTGGTTCTTTTTTCCAGAGAAATCTCTCTCACCCCTAATGTACTAGGTGGGAAAAAAATAAGTAGGTGAGTTTTTGATGTTATTTCTAGTGTTATGCCACTCACAGGGACCACAGGGCTCTTACAAGAATAGTAATGATTTAAAAAAGAAAAGTAGCATTTCTCAAGGTATTTCAAAATTAAGGCCTACATGACAGAAGTTATCAAGCTCCATATAGACTTACTGGACGAAGTTTAAATATTTGAATGATTCTGATTATAGGGGATGGGAGTTGGGTGGTGAGTTGCAACAGGAATAGAATTTATTAGCACTAGCTTAGGCATCTTCTGTCTATGTCTGTTCTAGTCATCCTAGGTTTCTTTGCAAACAGCTCTAAAAGGGAATTAATCTCACCCAATGACATCTAAGATAAATCAGAAAAAAAGAGCCTCCTGAGGGTTCCAATTTCTATCTAATGACTATGGGGAGAGATAAGATGATTCATTCAGCTTTAGGCATGGAACTGATGGTTCTCTGAAATTATACAGGATTAATCCTGCATCAGACATATTTTTACTCTAGGTGCAGACTGCCAACTGGGTCAAACCTGTGCTGTGGCACAGTTAGTGCACAGCTTCCATGTATCACAGTGCACTCCAGCTCACTACCATGCTGCAGCAGTCTCGCTTCAGGCCTAGAGAATAACAATGGAAATGTTTACATGATCACATAAAAGCATTTTAACATAATTTAAAAAGTATTATGCCTGTACTACCTTTAAACTATGCAAAGTGGTTTAAGCCAGACTCAGTCCAAAGCAGTTAACCTGGAACTTTCTCTATTGATGATTCCCACAACAAGGTAAGTATGGGAGACTACCCCAGTAAGATTTCCATTTTAGCAGTCAATCTAGAGATCAAAACTGAGTCAGATACTTCAACAGAAAAATGATTTGCATTTCTGTTGTGATTTCATTAGGCATATTTAGGGTCTGATCTCATGCTCCACAGATTTTGAAACAGAATAGACCAAACCCACACATGCATACATGTTTAGGAGCAAACTGAGTAAAGTTGTAACCTGACCATATTTGGCCACTTTATATATACTTCCATGCTTTTTTGCATTTGGATGTGGTCCATACCTTGGTCTTTAAAGTAAGTGACATGGATATATAATTTCAAACCAACTCTTTTCCCTTCTTTGCTGGTACACCACATTGTACTTTGCACAAGCCTTATGCCTTATGCTTGGTCTGTTTTACCAGATTTCATGTTTCAAATACTATAATTGGACAAATACCTCTCCACCTTTTGCTATTCCATGTATTAAGACACACAGATCAACCAAACTTTCTGTCATGTCATCCTGTCATCAATTCACACAAAGGGGAAAAAAACACCTCTCCTCCTCTACCTCTAACAAAACTGTCATACAGAATTATAACCCAGGTTATATAATTTCCTCCAAAACATTTTCTACAATATTCATGGGAGATGAAGGTACAAAAAGCATTCAAATATGTATTGACACCTGCAGGAGAAATCTGAATTAGTCTTTGAAAAGTGTAAGGTTAGTTCCTTGTTCATACCTTTTCTGAGTGAAAGACGAACGGAGCTTAGACAAAGAAGTCAGTTCTAACCTCCAGCAAATGCAAATAGGTGTTGCAAGAAAAATAAAACATTTTCTCTGTGTTCTGTTTTCCTATAATATATGCCTACCAAGCTTTGAGCAATAGTACCAATTAAACTAACCATAAAAGCTTGACATTTAATGTTGAAACGGATAATAAGGGAACACAAGTTAAACCTTTCAAGGGAATAAGGAAACTGAAGGTGAGTCATAGCACCTGGAAAGATCCATTGATTCTCTATGAGATTTAAAGGACAAATTGCGTACAGATTGTAAAAATATAATTTCATAACAGATACAACAACTTGGACGCTGCAGTGCCACACATCTGTTTTATATACTGCTGAATAATTTAGTAATGAATTTTAAAATTAGGATAAGTTGCGAAGGGCCATTAATATTGCATGGAGCATTGTTGAATTAGATGGTATCAAAATTACATCTGTTGTAGAGTGTTTCTTCCAGTAATGGTCACCCATGTTTATACATAGTCACTGCTTTTCTTAATTCTAAATATGTTAGTGATGTTCTGGAGACTGAAATCAACAGATGCTATATAGTATATAGCTCTTCCAGATGGCAAACACTCCTGCTTTAATAGCCTTAATCAGCCTTTTTTTATCATCAATACCTAAACCATCACTACAAAACTGGTGTTTTTTTCTTACAACTACTAAGCTGGGAAAAAACATTGTAAATTTTTCAGTGTGCCTTCAGAAAAATGATGAACACTGAAGCCTTAATCCTTTAAATTTCTACTTGATTATGCTACACACTGAATTTTCTCTGATGTTCCCCAGGAAAATCTTTGAAAAGTGTGAAAACTCTTGTTGTTGAAGAGAAATCAGTTCTATTTCATTTTGTATCTGACCAAGTGTCAACATCTTTACCTTTCAAAATGCCATGCTTCTACATTCTCATCAGACAGAAACACAAGGATTTCTGAAA
Source organism: Pardalotus punctatus (assembly GCA_013400915.1). Taxonomy (NCBI): domain Eukaryota; kingdom Metazoa; phylum Chordata; class Aves; order Passeriformes; family Pardalotidae; genus Pardalotus; species Pardalotus punctatus. The sequence continues at coordinate 145,795 of VZTX01004487.1, read as the reverse complement.
CAGTGAATGCAGAACAAAACTTCCTCTGTTGTTAGAATGTAGAAGGATGGCTTATACAGTAAATTCCTTTCTCCTAATACGATATACAGTATTATTCTATAAGGATGATATTGGTCAGTCATTCTTGCTACTACTTATATCGAATAAAAACTATTTTCTCATATTCCTTCAGTGAATGCTGTCTTCTTAATAGGACACAACTACTGAAACTGTTTCAAGATGCTGACACACTCTTTAATCAGCATTTTAAAAGTAATGAAATGTTTTTCATCTGACCCCTTTGGTTCAGAAAGGCACAACCCTTGGAACAGCATTGTTGCAAACAGCTACCACTACTTTCCCTTGTGAAGCCTAATTGCAGAGTTAAATATTTGTCTTGCAAACCAAACCCATATTCGACTTTCCTGCAATATTACTGTCAATCTCAGCACAGCTGTGAAATATAACAACCCAGCCTGTTGCACAAATGAAGCAAAGAAAGCAAAATTATTTTTTTTTCTTTATTTATTTATTTCAGAGTTTACAATAATGGCAAAAATTATATTCAAGATCAGAGTTTTTTGGTTGATATTAAGGAACCGTCTATGTTTAGTCACCTGGTAAGTCCTTGAACCATTTCTTGTTTCTCTAAATCTCACTGAATCAAGTTGACTTTGCAGGCTTCCAGACAGGTATTTAGAACGGATGAACACTGTTTTTTTCTCCCACTTCTGCCTCAAAACACAAGGTCATATCTCCACTCTTCTGTCCCTTGATGGGTACTCTCCAGCCGAAATCTGTTATGTAGCCATCTGTTTATTAACTACCAGCATTCTGCAAAATGCAACTGTAAAAGAATCTAATTTTTTTTAGAAACAGCAACTAGCACTTTAGAAAAACAATTTCCATTTTCTGCACACCAGACTTGACAGTGAATTCCCTCTACCTTCTGCCTGTTTTGACCTTACTTATTGAGCAAGCATAGGCATTTTCCTTTACGCTTCTTCAATGAATATTGAATGTTCCTCTGTTTCATGCATTTTGTCTGTGCTTCAAAGTCCTTGATGACACAATTATTGTGGTAATGTAGCTAAGACCTTCTAAAAGATGTTTTCTTTCTCATGGCTGTGACTGAATGCATACTGAGCATAAATCATTAAATAATCACAATGCTAACAAAGGTCCAAAGAGCTGTCTTCTTTAGGATATTGAAAAGGATCTTCACTGATATAAGAGGGGTAAAAGGAAGAAGCCAAACAACTTTTATTTCTTTGTGATACTAAAATTTCTGAGATTGAATTTGTCCCCATTACAAAATTATAGGACCTCCTTAGTCCATTTGTTCCTGGTCTGATATTTACATGTGTGTGCATAAATACATGCAGGAAACAAGCACAAGAGCATGTGTTCGGAGTTCAAATTCCTGGGCAAGTTCCTTCAGGTGTTACTGCCTGGTCTGCATATGTTGGTTCACTGGTGCTGCTCTGTTGCCATCTTTGTATGGAAGTAGATATGCATTATGCATTTTGGCTATGGCCAGTGGGAGAGGGACTAACTTGAAAATACATAATTAACATTATAACCAGGTGTCTGGTTGATAGAAATAGGCATTTGTTATGACAGGTGTTTAGGATCAGCAGTATTGTTAACTTCAGGTCAGACCATAAAAATAGCTGACCATGGAAGAGTTAAATGCACAATGTGCTACAGTGAATACACTGTGAACCATATTTATAGCTAATACAGCAAAATAATTACCGTAGCAGGTAAATTACTGACAATTGCATGTCTTAAGTGTGTTAGAGTGCAGGTAAATTATTTGAATAGGCTGTTGAGCTATTCTGAGTCATTCTAGTTAAGCCTAGCTGATGGAGAGAAAAGGTGGATGGGGCATGCTACAGATACTAACAAAATCCAATCTTATGTCTTTTCTTATTCAGGATGATTGTAGCTAATCCACAATTCAGCAACATCCTGCATTTTAATACTTCCCACAGGGCAGCGTCATGTAGTCATATATAATATATGTATCATATGGATTATACAATGATTATTATTTTACTTTAAAGTACCACAGTCTTGATACAAATTATTAAAAAGTCGATGTTTTTGAAACCCATACCACTTCTTGTTGGTTCTAAATTGCAAGTCTCAGAAACAACATTAGATTTTCACTCAATTTATTCAGATAGTCAAGACCTGACATTCTCAAAGGCACCACTTGGTGGTGGTGGTCTGTGTAGCATAGAATAAAACTGAAATAAAATATATGAGAGAACCAGGGAGAAGTAAAGATGACTTAAAAATCTATCAGCACAGATAGTTTTTATATGCAAAAAATACACTAAAGCTTTATTGAACACTACACAGAGATTGGCCTTAATTTTAACTCTTTTCCATTAAGTTCTTAATGGAAAAGGCATCAGCAATATGTGTACTGTTGTTTGTTTAGTACAGGTCCATAGCCGTCAATACATTTCAAAGCTGTATTTGCTGCTTCTAGATTTGAATTAGTCTCTCAATCTTCCTCCAACAGAAAACTGCCAGCTGTGACCATCAGTAATTCCTCTTTTTTGTCATAACAAAACGTAGTGCCATATCCAGAGATAAATTAGTCTGGTGGGTTCAGAAATGGGAGTCAGCACAATTAAAGAAGGAATGAATTACCTAAGAGCAGAACAACAAGGCTAAGAAAAGACTCATGCTGAGAGTGCTGTGGCATAGATAGATGTACAATATAATCAGCATAACAAAAATGATTGCTATACTTCCAGGCAAAGAGACCCCAAAATTTCTGTCCAAAAAATATAAATGAAAATGGTTTCCTAGAATTTCTGAACTTTTTTTTATTTTCTGGCAATTTTCACTATCTGTTATTACTAAAATTATCTCAAATTCTAGTAGGCAGTAGATTCTTTTTGGTTCCATTAACTGCAATACATATGCACTTTGAATTCCTACAAGAAGAGAAATCCATTTATAAATAATAAATGTTCTATATTTAGGACAAAACATACTTTACACATCTGTCACCTCCTCAATTTGATGCAGCTTCAGAGGTGATGTCCGTATGTACAGAAATTATGTCAAAAATTATTCCCACGACATAAAGATCTATAATGTCTTACAGCAACTGGGAATCTACTGTATTTTTGGATGGAAGGATCCCTGTTGGCATTGAAAAAAAACAGAAAGACCTACAAATTTATAGACAGAAAGCTGATATGTTAATGCCATTAAGAGTGTGAAAATAAGACAAAAGCCCCATGAGAAACCAGTGCTGTATCTGGCACAGGGCACCACCAGAGAGCACTGCCCCAGCAGCTCTCCCCACTCCTTCCGCCACATGACTAGTGCAGACATAGGCTGCAAACAGGAAAAAGCATTTTCATCATCTGAACCCTACTAGATGTCTATCACTGACACCATGCTGTTACACACATGCAAGCAAATGTAGTCCTGCAATAGCAGACAAAGTAACTGAGATTAATTCTTAACAAGGACTCAGCAAACCAGCACTGGCTACCACAGCACAGCTACAGCCTCCTAAAAATGCATGCTTTCAGAATGGCACGTGACTGATGTTGTGTCAAGAATGGCATCCAGCCTCTGTCTGACACCAACACTGCAGGGCAACATCCACATCTTACCCACAAGCAGAGAATAAAATGCAAATGTTTTACAGGAGTTCTGAACCAAAAATTCTTGGTCAGTAAGGATGTGATCTTGCATGAACCAGTTTTATAGCTCTACAGTGTGGATATCTATAGCTTAGCTGAACACATTTGTCACCTTTTGCAGTCAATGAGAGAAATGGGCACTCTACTAGGTACTATTCCTCTTACTGTTGAATAGACTTGTTGGTTGATATTATCATAGACAAAATATTCTCTATATACCTATAGCTGATTTGGATTTGGCTTAAAAGACAAAAAAAAAGGATTCAAATATAAACTAGAAAATATTGATTAATGAAATTAATGAACTCCAAGAACCATGAAATCTGTACTATTCTAGGAAGAGTATGGTGCCTCAATATAACAGAATAACTAGCTAATTAAAGGGCTCATTTTGTTCAGTCATTCACAAGCAGTACATGTACCCACTAGAAATGCTCAGCTACAACAGAGATACCATCACAGTCACCACTGTGGAGATATTTAAAGAGTAAAACACATACCCTCCATCACATCATAGAAAAATGGAATGGTTTGTGTTGGAAGGACCTTAAGGATCACCTCGTTCCAGCTCCCTGCCATGGAGAGAGACCAACCTTCCACTAGTCCAGGTTGCCTAGACTTCCATCCAACCTGGCTGTGAACACTTCCAGGGATAGGGCATCCACAACATCTTTGGTCAACCTGTCCCAGTGTTTCACTACCCTCACAGTAAAGAATTTCTTCCTTATAACTAAACTAAGTCTACTCTTTTTGAGTTTAAAGCCATTACCCTCTGTCCAATGAGGGGACATGTCCCTCAAAGCAGGGTGTAGTAGATGAGAAGAATCACTTCCTTTAACCTGCTGGTCATGCTGCTTTTGATGCATTTTCCATTCAACTTGTATTTGTGCTTGGGATTTCCCCTTCTCAGGTTAATGACCTTACACCTGGTCTTGTAGAACTTCACTAAGTTTGCATTGTCCAAGCCTGTCCAGGTCCCCACAGATGTTATCCCTTCCCTCCAGCATGTTAACTGCATTATACACTTCACTGTTTTCATCAAACTTGCTGTCTATGCCACTGACCCCAGAGGAACACCATTCATCACTGGTCGTCACTTGGACATATGTCCCCTGATTGCTACTCCACAAGTTCCTAAAATTCCACAGACTGCATCTGTCCTCAGTTCCACCTGTCTCAAAAATACAGAAGAGAAAGCAAACAAAAATTGCAAACGATTAAAGATTTAATTTAAAATGGATAAAGATGTACTGTGTCTATCGGTCAGTAACTGAGAGACACTGACAGAAAGAGATCCTTTCAGACATACTTCTGCTACTCAGCTTGTCAGTGGGATAGTAAATCTAGGCTGGTTTAATCCAGCAGCAGAAGGCAATTCTTTTTAAGACAGAGTTGTCTTTGATACTGAACTGAAGACTGGAGCCAACACAGCTTTCCTCATATTCATGCCTCACCTGGCTTGGGAGGACTGGGCACACTGAATGATATTTATACCAGATAGTTTTAGGTACTGAACAAAGCACTGCTCCTGTCAGCCCCTCACACAGTCAGTGAAAACCTGAATGACCTATAGCAGTGCCAATCACAATTTAGCCACTTAAGTTAAATGTCTAAATTTAAGTGAAATTAATTCAGGCTTGATTAATTGCATAAAAATGGTCTCTTAAGGTGAAACTTCAGGCATAAAAGTGTAGGAGGAAAGCTATTTACGCCCACAGGTGCATTTGTGTCCTAGATATTCAGATGTATTACAAACCATATGTGTGATAAATATGAAGCTGACCCAGGTAAGAAAAGTGGTGGTACTTTAGCCACAAGCAGAAAAATTACTGTGTTAAAATGTGAATTAAGAATATATTCTTATCAAATTTTGTCATATGTTATATAATTGAAAACATAGAATTTCTCATCTGACTTCAATAAACAGTTCCCAAAGTACTTGGCTTTCTAGATTTTCAACACAAATGTGGGTGATGTTTATTTAGTCAGCACAAGAGTTTTTTCCTGATGTACAATATATGACAATATCAGCATGGTGACAAACACAGACCTTTCTTGGTTAGTACTTTTGCCCTCCATTTCCAAATAATCTGTCAGGCAGTCTGTCTCTAAAGCTTTATGATTTTCTGAAATAGATAGTATTATGGAGCTGTGGTAGTCATTCCATGGCTAAGGTTGTAATACCTTCCATTATAAGCTCAATTAGGCCCTTACAGCTAATTTTAACTTCAGACTGTTCTATTAGAAATTTCTCTTGTGTGGTGTTCTGAAAGAAGATGACTTTTTTTTTTCTCCCTAGAAAGTTTGAGGGTAATTGGACAAGGCATTTGTGAAAATGCTGGAAAATCAGTAATAATTTGCATTTTACATTATCCTAATGTATTTCAGAACAGCATATTCCCAAAACAGCATGTTGTAGAAAAAGCAAATGTGGATTATTCTTCTGTCTTCACTGAGGACTGAAGAGTTTATGATCTTTACAGGAGCAGACAGATCTACCAAGGCTAGGGAAGAAGCAAAGCTCAAAAGATTCTCAGGAGCTGGGCTGCTGTGAGAGCTTTTGCTTAGATACTCAGCAAAAGGAGGCTGTCTCAGCATCTTCCTACATAAGAATATTTTAAACTACAGAATTAGGAATAAATAGTAATATTAGATTAAGTTTTCCCTTACTTAAAAAAAAGCAAAATTCCTTTAAAATCATTCACACTACTTTTCAGATATTTCTCTCCACTAGTCTGGAAAAAGACTTTATTAGAACATTCTGCAAGAAATAAGAAATTTGAAAGTTAGGAAAGTATAGCATTTTAAAATAAATCTAAAAATCAGAAACCCTAACATTCTTATGCAAAGTACCAAAGCCTCCACTATTCCTGTCTCTCACTCTCAGCCATGTAACTTTTATGGATAGCTGAAATGCCATGCATTGACCTTGACTATTAGGTCATGATCACCTACTAATGGTAGTAAACCACAATGTTGTACTGTTGCAAAAACACAATGTTAAAATATAGGTACCATAAAATACTGGAAAAAATATTGCAAACTTAAACCAATAGAAATTATACTTTTGTGTTGTTCTATTCCCCTTTCTCTAGTTTATGAAGTGTTCTGTCTAAAGTTCTTAGAACATACATCTGTATAAAAATTGCACTATTATCACAGGTAATTGATATAATCTCTAATGTAAATCTCGTGCTTTCATTTTTCACATTTTACTTAAAGGAGGCTGAGAAACACTGATTTAGAGCAAGTGCCATATTTATAAGCCAGTAAACTGGGCAACAAAATATAGCCATTACAAGTTGGAGGCTAAAATTTACCTCCAACTTGTATTCAAATAAAAGATTATAGTATTATACACACAATTCTTCATATTAATATTTTATATACCTTACTGAAGGTTTTAGTGTACCGTATCTCATATAATTTTCAGTATTATTAGAATATATAATTATGTAGAACATATAATTATGTCTCAGAGTAGAGATTGATTATTAACCCAGGTGTATGCAAGGCATGGAAAGAAAATTATTTCACCTAATTTCAGCCACCTCAAGTTTAGTCACCATTTCCAAAGTAGTAGTCCCTAAGTCTAATTGTCCCATGAAAACAAAGAACACCTCCAGAAAGCAATTTATTCCCTTTGAAGATGCCAAGACGAGGCTCATTTTCCTCAAAACAGGGATTCTCTGTTTCATTATTCTAGGATACAAGACATGAAGATTGGTTTGGCAAACACAACTGAAGAGACCCCTTTGGAGCCGTTGAAAGCAGCACAGGGAATACCAAAATACTTAAAATGTCACTAGATTCAATGCTTTGGGAGCTGAGTTCCACGTAGCTGTCAAGTTTAAACTAAATTACTCAATTTTTTCGTGATTTAAATTAGGTAAGAGTATTGCTACCCACACTCACAGGCAGAAACATAAGTCTGATAGGTGGGCTTTTTAGTCATGTGACATTTTTTAAATTATGTTACCTGGACAGCAGTTAGCACAGGTCTGCCAATCTATGTTGCAGAATAGTTATACTGTCACAGAGATTCAAGGAAGGTATAATGAGTGACTTTTATGCCAAGGGCAGCAAGCATGGAGAGTTCTGTATGTCCTTAACTTGTAAAAATAATTGCTGTTTAGTAAAGTAATTAACCATGTTCAAAAAACATGTCTTTCAGTCTCATCATCTTTAAATGTATGCTTAAACTTACCAATTTATAAGCTTTTTCTGAATGAGAGCTTAAAAGATGAAGGTTAGACATAAGAGAGAAAACAAGATTGCTCAAAAAAACTGAAGATAAGAAAGCTAAAAATATTTCCTTCTTTCTAGAGTAATACATTTTCTTGAAAATACATAATGATCTAACTACAGCGATGCTCCTCTTACAATGAAAATTTATTCTTAAATGATTTAGCAATTGCAGTGTATGATGAATAAATTATATATGAAGATTAAGTAAGAAAGCATTAGAGTGTCAATTGCTTTTTTTTTTTTTTTTTTCCAGCAGAATTAAACCAGGGATCCTTTAGCAAGGTTTCTAATGTTTGAAAAATCTGGATGAATTTTTCACAGATAATTCCACTGTTCTCCACTCTATTCATTGTTGTTTTCTAACCCAAACTGGTATTATTTCATGCATCATAAGGAAGGAGGTCTTAAAATAATTTAAGATGTTATTTTTCTTGTTAAGATACAAATTGTGATGCTCCTGAAAATACAGATTTTTGGACCATTAGAAGTGCTTTGGGCAATTTTTGCCAACCTACTGTTCCTCTTTATGTGCAAATGATGACATATCAACATTTGAGCATAGTTATAGGTGTCTACACTAAATAGACTGCTGGAACAATCAGTATTAACCAGCTGATTTAGTCTACAAGTTTCTTGTACCATGAAAGAATTTTGTGCAGAGCTTTGAAGTCATATTTACAATTATCTTTCTAATTCAATAAGTTGTCTAACTCTTGTAGCTTAGTCATTCTAACACCAAGGAAATGGTATGTAAGATTCCTTGGTAATCAGCTGTCAATCACATTTGCAGTTAAGGGCTTGTCCTACATACAAGTGTGAAAAATAATAAAAAAATGCTTCTGTGTTCTTGTGTTCTTTAGCAGTTTCCTAAATCAATATGACATATATTACTCATATTTCTTCAAACAGTTACTGCATTATTACTGTCTCCTATCAGAGAACTAGCAAAAAGAATCCATCTCAAATCAATTTAGAATGACAGATCCACTTAATAACTGAAATCTGTAGTACACAGATTTTATTTTTTAAGCTGACACAGAAAAATAGCCCTACCTGTCCTTTAAAATCCCCTCCTGCAAACAAATCAAATGACACGGAATGTTAAAAATAGAAACTGTGATTCTTTAAAATAGCATGTATTTGATAGACATTAAAATATTATTAAATCCTTCACTTTATGCTATTTGGCATGAGAAGTTTAATAAGTTCCACTTCAGTCTACAGGGGGTTTTGTCTGTACATTACATGAAACTGAAAAAATGCAGAGTGGACAACTCTTCATTCAGAGAACTAATAAGCTCATTAAGCCATAAGCCCTGCCTCAAATGAGCTATCGTTTTTCACTTTTCTTGCACATTTGGGAAGCATTAAGTAATTTTTCCTTTGAAGGAGACTTCTTTCCCTATCCAAAGGAAGGGAAAGAACACTTTCCTTGTATAGCGTCTAAATAGCAATACTCTTACCCATACACTTTCCTTGTATCATGTCTAAATAGCAAGCCACTTCAAGACAAATATTAGCTAAGGAACTTGTGCAATAGAAATGCTACGTGTAAGTTATATGTGGGCAAAAGCCCACGGTGAAGATTTTGTCTCTCAGATATCCTCTGACTGCAGGAATCCTGGACACCAACAGATATTCTGCCTTCTTTCTGGAGTAGGGTATGGTTGACAGGTTTGATCCTTTACCATAAATCTTCAATTTGCCACAGGATGGTAGAAAGTGTTATGTGGTCTGTGATAGACAAGGTTGTATAAAATAGATGTTCTGTAGACCCTGTACAGGACACTTACCTACAATTCATAAGGTTTGAACTAGATTATTTCCAGGCCTTTTCCATCCTATGACCCTACTATTTGACCTCCAGAGTATAGCACGTAAGATTAGTTCTACAGGTTACACATTTCATCTCTAACACCCAGAAAATACCTTTGTCCAAGTTTTCAGTCCTATCACTGCACCTGCACCATGTTTCTGAAGAAAACTGTAAATTCAAAGGTTTGAAGCTTTGATGAAGTGCTTGAACTAGAGCTGAATCTGAGGAAAGAATCTGACAGTGATACTGAGCAATGTGAAATTCTGTATCTGAAGAAGGATGAGGAGATAGCTGGGGATCAGTGCTGATTAAAAAGTATTTCTACAATCAGACCCAGAACTCTGGGACTCTACATTTTGTTGCTGAAGTCTGAACATGCACTTGGTTAAATAAAAAATAATATTCTCATTTATTTTAGTGATTGTCGGACTAAGTTTCTGACAGAAAGCTTGTCATACTTTTTAAATAGAGGACAAACCTTCACAGCAGCACACACTTCCACTTACAGTTTTCAGAATACATAATGACTTACAGAAATTACACATGAAAGCTGCTTCTAGCTTGCCTTCTCTCAATACAACTGAGTCTCATAAATTTTAATTGAGCCATATAGAGCAGAGAGTGGGTGAAAAGGAAGTGCCACAGGAAGAAAACAAAGGTGACCTGATGCATGGTACCTTTCTCTCTGTCAAGGCCCTTCTCATAAAATACAGACTGGTACCTTAAAGAAAGGAGTATGAATTATAGTCATGGAGAGCAGAGGGAAAGAAGGATGTTAAACTTGTCTTCCTTTCTTTAAAGGTTATTTCTAATTTTTCATTTAATCTCCTTAATGAGATGCATGATGTTGCCCCAGACATACTTGCCTATTTCAACAGGTGACAGATTGAACCCCAAACTTCAAGTATTAGAAGGTAGCAGTTAAAGGCTTTTTATAAGAATCATAAAGAAAAACAATCTACAAGTGTTCAGAAAATTCAAAATGTTCAGAAGTGAATGACCCATTCCTGAGTTTTAAATGTTAATTTTATCCAGCTGGTCTTCAAAATAAAAGTGTATATGCTCCAGCATAAAGCATTGCATGGATATTAAATATATGAGGATGTTAAGAAATCAGCCTATCTACAGTTTATGAGCTATGTTTCATAATCAGCGTCAGGTTACAAGCACCACTTTGAACCTGGGCCTTACATGTTTTTTTCTGACTTTCAGCTCAGCATTGAGCTAAATCCCAGAGATGGTGTTATGAGAAATTCTTGCTTTTATCGCAGAGCAAACAACAAGAGTCATAAAAATTTGATGATTTAAATGGGATAATGTTCAACAAAGACATGCAAGCAATCCAGAATATTTTTCTTTTAAGTTTACGTGTGAAAGATAGCATTACTTGATAACTGATTACCTTGAAAAGGCATCAGTTACTGAAAAAGTTGGTTGATGATTATAACAGAAAAGCTTGCAGAGACTCCTCTCTCTAGAATAGGTGTAATCCATAATAAACCTCATAGTCCTTGTTCACAGTTATCCATGACAGAGGATCTAATGAAGAGCACAGGAGCTTTCTCTAACCATTAACTTACCTTTAATCCACAACAGGGTGAAAAATCCAGTGCTACAAGGGCACCCACCCATCATGTACATGAGAATCTCTTCTGGATTATTCAGTTCATATGTAGCAGCCTGGCTATATCCACAACACAAAGAAATCAGCAATGGACCTTTACTGAAACTCATATGGGAAACATGTAAAGACGGTTCTTTCTTTCTTTCATTCTTTCTTTCGTTCTTGCTTTCTTCCTTTCTTTCATTCTTCCTTCCTTTCTTCCTTGCTTTCTTCCTTCCTTCCTTCCGTCCTTCCTCCCTCTCTTTCTCTCTTTCTTTCCCCTCAGAGTAAAGTGAATAATGGAAGGGCTCCACTGCATCTCAGCAAAGTGATCTTTTTACAGCATGAAAGTGAGGCCATGTATTGCATGCCCAGAAGTGTGTAGTTAAGGCATGTATGAGGTTGGGATAATATTGAAGGAAAGAAACAAACCTGCTTCACTCTTGTCTACCAGAGCTTTTAAAAAAGAAAAATTTCTGTATGTGTTCACAAGTTAGCTGCTTGAAGCATTGTGAGCTTCAGCCTGAATTACCATTCATGCAATCTGCAGTGGCAGGGAACCTGTTCACCAGGGGGAACTTGGAACTGAAACTGATTAACACCAGAGATGTATGCACAGTGGGCAGAGAGGAAACATTCAAACTAAGAGAAGTTTAGGAGTATGTATTTCCATGTATCTGAGGAAAATGTACTTGGAATAGATAATAGCTTATTAGCCTTTCAACGTGTATCCATTTCATCTTGGTTCAGTCTTACTTAAATACTAAGTGATTTCTTCTCCATGATGACATGAGGCAAAGTTTAATCCTGCCAGAGAAGGCACAAACTTTAGAAGGCAACATGAATGCAAGAAAATAGTGATCATAATCACTTAAAATGTTTTATACGAATGTACAAGAGCTTTCTGGATTTTTATAACCTTCTAATGTTTCATGATGTTGTAACTATATTTTCTCTCCTTGCCTTGCCAATATATATTCAAACTGTCTTTCCATCCATTCTTTAAGAATTTAGGTAGAAAATTACCTACACAATTAAAATATCTCTTGGGGTTTTTCTGGTTTTTTTTGGTTTTTTTTTTAAATGCAATATGATCTTTGCATGTTAGTGTTAAATGGAGATGGTCTCCTCTCCCTGGCCATGCTCTAAGCAATATAAAATTCCTGTTTGTAAGTAAACATCACTGTTATTTCAATAATTATTACTAAAATTAAATAATTGTAGTTGGCACCATGTAATCAGATAAAAATAAGAGTGGTTTGGAGAGTGCGGAAGAACAAATGATTCGCAGTGAACTATTTAATAACAATTAGCCTCTTTCCCGTGTGTCAAATGCCCACAAGTAGCTTAATACTTTCTCAATAATATTCATTCCCCATGACTGTTCACCACATATTTTCTCTCAATTACATGGATTTTAAATTTTTCATTTGAACTGTTTATTCAAAGGCAGTATTATTTTTCTTGAAAAAAATTCACTTCAATGAATGGATAAATGTAAATGAACTCAGGTATCTGGTGCAAATATCTTAGATTAAAAAATCATAATTCACTCTCTCATTTCCTATGTGAGCAGTAAACAGATTTTTGGGAGAAAGTTTTCACTAGAATGCCTGCAAGTATTGTGTATACAACTATAAGATAGTTAATAGCTATATTATGTTTGGTAAGGTAGTCCTCTAGAATGGGAAGCTGAATAAAAAAAATTCAACCCAATTCTCCTCACACATCAAAAAAACCCTCCTTCATGCCAGTATTAAAAGAAACATGTCTACATTAATTTCTTTCTTGAGCCAGTTTCCTCGGGATAAACTACTATGTGCTGGCATAAGTTCTGATGTCTCTTTATTTTCCTTTTTTTCTCTAAAACACTCAGATATACACTGAACAACTTTATCTGTGAAAAGCTATCTACAGCAGCATAGAGGTCAGCCTCACCCCTTGGCCAGCAGTCCTTGCACCAGTAGTTTAAGAAGTATAATGTGGCCTGTATTTTTACGAGAAAATGTGACAGGAGTTTGGCAGAGCTCTCCTAAGCTCTCCCTCCTCTCATTTCAAAGTCCTTTGCTGCATTTTGCATATTCTTTCTCTAAAAGCTAGTTTCAGCAGGAATGACCAAAACAGCTATTAGAGCTGTTCCCTACAATATTTAATGATGGTGATAAGGATCTCCATAGAAGACTATTGAGATGTTACAGCGTTTATTAGAATCTAGTACTTTTCAATCCTATTATTCTTTTGCATCATGCTGAACCCATGGATTACTCAGTTGTGTTGCACATGTGCTCATTCAAGCATAAACGAGGTTGAATTTACCCAGCTGTTACTACTGTGCTTGACCATAAAGGAGAAATGGCTCATGCATGAGCTGGTTTTTGTTAATGCTGATGTCTTTGGCATCATTTTTTCTTTAATTTCATCTGTAAAGAGGACCCAAAATTTATTTTCCTCAAAGTGCCAAATTCACTGTAAAGTTAGGTATGAATATCTGCACCTGATAGATACAAGATTAGTAAAAGGACAAGGGACCTTCAACTTTCATTGGAAGCCATTGTATGGAAAAAAGGCAGTTACAGCTGCCACGTGATATGCTGACAAAGGCTCTAACTGTTGCTCAGTTTCCTTTTTGTAGCTATACTCACAACTTATAAGTGCTGAGACTTGGTTCCTCTTTCTTTTCCTATTTTATCCTTATCACTTCAGTATCTTTTCTTGACAGCCTTGCAGGCAGGTTATCACTGCAGTAGAATTCTCAACATCTTTTTCTTCTTATCATACCCATACTCTCCAAAATTAGAAATGTCTGGTCTTAGACCAGCAGAACTGGTGGTGATAATCATGGTTAGCCCAGAGTCCAGATCCCCAGACAAGCTTATAGGGATAGGGAACATCCAAGGTCAAGCTGGGAAATCATCAGCAAGCCCAGGACAGGATCAGGTCCAGAGAGAGCAAGAAGCATCAGGCATAGTTCAGGAATTTCTGGGCAGGTTTACAGTGATGAGACAGGTCCGAGGTCAAGCCAGAAAGTCAAGCCTGCAATACCCTGTATTTATCCTAGTTTCAATAGAGCTTTTTTTAAATGAGTTTTGTTCAAATTGTAATCACCAGCACCTATGCTAATCAAGTGGGAAATCCAAACAGTTTGAGGTTGTAGACGACCTCTTTTTTTTCTGATCATAATTCTAGACATACCCTGTGGTAGCTACAATGAGAAAGAAAAGCACGAGCTTTCTCAAAACCACTTTTTTTTTTCATAACATATTCACAAAGCAAATAACTGCATGTTCTGTTTCCCTGTTAACAGCATGGCATTGCATTTGTTTTGGATTTCTGTTTTGCTTGATTCATTAGCTATATTCTGCAGTCTTTTCCCTAAGTATCATCAGTATTATCATGCTGAATACCTATTCTGAAGCAAGGTATCCTCTTCCGCTATCTCCGTAGTGATATTTGCTTTTTATGCTGTCCCCAAAGTCATTCTCTACTGCAGTTACTGTATTTTATAAACAACAGATGCTCCTTGCCCCTTGTCCATCTTAAATGATTGCTGTCAAGAAGTAGCATCAGAATAGGCCACCTTGGCAACAAACAAACATAAAATACCCCATTCCAGAGTCTGGAGTGTAGGTGCTTTTCAATGCTAACTGCTCTGGCTGGAGATGTGAATATAATTCCAATTCTGCCTTTTCTCTGGGTTTAGAAAAACAGCCTTCCCAGAACACTTGAAATTCTGGCAAAAGAATTCATTTGATGAATTATGCTCCAACTAAATGCAATCGTGTGTGTGGCCAGTGGGTGAGATTCATACGCATACCAATGCAAAAGAATAGTAGAAGGCAAAATCTACCCTTTTACTTTTTAGCTAACTTTCTTTCTTTCATTCATCCTAGAATTGTTTTGACTGTGAAATGAAAAAAAAGAAAAAAATCCTCCAGCATGATAATAGCTATTTTTCATCCTTTACCAGAGAAATTCAAGAGACTTTACATGGTAATTACAGGTCAAGCTTTAAAAAGGCGTGTGAAGATAAATCAAATTCTCTTACACATACTCTCACTGATGTGTCCTTAAGTTCTGTTGGATGGAAACCAGTACCATTTTAATTATTAATTTTTCTGAGGCTTTATTTTTTTATGCTTTCTTTTCTTAGTGGAAATTTTAAAGTATAATTCGTTTGGTTTTTTTCAAACCTATGTTCTAGTTATGTACTTTTTAGTACACAGTTTACAGACACTTGCAAATTCAGGAGAGCAAGCTAAGGGCAGTAAGCTGTGTTGTCAGAGTTTAACTCTGGACATTGCATTTTCATTGTGAAAGGGTTCAAGGGGCTCAAAATCATCAAAAATTACTGTCACTTAAATCCTTCATTTACATCTATTACAGCTGAATCAAAAATTAGTTCAAAGAGTCCCATGGCCTGTGTTAAGTTTTGTAAGATGATTAAGAAGTATGAACCTCTAAAATTACTTACATGTGCTATGTTAGAAAGTTATGCCAGTTTAAGCCTTGTGCCAAAAAAATGAGCATAATTTGTAAAGATACACAATTGTGAATTTCCTTTAAAGTAGACAGGAGAAAGCTGATTTGCACACCAAGGACCCTGAAGATGTTGCAGTTAGGATCCCAACTTGCTATAACTTAGACCTTCTTGCCTCTTGGAATAATGATTGCACCAATTCATATACTTTATATTTTGCACTTTATACATTAGCAGAATGAAAGCAAGTAAAAAATATTCCAAGTGAGTTTAATGGAAAGGTTCTAATTTACAGGACATTATGAATAATTTTTGCACTTCCCCCATACAAATTAATAATGTGAAATGTCTATTAATTCACCTATTTCTTCCTCTACAGTACAATAAATCTACCCTGGCCTTGTGTGAGTCTATCTTAAGTGAGTAAGTAATGAGAAGCTGTCTTAGAAAGCACCTACTTGGCCAATGATTTGAGAAAAATTTCTGACCACACACATAGGAGGGGAAATCTATAACAGATAAATTAGACATACAGTTCAAAAGAAATTTCCCATTAAGAAATAAAATATGCACAACTATATAACCCCTTCTAATATGTAGAATTTTGCTATACCATTCCTAACAGACATTGCACAACAAATTCAACCATTTCCTCCCATTTCTAACTTTCTGACAACCTAGTGCCAACACTGATTTCATTTACAGAATATTATTAAGATCTTCTTGCATTTACAGTATTTTAGAACATGCTGTTATATAAAGCAAGAAGTAGTCACTGCGATCAACTCTCCTCTGAAATGTTAACACTTGGAAGAGACAGCATTTTATTAGCTACTCCAGCTTTGTTGAATGTAGAGTGAGGTCCCAGCACTAGTTCAGTGTTTTTCTGCTTGTATATGCAATATTCATACCAGTTCTTTCAGTTCTCATGTCTTAATGGGAGTTTACATATAGTTGATGAACACTCTGGTGAATGAATTTATTTTTCCTGAGTCACATTGACCTGGAATGTAAGTTCTTATTTTCCATTTTATTCAGTCTGTGACCATACACTTGGGCATACTAAACTACAAGTTTTTTTTCTTTTTTCAAGTTTAGATGCATCCATATAATTTCCTAGTGACATATTATTTTTCCTATTATTTAATATTTCTCAGTCTTTATCAGTCATGTTATAATTCATATTGTAATAGTAATATTAAATTGAGGGGTGCAAAAATCTAAAACCACTGAGGGCAATTTTTTACGTATGTAGACAGTGATAGGACAAGGGAATGGTTTTAAACTAAGAGAGAAGAGATTTAGATTAGACCTTAGGAAGAAATTCTTTACTCAAGAAAGTAGTGAAGCATTGGAACAGGTTGCCCAGAGAAGTCACGGATGCCCCATCCCTGGAAGTGTTCAAGGCCAGGCTGGATGGGGCTCTGAGAAACCTGCTCTGGTGGAAGGTGTTCCTGCCCATGGCAGAGGGATTGGAAATAGATAACCTTTAAGAAATCTTCCAACCCAAACCATTCTGTGATTCTATGACTCGTATCTACACATAAGGTGGCCACAGGCAGATCTCTGTTCTCTGAGCCAAGTTTAATACTAAGACTGTTTAAATCTAGCCTCTTGTACAGAACATTGGCTATATTCACAGTCTGCGGTGTCCCTCTGACCCCAAGGCACAAGCACCTTTACTATTTGGAGAAAAAATTCACGTCACATACCAGAAGTAGTGCGAGAATAGTTTTGGACACTTGCTTGAGAAGGGCAATGTCTTAGCAAACAGCCCCAGTTTGGGGGCCTCTTCTGTCTTTCCAAACATACTAGTAATTATTGAGCACTGTACTTTATTAATATACTGTAAAAATAAGAAAGCAAAATGTACATAAGTTATGGCACATCATCCAAGAAAAATGCTTCTATTTGTTGTGTAAGTAGTCTGGCACCTTCCTTGCAAACAACATCTATGGAAATTATCATTATTTACATTTTTAATTGCAGCACACTCAGCAGCTGTATCACAGAATGGGGCAGATTGGAAGGCACCGCAGTGGATCATCGGTTCCAGCCTCCCTGCTCAAGCAGGGTCATCCTAGCTCACATAGCACAGGATTGTGTCCACATGGCTCTTGAATATCTCCAGTGAGGGAGACTCCACGACCTCTCTGGACAATCTGTTCCAGTGCACGGTCACTCACGCAGTGAAGAAGTTCTTTCTCATATTGCGGTGGAACTTCCCGTGCATCAGTTTCTGCCCATTGGCTCTTGTCCTATTGCTTGGCACCACTGGGAACAGCCTGGCTCCATCCTCTGACATCTCCTTTCAGATACTTATAGACACTACTGAGGTGCTCTCTCCGTCGTCTCTTCTCGAGGCTGAACAGGCCCAGTTCCCTCAGCCTTTCCTCATGAGAGACATGCTCCAGTTCCCCAATCATCTTTGTCACCCTAAATCAATATGTTATTTCTCATTCCAGCCTACAGCTACTGCTGATTAGCAAGGAGATTTAAAAAACATTGGCAATGTCTTTCAATGGTACAAATTTACAGGAAGCTTTTCAAACTGTCAGGTTTTCTGCAGCAAATGAAGTGTACTGCTTAGAGAAAAGTAAATGAAGCTAAACATGTACTTGATATTGATTCAGTCTACACAACAGATGGCAACATGGATGCAAATAAAGTGCTTGTCCTTTTATTATTATTAGTTAATATTTACATCACTGAATGCCCAGAGGCCTCAGTCAGGAGCAGAGACCCATTATGCTAGACACTACACAAATACACACCGGAACATTTTGTTCCAGTATCATCTTTCTCCTGCTGCACACTAAACTCATTGATGACTCATTTGTATTGCCCAGAGAGTCATTCAAGCATGCAGAGGGTTGATTTCCTCCAGCTGCTCTGAAAAGTTTATAACCTAAGCAACAAGCGAAGGAAGGAAAGAAAGAAAGTTTCATAAATGCAGAATTTCATTTTGAAGGTTTTGCCTTATGTTTCTTATAACACAGATGTGTTGGAATACCCTTTATTGTTCTGGTTTCTCAGGTTATCTTCTTAGTTTCCATGTTTCCTTAGTTTCTCTACCATACCACTCGTTTTCTTAATCCTGTCTCCTTCTCTTTGACGCACTCTCCTTGCTTATTCTCCACTGTTTTCATGGCATGTGCTTTTACCAGCATGTCACCCTTGTTCTCCAAACCTGACGAAACACCAGGAGCAACATAAGAGTTAAAAAATGTATGGTATTCACTGGCCAACAACTGTATCTCTAAATATTAACTAACCCAGTGCATTCAGTTTTCGAATTTAAAATGTTCCACTGTCTTCATTCAGTGTGATGTATTTTAATGATGCTAGTTAATATGTTGCAGTATTGTATATCAGTTCTACAATGCAATTGATTATTATATATAACCATTTCTCCATCAGAAAGACCTTTTTAGCACCAAGTTTCTGTCTGAGGACAGTTTCTACCAGGTAACAGGAGTGAGGCTTCCTCCCGCCCCATTAATCCCTGTTCTCAGCAGGTGCATAGTTCTGTCTCTCACAATTAAGTCTTGGTGGAGTTTGAAACCAGATTTCAATCAACTGCTTTCTGATCCTGTGGATGGGTCGCAGCTACAGTGGTATACAAAGTTTTCTCTCTCCTCTTTTCCTGCTTTCTCACCTTTTAGAAAGAAAAATTGAAAGACTTTTTTTGGAAGTCTGCTAAGAGTTTTGATGTTTAGGATTGACACAAGAACCCACTATTTAGCTCCCTTCAAATGGGGTAGAAATTCAACTATATAAAAAGAAGTATTGTTTTTATGATTTTAAAATTAAAGAAATAGAAAGATCAGGCTTTGAATAGAATTTTTGTTGCAGCATAAACTAGAAAGTATTATAGTATTAGCCTTAAAAAATAAATGTAAAAGAAAGTATTGCTTTGCAAAAAAAAAGAATTTTAAAATTCAATTAGTATTAAAGAAATATTATCAATATAGTTTTAATATCTTATAAGAAAATTATGCAAATACAAATGCAAAAAAAAAAAGCCTTAAGAGAAGTATTGCTTAGACTTCTATCAAGGATGTCTACTTCTTAAAGAAATTAAGTGTTCCTCATGACATTTAGAGGAAGAAAATCCATTATATTTGCAGTCAATCATCACTAGGATTTGCAGTTAATATCATAATGCTATCTTTTATACCTCTTCAAAAACATCACAGATGATGATTTGTACATAGACTGTCCCACAGCACTCATTTGATGAAATGTTAATTAGTTTTATTGTTGGTAGTATTTTTCTTTCGTAACTCTTGGGGCTAAGAGAAATATATCTGTACAGGTTGCTGACTGGTAGAGCTTAGTCTAAAGTTACATACACTAAAACCAGTTAATAAGTGTATTCACACTAAGATTTTTGGAAATTATTGTCTAACATCAAGGGGTACTGAGGTCTGGTAGCAGCCATTACTGATTACTGAGATGGTACTTTGACTCATATTTTTGTAGTGAAGAAAAAAACTTCATGTTACTAATATCAAAACTAAGGGCAATTGGTTATGTGCAATCTTCATGCAGCTACTCCTATGCAAGCCTGGTAATACTGTCCCAATTTTTATTGTGATGCACTGTTACAGGAAACAAGGTGCACTGCAACATTCCCCCAAAGAAAATAAGGATATGTATGTTCCATACAAATACTCCCCTTTTATTAATGCCACCTTTTGTCAGAAGTTGTTGCTCATAAAATACTTCTTGTAGGATTATTTAGTTAGCTGTATTTCCTGTAAATCAAATAGAAATGCTAAGTCAAGCTCCGTCTGGAAAACTGGGGGAAATTATCTTGACTGCCTAGGTCTGATAAGCAATAATTCCTGTTTCTTTGGTAATATTTCTGGCTTTAGAAAGTGCAGGAAATAGTGAATGTAAAAATTGACCTAGAAGTTAAAATAATGGGAGGGGAAGGTTGATCCATAATGACAAATAATAGACCCATGTTATTTGTGAACATTTCCACCTCAGGATATTTTGACAACATATGCTGTCCCATGATGGTGAAAAGCTTTTTCTATTCAGCCATTATCCATCAACTATCCTTCCTTGTATCTCTCATAGCTTATTGGCCAGTATTGATAGCCTCCATTTTGCACAAGATGACCTCTTGTCCTTCCAGAGGATCCAGCAAAATTATTGCTCTTTATTTGGAAAGGTTCCCTATATAGAGTTTTCTGGCTTCAAATGAAGTATTCCCAAATTATCTGAACATTGCCTTGTAATAATATATTTATTATATTTAAGACTGCCATCTTACTCAGTCTAAAGGTGCTGTTATAATACCAAGTGGGAGACCATAAATGGATGCACATGAGCCATATATGCTCCCAAGGAATGAGATAAAAATGTGATATTCCTTCTGGAAGAAAGCTTTGGATCAAATCCCATCAAGTAGCTCTAGTGGTATCAGTTACAAGACTAGATTTTACTCCCTACCTCTTTGGTTTATCTTCAAATTTGATGTAAGCAACAACCCTGGAATTTATCTCCAAGCGTGGATTTTTGTAATTAAATTGTAATGTGGTGGCCTGTTCACCAAAAATGCCTTAGAACATGTGCTGCGAACTGCATATGTTCTCCATAAGTCCCTAAAGCGTTCTGGTAGCACAATGAGTGTCAGAGTGATTGCAACTCTCCAGCCAGCAGCCTATTATCTATTTCAGAGCAATGATCTGAACCCATTTCAGCTGGCGCTCTTGGCAGTGGCACATGTCTGATCACAAGACTTTGCTCCCTACCTCATGCCAGCTACAGCAATGCCATAACCCCTCACTGACAGCCCCAATGACCTTCTTTTATAGAAATCCAATTGCACAAGGTAAAACCCAGGAATGATGAGACTATTGTGTAAGGTCACACATTCATATTCTAGCAGTAAATCAGGGGCTTCAAATGCCAATGAAGCTGGAAATAATGAATGCCACTGATAGTAGCTCTCAATATTAAAAGAAAAAGAAAGTTATTTTTAATGTTTCTTAAAAGCAATGTAAGTATGGCTTCAGAAAGTCACACAAGCTTCTTCTGGTAATGCATATAGCAGCAGCCTCTGCAGAAAGAAGGTCAGACTCTATTCTTGTTTATGTCAAGGACTCAAAGCAGTATTCCTGGTTGACACTGGGGACAAGGAAGGAAAAATCTCACCCTTAAAAGCTCATACTAAAGACAGGACAAAGAGTTCCTTTTCAAAGGCATTTGGCTTCAGTTTGTATTTGGCTTGGTTTCTATCACCGCTTTTTTTTATCGACACAATTCAACTGGAAACTGATGAGTCACTTTTACTTTAGCCTTACATATTTGAAAGAAAAAGGTTTCAAATGGCATGAAAAATCAAATGTAAGGCAAATTTATGTTGCTAATATGGGTTAGAGGAATTTTCTTAACTATTTTGGCATTCTTTTTTGCAAAAAAAAGCCCAAAATGTTTAATATGTCTTGCTTCTGACAGGCTAGGGATTGTTTTCCGTTACAGTACTTTATGAGCCACATAATTTTCCATGTGTCACATTTATCAAATAATGCTTATTAATAAAGTTAATCTTAAGTTTTTGACTAATTCATCTGAAAAATCCTTAGCACCCACGCACAATATAACCTTTTTATAAATGTGAGTCATTTACTTAAACTAAGGAAATGTTTATGGCAGTGTAAAACATTAATTAGTTATCAGTCTAAGAAGATACCAGGAATTAATGTTCAAACTCCTTGTATTTTAACAGATGTCAGAGAGATTAAGTCAAACAATTAACCTTCATATGTCAAAAAAATGTCATAGAGGAGAACAAGTCTTTAGTGTATCTGTTAAACACAGAGAAAGAGCATGCAAAAGCAAGCAAAAATCCAGTCAGCAAAAAGAGACACAGTTATTTCTATACAGAAATATATTTTACATTTGATGCTATTCAGGGTACTTCTAGCCTTCAGCATGTGCTTCACATTGCTTGGGCAGCATGTGCTAGTGCCACAGCAAATCCATTCCTTAGAATATAGTCTGAAATAAAACAGGTTTTAAATCATGGTCATAGTTTACTAACCCATATTAAATAATACGATGCAGTGACTCTGCTTTGCCTTCATTTTGGGGACTGGCTTGTCCTTGGTAAATAATGCCCTTGTAAAATTGCAAGGCGAAAATAAACTGTTTTCCTCTTAACTAAACACAGATAACCCTGTGATGTGAAATTACTGAAAAGATGTGATTTGGGGAAATTACTGTTCCTTGCTTAGTATGTATTGTGCATGCCCTACAGCCTTCCCTAACCAGTAGCTCCCAATTTCATTTAAATTGTAATGATTTCCTTTAAGGACAATTACGTTGCCTAAGAGCAATGCATGCATAATAATGCTGCTTTGGCATGGTTCAGTATAGAACGAGAGTAATAACTGTTTATTAATATGATAATTAACTGTTAATGCTTAGCAACCTAATTATATCTGTTAAATAACTTACATTTTTAAGCCAAATTCTAACAGAAGGAATTCTATTAAAAATAATAAAAAGCCATGAATATTATAGTAAAGGCACAGTTCCAGTTTAAAGTGCTGGATTTTGACTTCACTTGCATGAAACAGATTTTGGATTTCTGTATATTGTGAACTAAAGAATCTGTAAGGGTTTCCTTGTTCTAACAGAAAATAGCTCAGTGTTAGAAATTGGGCTTTATTTCAGGAAATCCATGAGTGAATTATGAATATCATAAAATTTAAAGAAATTAATAAGGCTATGTGTACTGTTTAGGGTTATTAGAAAGAGTTGAGAAAGGGAAAGACTTTTAGTAAGAGTTTCACAAGTTTTACTAACAGTGATCTTAGTAAATTGTCTTATTACTTTTCCTTTCTTTGGTTTAGCAACAAGAATTACACTGATATTGAGCAAACACATTGACAAATACAGCCTGGGATAGGAGCAATAAGACTTCTGTGCCATACCTCAAAAAGGAGGACTAATGGATGATAGTATGAAAGAGGAAAATCAAGCATGATCAATTACATAAATTATATAGCTTATGACAAAAAATGCTTTTTCTTTTTATAGCCTAAAGAAGAAAAAGCTGAGGAGTAACAAGACAGTCTTCAAGCCAGAAGTTAAATAAAATCGAGGAAGAAATGAATTGAAAAAAGTCAGTGAACTGAACACAATGAATCATCTTAAACTGAACAAAGAAATGTTGAAGAGCAGCATTAGAATTTTTTCCTAATCATATACATAGCAAAACCAGCAATAGTTTATTTCAAATATTCAAAATTAGTTTTGGACAATTGTTCTCTGAAGCACTATCACTGTCCTAAGATATGTGTGCCATTTGATTATCTCTTCCCTTATTCACTGGATCAGCAACCTGTGCAGCAAAAGTCACAGTTTTAGCTCTATGGCTGATGGTTTTTATTTTGTTCTTCTCATATCTTAACTATGCAGTGCTTAAAAAAATCGTAATTGCAATTTCCATTATCACTCTTTTATAGAGTTTGAAAACACGAGCTCAGGAAATAATTTACCTCAGGATATCTAGAAGCAGAGATAAGAATGAGTCTAGGTATCCTGATGACAATGCCATATCACGGGATTCTGTAGTTTAGACAAACCTTAACATTTTTTTAAGATGAAAGTGGATATTTTCCACTTTACTTTGTTTTCTACATTATCTTATTTTGCCCCATAGTTCTGAGGACTATTATTTTCCTCATGGTTTATCTACACTAAGATTTAGTCCAGATTTTTTTATTATAATAAAGTTTTTTGAAATTCTCTCAACACTTTACTTCTAGGATTTCCTTCCCCCAGCCCTTTCCTCTGCTCATCACTATTAAGTTAAATAGGAGCATAATGTAGAATAACTTTACATGATCCTTTTGATCTCTTTTCTTTCATAGCTCTGAAACAGGTTTTATGACCTATCTCCTGTTACCTTCATTATCATAATCTATAATTCCATTCTTCAGGATAAAGAACACAACTGGATTCAATATTACAAATAAGTTCTTCCTGTGGCGTTCCAACAGATCTCATTGAAAGTTTTACTTATCAACTAGCATTTGAATTTGATTTTGTTCCAAAGTTCAGACCAACTGGCATTTGCAGAATACAATGTCATACGAGCCAATGTCACCGGGCTGGCCAATAGACACTTATTGACCCAGGCTCTTTTTCCCTAGGAATTCATTGACATGCTAAGGTCAACATACAAGGGGCATGTTAAAAAACATTAGGGGTGATAGGTAATACAGAGATTGATCCAAAATACCCTGTAGTGATCCAGAAGTTTTGTATTAACTCTCTAGACATTAGATGGGACTTTACAATATTGACATTACAAATGACAAAAATTAAAATATATTTTAATAATGGTCATTTAAATCACAAAGATAATGGTAGGAGAACTGACTGACACAAAGTGTACTCTCAGTTGTCTTATTAGCCCTCCTCTAGAAAATTTCATTTGTAAGAATTGAAGGAAGCAAAAAAGGAACCCTGAAATTTGTGACCTTTCATCACAACCGGAATAAATCAACTCTAAAATAAAAGGGCATAACACTAGCGCTCTGCATTCTCCACACTGAAGAACCTCATTTATCTCTTAGAAGAGAAATGGATTCTTGGCAAACTGAGCTGGCTGACAGTGTTCTGACTTGTTTGAGCCAGCTATTTCAGGGTGATTCATTAAGATCTATTAACACAAAATTTAAGATCCCTGACTTTTCACTTTTTATTTCAGAATTAGACATTCTGCTGCAGTGAGGTCAATTAAACCCTGTATTATTATCAAGCTGATAAAGTAAAGCATATTTTTATTTTCCTTTAACTCATTTATGGATGGTGTAGCAGACTATACTGAGTCCTAAAACTGCAGAGTGGGTAGATTGAGGAGTCACTGGACACACACACACACACACACACACATATATATATATCCATACATAAATGAAATAATTATGATTTACATGAATCCCTGTATTATTTGAGCATTTACCCCCTTCAAGGGATTTGTGTTTGCACCTCTTCAGGTGTCAGGGCTGCAAAGAGAGAAAGGAGATAAAAGCACTTACCAATGTAGTGCTAGTTAGTACCTATACAACATATATGACCTGCAGGGTCTTGGTCAACGGCAAGTTGAACAGGAGCCAGCAGTGCCCTGGCAGCCAGGAGGGCCAAGCTTATCCTGGGGGCATCAGGCACAGCATCACCAACCGGGCAAGGGAGGGGATTGTCCTGCTGGGGCAGCCTCACCTCGAGTGCTGGGGGCAGCTTTGGGTGCCACAATATAAAAAAGACATTGAGCTGTTAGAGAGTGTCCAAAGGAGGTCAGTGAGGATGGTGAAGGGCCTTGAGGGGAAACCACATGAGGAGCATCTGAGGTCACTTGATCTGTTCAGCCTGCAGAAGAGGAGACTGAGGGGAGACCTCATTGCAGTTACAACTTCCTCATGAGGGCAAGGGGAGGGGCAGGCTCTGATCTCTTCTCTCTGGTGACCACTGACAGGACTCGAGGGAATGGCCTGAAGCTGAGTCAGGGAAGGTTTATATTTCTTCATATAGTGGCAGTTTTTGTGATGCTCGCTCTTCCTGGTTTGCACCACATCAGTTATTTCTTAATCTCCAGGAATACAAAAAAATTAATATATCCAAATGGATAAAAAATTACTCTGTCACCCTTTAGTCTCATTCTACCTAGTAGCCTAATGTTCTTCCAAGAAAAAAATAAGACAATATTTGATCGTATTTTCCACAGATCACTGGTCATGTAATTTTTTGTAACTTGTCTGTAAAGCACCAGTGGAGTGATATAAATAACAAGGAGAGTGTAAAAATAAAAATCACTCAGTGGTTTATATAATCCTCTCCATGGATTGTTTTGTATAATGGAAAATCTTTTCTTGTCTCTTGCCTTCTTTTTTCCTAAAAATTCGTAAAGTGAAAAAAGGCCGAGTTGTCATATGTCAGCCTCTTTAACAGACTCTCAATCTTTTCCATTTAGTGAATGACACTGGACCTCACAAATGACCCTACACCATATTCTCTCAGTGCCACTTTATTGTTATTGTATCACTAGAGCCTATATGCAGCAATTTGTAGAGTATGAAAAGCAAGGCTGCTTGGCACTCTTCAAAACGAAATAATATCAAATTCATAAATTAATACTCAAACACAAAAAAATAAAACAAGTCCTGCTGTAAAAGGAATAAATAAAGTCACTGCTTTATTTATTATTTATTTTTCTCATAATATTTTTCTGTCTTAGAGTTTTCTCAGCACGTACATAAATACAGACATGATTAAAATTGTTGATGACTAAAAAAGTGTAGGAATAAAGGCACTGTGAGGGAGAAGTCTATAAGCTGACTTGAAGGGACTGAGTAATTTGTTGTGGGAACATTATATAAAAGTAAAAGGAAAGTATCTGGAAATGGAAGGTAAAATTACTTAAAGGATTACATAGTAATATTCTTGCAAGTGATAAAAAAGGAAAACATTTTATTCATAAGTATATTTATATATCTATATGAACTTCAAATAAACAACACAAAATAATACTGAGCCAATGTTCTCAGCTATTTCAAGCTGGTGAAGGATTTTAGAACAATAAAAGCAACATATTCCTCAAATTTAAGAAGAAATATAACAACAACCAATACAGAATATGGAGATGCACATAGCCCTGAAAAAGAAAAAAGCTTTTATAGAGAAAATATTTCCAGTCTCCAGGATGCAAAAAATGCAGAAACCATTTTATAAATAGAAGTATGATGATGTGTGGCTATATTCAAAATCTTGAGATATTAACAAAATGCTCTCAGCATCTTGTTATTAATTTTCTGCCATCATTGTAAATTAGTTCTAAGCTCTTTTCTAAAAAATTGTGTAATAGGTTACAGTGTGTGGAATAATTGTCTTTACAGAGCTGAAGTTGACTTTATTATCAATCAATGTCACATTTGAGCCATAAATATTTGTACAATGTCACAGCTGTTAAATGATGTCACAGCAACACATTAGCATTATGTAACACTAAAGAGATGAGGGCCACTAAACAGTTTGAGACTTCACATTTACAGCACAATTTTTTGGCCCTTCAGAGCTGTTTGATACTATTTTCTCCTCATGATCCAGCTATGAATAACAGAGAAGTAAGTTTGATATCTGCACTGAATTAATCCCACTCACCAGTCTTGCTTTAAAAATCAGTGAAGAAAACCAGAAACTTTTGAACTATTGTTCAACTAGTTTTAAAGTGAGCATCTAAAATAGGTCAGAAGTATTGTACCTTGAAAGGTCTTATTTCTGCCTCTTGATTAGAAAAGGAGCCTGCAAAGGCTACATCATATATAGATGTCTCCACTGTAGATTTCTAATATTAATTGAGTTTAATTCATATAATACATTTTAAATCTTTACTTTTCTGTATAAAATCCTGGTTACATGTGTCCAAATTACAGGTAATGCACCAGTGCTCATTCTGCTTGCTTCATAAAATCTCCCAAGATTCTGCCAAAATAGCACAAAACTTTCCAAATATATGTACACTGAATTATCTTTATCTTCTTGGGTCTCAGTCAAAACACTATTGTCTTCAAGGTAATATTTTCTGAAGAAAATTAATTATTCACATCCTCAGACAATGTAATGATAAGGAAGAACAGTTTATGTCACATAATTTCAGACATCTAAAAGTTACAGACATAAGACTGAGCCAGTCACCCTAAGTTCCCTTGATAGTAACTGGAAAGCAATTGGCACCTCCAAAGAGCAATCCATCTGACTTATCCTAAATACCAATCTTAGGATGAGAAGAATCAGTCCCTTGAGGTATCCATTTCTTTTCATTGACTATAAAGAAAGAATAGAGCAAGTTAGAGAGATTTTTTTTTTTAATGCCAAAACTAGGGCAGATAAATCTTACACTAGGAGGAAAAGAGTTAGGCTACTTTGTACAGAAAGCTTGTAAGAATATATGAGCCAAGGGGCCAAATTAAACTGTATTCAAAATAGAGCAACAGCACAGAATCTGGTGAATTTTTTAACATGTTCTAGGCTCAATATATATTCCATATAATTGGCCACTCAAGAAAACTCAGGAAAACTGTAAACAAAAAGGACTTTCTGATCAAAACCAGAAATAAAGTATCTGTTCCATATTTCATATTTAATGCTAAGAATATTCACAGGAGTTCAGACTTAAAAAAAACTTGATAGGCTAAGTTCACACACATTTTTAGAGTAACAAATCAACTCTTTTGATATTGTTGTCATACTTACAGAAAAGATTAAGGTCAACACCCTCCCTCTAAGTAGAAGACTTTCAATAGAGTCCCAAGCTTAAAGCCAAGTGCAGAACTTGACTTACAACGAGTGCATGTTTGGAAGCTACTCAGGGCAGGGTGCATAGAAAGGGTAGGTTTGGAAAAAACTGACTGGAATATAAGGGAAATAACAATTTCTTGTTCAATTAATTTACAAGAACTATCCTTTATCAGTTAAATATATATTTAAAACTTGTAATTGAAATTGTTCTAAAACAGGGAAATTGCTTGCAAAGTAGAGAAATTAATTTTGTTCTATCCTGAATTTCCATAGTTCTAACTTGCTGAACTTGGCATGAAGCGGTTGGGTTATTTTGGCAACTGTCATACCTTCATAAAAAGTGCAATGAAATGAAAGCATGCAAAAACTCTTTTTACCATAATAGCAAACAATAAACTTCTCATATAGTGATATTTAAATCTACAATAAAGAATACTGTACAGAGGAAAAAAAGGGAGATTCTCCACATTCTTCAGATAAATATTGCATAAGGTCAGGTTGGACGGGGCTCTTATCAACTTGATCTATTTGAAGATGTCCCTGCTCATTGCAGGGGGGTTGGACTAGGTGACCTTTAAAGGTACCTTCCAGCCCAAATTTTTCTGTGATTCTATGATTCTATAAGTTAACATTTTCATGTGCATGACTTCATGTAGAGTAAACATATAGAACAGCTGTCCTGAAGTCAATAGAAACATTACAAAAATTGTTTAATGCCAGGCTTTCACATGGTTCTGAGTGCACTGAGACTGTTTCCTACCCCAGCTATTGCACTACAGGTACTCTCATCCCTCACTCATTCTGGTCCTCATATCGACTTATTTGTACAATGAAAATTACATATCTGGTGTTTTGCTAAAGAGAGACAGGATTTGCTGTGGTCAGGCACGGGCAAGAAAGAAGGGACACATGCACTAGTGAGCTCTATGAAGTGGGACACCATTAGGGTAAAGTCAAAGACAGATGTTTTATGTGCAAAGTCACAAGTCAAACTGAATTACAAGACTAATATCATTATTACCTTGACATGTCTAGAACTTCAATATAATTTCATTTTAAAATACATTTGACTACCTTTGGAACAATGATATAAATGCAGTATCAACAACGTACACTGAAAGAAATTTTTTTAGTCTTTTTTTTATATTTTACAAACATGTTCCTCTGATGGAAAGTTAATACTGTAAGAAGTTATTTGAACTATCATAAAATCATGTTTCTTTAAATTTTATTAGAGAGAAAAAAAATCTACACAATTTTTCCCCCCAGAAACAAAAACTAAGAAATTTGTTTTCAACTCTGGTGAACCTAACTATGCTTGCAAAATTTCACCCATAGTACATTGCCTGATGCACTGACAAAGGACAGAAGGAAAATACTTTATGAAGACCTTGAATAAATAGACTAAAGAAGATACAACATTATACTATGATTCTGTGTTTCGAAGCACCCCAGAGACACTGGAACTGCATACAATATGAAAAAGATGATGCAAGACTCTATTTTGTTCTTCTTGAGTTTATCAAAAGTTATATCAATGATAACTAAATGAGACTAGAAGTAAAATTTTCCATAGTGATAATCTTATTTCATAATGGTTCTTTTTTAAGTGTCCACAGGGGACACAAGAAGGAGAACACCAGGTCAGATAAGCCAGAAGGCGGACACATTATAGTCATTTTAATGGTGCAGCAAAAAAGACAGAGTTATGATCCAAAAGGTAGGAACTGAGAATAGAATTCCCCCAGTCCAGACTGATGCAGGAGCTGAACAGAACAGGATGGAGAAACATAAAGAGGGATAAAGTGCATATTTGGCAAATGTATCAACAGTAGATAGCTTAGAATTTGACTTTCAACATAGAGCAGACAGAGGCAAGTCCCATCAGGAATATTTACTTAAAACATGCATTTGTATATAAAATGTGCTTTTTTTCTCATACAGATTAACAGCAACACAACATTTCCATTTCACAGGTATCATGGCTTTCGTGAATACTTCTTTTACTTTTTACCTACATACTATATTCAACAGAATGGTCCATGGTCTTTCATAGTGGATAAGCACACAAAGGTCGTAGACTCTGGCTCCACACCTGGCTGAACTGTTCCACAGAAATGCAGCTGGACTGTGGAAACCAATTCTGTTAAATTCAGCAGGTATGTCCCAAATTAAGTAGCTGGGAACTACTTACTTCAGAACAGTTTCTTTCATTTCATCCTTCCTGCACACCACTGAATCCAACAGCCTCACAAACAACCTCCTATAATGTAGAAGACTTAATGACAAAATGAAGTCAATGTTCTGGATTAATGCCTTCCAAAGTTACAGGCTGTTAAGTAGGTGACCAGAACAGTTTTCAGCCGTGTTCGCTAATCATCAAAAGGTCCTTAGTACCTAAGAAACGACCTCAAGCATGATTTATTAATGCTTATCATTAACTTACTGCTACTGCATTCAGTTTTTGGACAGAAAGATGCTGCCAATCAGCCTTAAAAATAAGCTCAAAAATCTTCCTACTTGTATTAATATCAGTTAAACTGCTTATGATATTTGATGGCAGGTTTTGACTGTGAAATTAGAAAAACATTGGATGACTATATACTAGTAAGCACGAGACACAATTATAATGACAGCATTTGTTACCATAAATGTTAGGGTATACTATCAAACACAAATTTTCAGGGCAAGAGCTTAAGAAGGAAAGATTTAAAACATATCCTTTTCTTAAGTAATGCACTTTCTTAAATGTAAAACATGTTTCTTATGATAACTGTAGAGGAAATTATTCTCTAAAGGAATTTGAATACGTAAGAGCTGATGGTTAAAGTCTTGCTGACACTGGAGAAAATCAGAACATGAGGATTGGATGGAAAAAAGAGTAAGGAGAATAGTGCAAGAAAGGAATGAATTGCGTGTGAAGGTTAGAGCAGAAAATTGGGGGCAATTAGTCTGGAACACTGCAGAGAGGCCATTGTTCCTGGCTATGACATTTGCTGAGACTGCAAATCACATATTTATTTATTTCTGCTGAACTAGCCTTCTATGTAATAAAGTGCTGCAAGGGCACAGACCAAGAACAGTAACATAACTCATTTGAAATTAAGTCACAGCAACCAGCTTATAGATAAATGGATAAAGAGCTACATATTTTTCTGGCATAAATTGGGTGTAACGTCATTGCAGTCAATGGAATTGTATCATTTTACATCAGGAGAGAATTTGTTCTACAACACAAGCAATAGTTTTGGCAGCTATGTCCCATTTTCAGTAACACCAAAGCTACAGAAAAATCCCATTTACAGCTTCTTGTTGATCCATTTAGTTCTGTCTAATGGCTAGAAGGGTCCTTCAAGAAATAAAAGAAATCCATTTCGCTGCTGGTGATATCTGAAGAAAAAGGTATACATATGGAATTAAATTCTGACACTTTTTACACCTGAAAGTTTTACTGAGCTCAACAGCACCATTTTATGATGTACAAATTTGGTACATTGTTTCCTACAGTTTGTTGTCATTTAAATGCTTGAATATTTGAGTAGCAGTAAATAGAATATCTGCATAAATATAGATTCTTTGACACCTTCAGCACTGACATTTCCTCTATATATAGTTTAATCAGTAAAGGAATGAGCTGGGACAGCTTGTCCAGATTGCACATTTAAACAGATTTATTCTTTAATGAAATTCCCATTTTTAATTTTTTTTTCAGGCATTTAGAAATTATTTTGAGACTTACAGGAGCAATAATTCTTTATTTCACATATTCCAGAATTTCAAAAATTAATTTAAATACTTGGCTCTGCAGAGGCATTGCAATCCTTTCTTGCTTATATTTTGCTATGTATTTGTTTCTTTCTTGTTATCGATTTTTGTTGTTGTTCATCCTGTTATTTCTCAGGTGAAGAAAGAAACTAAATCTCTTTGAGTAGACAGATGGATCTAAGAAGCCTTAGATAAGCCTTACTTTTATTCTGGAATATTTCCATATTTTTAATTCATGTTTCTGGCAGCTCATGGAATCCAATAGGAAAATAGAAATGCCTTTGAGTAAAAGGGAAAGCTTTGTTCCAGAAGGTGTTAGTCATTTCCTAAATATTGCTACATATTTCTTCATGATCTTTTAACAAGTTACATGGACTTCTGAGAGTCTCTTACATACTTTATATTTCTTCTTTAGTCTGCCTAAAGAGAGATAAAATAGGGAGAAAAAGTAAATGTTATTTTCAGTGCTGCTTGGATCACAGAGTGCTACTTACAGTTGTGACAAGCACCTTTTCATCTTTTTAGAAAACAAGAAGCTTGTCCATACCCTGATATGCAACGTTAATGACAGGACAACAGCTTACAGTGGAGGTTTGTGGAACCTGGAAACTTGAAGGAAAAATGCAGCCTGCAGTGCTGAAGAATTCATAACAGATTTAGACTCTATGCTAGTGATCTGCTCTAAACATATTTTGGTGTGGGAAGTGCCGTGACTGTGTTATTGTCATATTAGGATACAACTGCAAAAGGACTTGCAAACTGACACTGTGGCTTTACTGTCTTACTCAGAAACCT
Organism: Pardalotus punctatus; assembly: GCA_013400915.1. Classification (NCBI taxonomy): domain Eukaryota; kingdom Metazoa; phylum Chordata; class Aves; order Passeriformes; family Pardalotidae; genus Pardalotus; species Pardalotus punctatus. Next base: position 112,109 of record VZTX01004487.1, on the reverse strand, counting down.
TTTGCTGGACTGCCACCTGAATCTACAGGCCACCTTTATTCCCTGTCCAATGATCTCCATAATAGAGGTTCTGATCCCACTGCACTGCTTTGTGCTTACACCCTGGTAAGGCTGTTAAATGTCTGGTCTCTTCAGGGACTTCCAGTATGGCCAACTCTCCTATGTGTTTGAACAGCATCACACAAAACACTTTTATCCAGTATCTTAGTAGTCTCCTAGGACAGAGACTCTGAGAACTGAATCCTCACCTCTAACCTTGGCATCCTTTGAGATGAATACTGTATTACTATATTGAGAGTGGCTGGGACTTTTCTGTAGACTTTGTTATTGTTCAGTTTTTATTTGTCAGGTTTTGCGTAGCAGCGTGTAAAAGTGGTGTCTCAGGCTCTTACATAAAAGAATTCTTGTGTCAGAGAAATAAGTATGTCTTCTTGAGCAAGGGTTTAATACCTCTCTCTATCCCCAGTATTTTCAAAGAGCTTTACTATTTCATGTGAATCCCCGACTGGTTTGCAAGTTCCTGGGACACCTCCCTTTCCCAATTCATTGAAGAAAATATAGTTTGTATTACAGTATTTGCAGTTTGTCTGCAGAACTCTCAGAAATTAGGTATTGCAGTAGATAAATTGTTCTCTGGATCCTTATCAATCTCCCTGATGACCTGGAAAAGAACAAAATTGTACTGCATTTATATCCAGCACAACATCTGAATTTCAACACATTACTATACTGTAATTGTAGTCAGACACATAGAGATGCAGATTCAAGGTATCCATTTCTGATGGCCTCACATTCACATGGAGAGGTAAGTGAAATGTCACAGGTGTGCAGAATATGTTTCCTCTCTATCAGTAACCAATGTACAGGATTTGTAAATACTAAAGCATTTTATTTAAATTTTTTCTCAAGTTAATAATGGTTTTCAAAGTATTAGATTTAATTCACCCTCTTGAAATGTGACAAAACCAGTGGAGTTTCACCAGATATGTATGTGATTTGGTAGCAACAACAACTTTTATCTGTGTTTCATTCCTGTCAGAGGATCCCATCTCCTTTATAAGAAAAGGAAGGAGTTCAGATACCAATGAAATGTAATCATCATAGGTGACATGCAGCAGATTTCCTCTTTTGGTTTTTTTAAAATTTTATACTTACATAACTGCTCAACATGGGTAGTGGAAAAGAAATTCTGAGATGAGATAAATTGTCTGTGCTGATTTTTTTTTAAATTCCCCTGAACACAGGAAAACACATTCATAAGTTTCAGGGTCAACTACAGACACAGTTTTAGAAAAGAGGAAGGCTAAATTAGGGCCTTAACACATAAAAAAGGTTATGAGAAAAATTACTTGCAAATCCAGCAATCACTAGTTGTTTCAGCTAAGTTGAGAGCTGCTTGATGAGCAACTTATTTGGGTAGGGATAAGTGACTGTTACTAGCAGAGGAATGTTCGAGAGAAGAAAAGGGTTTCTCACAATGGAAGGGCTTAAGATGTCAATAAAGTACGTTTATGGCAGTGGCATTAAGCAGTTAGCTGTGATTTGCAGGTTTAAAAGCAAAAGTCATTTAGCTTGCTAACTACAATAACAGCTGCAAAACTGAAGAATTCTGCTACAATTTATGAGGTACAAAGTGTGGAGACAAAACACTAGAACATTTAAAATCTGACCATTAAGGATTTTCTACTAAAATAGTCTCACCTGAGTCTGTCAGAGTCCCACCAAAACGATTTTAAAAGCATCCTCAGTCTTTCCTGCTCAGTCCCTATCTTGCTTTATAGTTTCAGATGCTGCTGGTTCTTCAGTTGATTGTTTTAGCACCGTGAATGGGTGTTTGGTGTGTCAGAGACCTTGACTGGATATTGCCCAGGGAAAGTTTGATTCAATGCAATAGCAAGTCCTTTCACAGGATGGCCAGTTCACAAACCACAAATGTCTTAAACAATTCACCTGAGTTGTGGGTTCCAAACTCCCCTTTTCTGCACAAGACACAGCCACAAGAAAGTGGGCTATTACCTGTGTGACACTTCCAGATGGTCCATACCCAGATCTATTTCATTCTACTTTCTGAAATTTTCATTCTATTTTCTGAAATCCACTGTTACTCTTCCATTTCCTCTACAAAAGTGAATCTGTTTTCAATCGGAACTTATACATAGTATAAACAAGTAGATAAACAGGCGACTCAGTGGTGGAATATATACATCTGGTCACACCCCTACAAATACACCAGGGATGATCTGCACACAGTTTATGCTTAACAGGACTTTGAAAAATTACCATATCTTCTGGCAGAAAAAGGGTTAGATTTCTTTCTGAGTTAAATATAACAGGGTCATTACTCTGGTTTTTGAGGCACATCAGATAGAAATATATATCCAGATAGAAAGTTACCCTCTGCGTAAGGAAGCAACAGTTAAATACACAGCAAAGGAACTTGAAGATGGTTTTACATCAAGCTGATCTGAGCCGATGTCACGGGAGTACAAGTTATATTAAAAAGCAGGGGAATGAAAGCCAAGGCATGATATCCATCAATGTAGTGTAACAAAGTATATAAACAGCCCTTTGATAGCTATCAAGCACTGGATGACACTGCAACAGCACTGGCAGTACATACAATAAAATCCTGTAGTGGTCATCCACCGTCGTATGTTCGTCAGTCTCATGCTAAGTGGTACTGTGCATGATGTGTTGTCTTTGGGGGAATGCAATTAACCCTCTGGAGCTTTCTAATTTCCTCTATAGAAAACATTACCAGGGGAGCATGTATTTGAAGTCACTCCTACAACTGTCTTGAAACACCTGGGAGTTGTTCTTCTATGGAGTCGGTAAGTGAAAAGAAAGAGCTAACTGGCAGACGCTCCCTCTGTGCCTGGGCAAGGGCACCTGGAATCCAGTTTTCACTCGATATGTCACCTGTTTTCTATCTGCTACCTTACCACATTTTTCTTGACAGCGATTAGCTCCTGTGCCTTGAGAATGAAGACTTTGATAAAATCCACCATAGGAAAGAGTCCTTCTCCTTTCCTTTTGCATCCTCATTGGTCAAACACTGTGTAGGAAGGGCCCCCTGCTCAGCTTCTTTTTCTGTCCCTTGTCCGTCTCATTTTTGCCCGCTTGCCAGTGTATTTACATGAACAAAATCTTCATTAAATATGCAATGGTTAATGGAGATGTACTGGAGAAGTTGCCACTAAATAATGTAATTTAGCTAATTAAGTTAGACTGGTAATAAAGCTAATGGTAGAAACAATAGTTTTGGCAACAAGCACCGAGTTCTGTGAAGAAGAATGTGATTGCTGCATGGGTGCTATTCACTTTTAAAACTGCCCTTTTGATGTTCATAAAGCAAGCACTGCTTTGTGGAAAAATAGTGCTTTCAGAGATGCACGGATCAGTAATAACTACAGAATTGGGATAAAACAGGCTGTTTAAGATTCTGGGTGTGTGTCATGCCAAACTTCGTTCTCCAGAGGTCTCAGAAGCTCACAGCTGGCATCTTTTGGAAATGTGTCACCTTCAGTGGCTATTGATCAGTAGCTACCTACTGTTGTGCTGGAGATTCAGCTTACCAGCAACAAAGTACTGCCAGCACCAAGGGTGCTGCACAACAGTGCACAGGGCTTTTTGATGAATAAAGTAAAGAAAGAGATATCTTTGAATAAGGTCAGAAATTACTCAGTGATAACATGTTTTCATGTTATCTGTGAAAGCATCACCACAACTCAGTTGACAGAGGTGAGAGACTACTCCACAACACCGAGAAACAATCACCCAGGCTATCTTGTTTTTAATACTGAAGAAAAGAGCTTCTTTCTTTTGTTTTTTCATCCTCATTTTTATCCAACTGAACTTGTACTGCTTTACTTCAGTTTTATGTAACAACACTTTGCAAACAGTGATTTATTTTTAATGTATCAGCTAAATCATTCCAAAAGATGGTCTTTCTAAACACAAAAAAGACCCCAAAAAACTATAATAATATAATTTAAAACCTAAAAATTGTCTGAGATAACTATACATGCAAAGAAGCAGTAAAGTTATTATAAATGGGATGCACAAAAGTCACCAAAGTACACACATGCACATCAATTCAGTTTACAATCTAGCCAACCCATGGACTTCTGCCTAACTCCCTTCCTGGAAACCCATGGGCTGTTAGGATCTTGCATTATGTTCCCCCTTGAATTCAAGGTCCAAAACTTTAGTACAAGAAACTATTATATCTTTGTCCCACTCATCAGATGAAAAAACCTGTGCTGGTTGCACCTGCCTCTTCTCTGCGGCCCCTGAGATCATGGCACGGGTCTGTTCAGCTCCCTGTCAGGCAGTAGAAAAGTCCTTCTCAGCTTATTGTGCTCAAGTAGAAGGAACGCTTCATGTTTTCAGCAATCATCTGACTTGTTTCCTTGAAAAATCCTTTACAGACCTACACATCTCTACCCAAAGGGGGATGAGGAAATAAAAAGAAAAGGAAGCCAAGAGAGAAGATACCATTACTAGATAAACACAATAAGATGATGCACAGATATTTTGTCTCAAGCCATTTGTGGACATTTCAGGACACATCACCATGGATCTTATTCTCTTTTGTCTAAGTTTCTGCAGTTATTTCCCATATGGTTTTCTCCAACATTTACAAACTAATCACATTTGATTTAGAATAATAGCACAGTCATTATCTAACTGGTTATACTTAACTTTGGGATGGGCAAAATTACTGAAAAGCAGTATTTTTCTTTCCTATATCAGCCTCATTTTTGTGACCAGCAACTGACTGACTGACTCCTTTTGGCTTTTATGAGGTTATTTGCACTTTTATTCACATTTCTAACTTTCCAAAGGCAATTAGGAATGGTTGGATAAAATTTACATCGATGTCAGGCTATTAGTATATAATTAGTAAAGGTATTTGTGTCGGAGAACCCGCAACTATAGGAACACAGGGGATGAAGGGGTGAAGAAAGTCTAAGGCCCAGTCTCAAACACATGCTGTATATTTACTGTAATGGAGGAAAGAAACACTGAGTTATTTACAAAACCTGGAAAGATCTGCAGTCTGCCATTACAGGAGGCAATGTTCAGCAGGCTTAATAAAAAGATGTGCCCTTCAGACTGCTCTCAGTTTGTCCTATCATGTCTTTTTCCATCTTCTGCCTTATAACATTTTCTATGCCTTGTAAACTGATAGGAATTCATTCCTCAATGGCCATACACAGAGGTTAATAAGCTCCCAGCAGCAGCTGACTTGGCACTAGAGAAGAAATACTCTATGCTACATCCAGTTCAGAAATGTTACCTTCATATCCCCTTCCCTGCTTTGGGAAACGGTAAGCCTTTTTCCACTTCAGCTCTTCTGGATATAGACTGGCAGCGTGGTAAGTCTTTCCTCTTGTCCTGTGTCCGAGAGGCTGCCCATTGTGCAAATTGCAAGTCAATGTGATGTGACACTGAGTCAGCCAGAGACGTAAGGTAGGTGTGCCAACATTGCTCCTTACATCGAACCACAAAACAGGGCTTTTAGTGTAAAAAATAATCACTCATTAGGGCACAGGCTAGGACAAAGTAACCATCACAATACAGAAAACAAAGATTTTCTGGGGGAAACAGCTTAAACCATTTGAAAACAAATCTCTCCCCTATCCACTCTGCCCGTCCTTCTTTCTGACCTTGTTCTCCATCCTGCAGTTTTCACAGTGGATTGTAGCAGACTCTCTCTGACTGTCTCTGAAAGTTTCCTTTCTGTCACCTCTGTGTCTGCTCTCTGCTTTCTCGCCGACTCGCACGCCAGCTGCAGGCTCCCCGCCTGCTCCACTGTGCGCTTGCCAAAGGTTGTCCAGCAAAGCCTCTAAACTCACTCTCAGAGATAACACCATCTCTCTCCCTTCAGAGGGTGCAAAATCCAGGACAAAACAAAGCAGCAGCTTTTGACCTTGCTGTCCAGCACAGCCTTTCAGAAAAACACACTGCTCATGGAAACTGTGAACAAACAAATAACTCAGGCTGTTTAACATGTCACTGTGACACGGTGGTGAGCGGTAGGAAAGGCTAAAAGAATTTAAGGGATTATTGGGGGACAAGCAACTAATCCTATGTGTATTTCTCTCACATTTCTTACATCTTAAAATGTCATTCACTTGTGCAGCAATGAAGCAGAGGACTTGCTTGTTTAAGAAGAACAGATCAGTAATGTACTGAGGATTTCTATTCCTTAGAAGGATTCCTTCTAAGGTGATAAAAGAAAATAGTTATCTATACTGGCACAAACAGCAAGGTATCTCTGCCTTGTAATATTAGAGCCAAAATATGACACTTTCTGTGTCTTAAATTCAATTTTCTTTTTTTATCCCTGGAAGACGTGTACAAATTCCACTAAAAAATAAATGGAGTTTTGCACCAAGTCTTGAGAATGTTAGAGGTTAAAAATATTCTCTACCTCCTGTCTCATCCATGCCCTGCCATCTCTATATATTTTGACACATATGCAAGTCTATTCTGTAAAACATTCATAGCAAGAGTTTGCTATAAAAAAATGCTACGCATTATACCTGATAAAATGCTAAAATAAAATGGAATTAAAAAAAGCTGTGAAATATGCCTTGGACAGTGTGCAATGCTGCAATAGGAAATGTACCTCATAGGAAACTATGAAACCTGTAACCTAAAGCATGGCACCAATCAGTCCATGAGAAAAACTAATATGCATGATGCCTGGGTTTCATGTGCTCAGTGAGCACATTCACATGATAAGGCTTTTTATCATTTGAATGTGCTGCACCAGAAGGGAAAGTATAAAAAGTACACTGTCACCAATTTGGAATGAGGTCTGTAGCAGCCTGCTGGAAAGAAAGCCAACCATAAATGGGGGAAAAGGAGATGTCTAAATAGGCAGGCCATTCTAGAAAAAGAAACGAAACCAAAACACCTGGAAGAATGCAGACAATTGATAGAGATTTAATTTTTTCCATACAGATTTTTTCAGTTATAATCCTTAAAATACTTGGAGACAGTAATTAATGCAAATTTTGAAAGGTCCTCAGTTTACATCTTTTTATTTCCCTGCTCCTTGCAATTAAATACAATAATATGAGCAATGTTGATGGATTTTTTTCCACCTTTTCCATTCTTCCAGTTCATCAGTTTCCTAAACTTCTTATGTCATGAAAGCACCAAAAGAAATATTAAACCCTGAAATTTTTCTAGTCTGCCACTCCTCCAACACTCATTTTTTAAAGTTAAATATTTCTTCTTTCACTGTTCTGAAGCTTTCATAGGCCCAAAGTTGCAAATATAAAAATAAACCTTAACAGAAAGAACTATAACTCAGTGCATTGAACCAAGTGACACAAATAAGGTAGGAGTAGAAAGGACAAGTAAGGAAAATCTAAAAAAAAAAAACCAAACAAAACCCACCTTTTTACAAATTAGTTACTTTAAAAAATCTGTATATACATGCATTTTTTGCTTGTGTCTTTTCTTCTAATTTGATCTTTTCGGCACTGAAAAAAAATGCAATAGACCATTTATTTATGTTTTTGGCTTTGTGCAAGTGTTTCTCTGCTTTTCAATAAATTCTACTCACAACATGTAAATATCTGTGACAAAGACCATCCCTCTGGAGTGGTTCAGGATGCATTGCTAAGCAACATTTTTTTTAGTTTGCTTTGGTTTTGTCCTTTTGTTCTCCCTCAGAGTTCTTTTAGTTGCTTGCTTTCTTACTGTGTGAATGCAGAGGGAAGTTCCACCAGGGCCTCTGTCTGCAAATAATATGCTATGTAAAGAATTCATATTTCAGAGAGCCCATGCAGAAGATCATGACATTTCTTAACTGACTTTGAATCTGATGTTCAGAAACAGAATCCCACTGGCATATGGGAATACAAATCTGGGATATTTCTACTCTAGATTTACATTAATCCCTGGGTGGATGGGTCTGCTGGAGGCTCAACTTCAGAGCAGAAAATTAACTTTGACACTTTTTTTCCCTTCTTCTTCACTTTGTGTTTTAATTTGTAAAAGAAATCTGAATATATAGACTAGATGGGAACCACAGAGCACTCCAGCAAGGTCCTTACCTGGGAGATCAACAGTGAGGACTTGAAGACATGCTAGAGTATGCTGCTGCCTTTGACCTAATGTTGAGACAGGCTCAGCTTTTCTGAGCCTCACATAATTAATGATAGAACATACATAAAACAGAGCTCCTTGTATTGTTGAAAATCAAGCATAAGCCTGAAAGTCTAAATGTCAATCTCCATACTTAGTAATGGACATATATGCTCTAAAATGGACAGCCTGAAGGGCAGGAATGAAAGCACTCTCATGTTTATAGATCTGTGGTTGTGCAAAATCTTCCCAATATGGCATAATTGCCAAGAGTTAAAAACACAATATCAAACTTGGGCATTTTCCTTGGAGAGAAAAAAAAAATATAGTTTCAATTGTTTCTTCTTTTTTAAACAGGTACAAACTACTTCTAAAGCTGCCATTTGAGAATATGAAGCTTTTCATGCCTTCAAACCATAAGGTGTCTTCTTGCCTCTCTTTTATTGAGACCTGTATTTCTGTTATGCTGGTGTTAAGTGTGACATGGCAGTGGTTTCAAATGGGTGTGCAGCTGACCAACAGCAGCCAGAAATGGTACGTTTCCAGATGTTTATGACAAAATTCATCTCTACAGACAAGGAAATCTTATATTGGTATGAGGCTGGCAGCTTCAACGCAACCTTGACATAAATTTTCAGCAAACATACTCCTGCCATTGCAAGCTGTGCTATCCTATCAATTCAGTGTGATTATCTAGTCCAATACCGGGAATCCACATTTAATAGATGGTTCCAGCAGCTATCCTCTGACACCATCAGCTAAAGCTTGTTCTCACTATCTTCTTTACCCTCATCTATATTGCTGTCTATAAAAGCTTCCCAGTTCCATGAATTGGTATGTAAGGGCAGGTATTTACTTCATAAACTCCTGCTGTTTCTCAACTTCTTGTCAGTGCAGTGGAGGATTTTCAATACGGCATGTAATTAACCATTACTGAGAAAGTAAAAACTAAGTCTAGCAGAGAAAAATGGGATTTGTCAGGGTTGTTCCTTCCTACAGTTTTTAAATTGCACCATGTCTCTCCCAAAAATGAATTCATGAGCGACTATAGTATTTTTACCAGTGAACTATACTTGCGGAAATGGAAATTCCTGGCTTCCCTCCAGAAAAATAAACACTCTATGAACAGAAACAACACCTCAACATTTCATATAACAGCGCAGTAGTGCAGATGATTGTAGGACATTTAGCATGCTGACAGTTCATGGATATCCTGACCCACTTTAACACAAATACTCATTTGTGATGAGCGAACAAAACTAATTTTGCACCAAAGTTGCATTTTGGAAAGTAGTTACAGCAAGAGTTCTACTTGGAGATTTCACACTTGGAGCAATTGTATTTGTGCAATCTTTTCCACTGAGCACAGAATCTATTGTTTCACACACTGAAGCTATTTGGTGGGGATAGTTTGAGACAATCTGGTAGTGCCTTTAACATTGAACTATATCACCCTCTAAGGGCAACAGAGGTCAAGGCATTAGGCCACTGACAAATTGACAACTGTGCAACCTCACCGATACGATCAATAACAGCATGTGTGAAATGTAAATTTTCCCATCAACCCAGCAATTAAGCTTAAAAGTATCATTGTATAACCACCAATCAAAAATCGTAGTTTAATTTTAACAAACTCACATAGATCTGCCTTCATTCTCCTTTTGTTTCCTAATTTATATCCTTTTTTCTTGGTGTTACCTTTGTTTCTTGCTTCAACTTTGGCCTTTGTGACTACACCATTTCTTGTCAGAATACTCCCACATCTTTTGCTACCTAGTATTCCTAAATGTGTATCATTTCTACAGCTGAATTGCATAAAGCATTAATTACTTCGCTACCAAAAAAAAATAAGTAGTATCTACTGCAAGAGATCACTTTTTCTATTTGACGCTCCTGTGGACTGCTTCCATTTCCCCAGCTATCTTGAAATAGGAAGCCCAGCTGTTTGCTTTTTTCACTTCTTTCATTAGACTTCACACTTTACCTCCAGATACCCTGCTAGAGCAACTGTCTTCCTACACCAAAGCCCTCTGGAGATGTATAAACATTAGTGAGCATGTTAGAAGCACTAATGTGCAGAAACTTACCCTCTGCTGCCTATGTGGCCTCTTGAGCTCTGCGCAGGAGCTCACCTCTGTCTGAAAATAAAAGAGAGTGGATAAAATAAGAAGGGCTCTGTGCAGCAGCACATTTCTTTTCCTCCTTATAAATGCATTTAACAGGAAAACATTTAAATCCACCGGAGTTGTGCCTGATGAGGCACCTATCCCCACAAGGCCTGTTTCTGTCTCTTCAGGAAGAAGATGGTGTGTACTTCCCCCATCCCCTCTACCTTTGTCTGCTATCAGGTCTGTGGTGTCTTCCTTACCTGAGAAAGTAGACTCTTTATTACATGAATGGGTTTGAAATAGTATTTTTAATTATTTTACTAACACTATTGTTACTTGATCCTAATGAAGATTATGGTCCTGCAGTTCCTGTGACAAAACTTTATGAGAGAGTCACCAGAATAGGAAAAGCATCATCTGACAGGTATCCTCTTTCCTTTCGGTTCATTCCTGCAAATGTTTGCAACTTTCCTTGTCAGACAATAATAAAGTGGATGCAGTAGCATTTTTCATTAACTTGGTCACTATTCTAATACTAACAATACACCCCTAATATGTACCCAAATGAACATAAGCTTATTCTTGGGTGTCAGTCATGTCGACCTTCAAAGTGGACAGTTACTCCAAAGATAACAATATTATAAAAGGAAAATCACCGTTTAATCCAGTATTGTCCTATCAAAGATTTTATCTTTAAGTAGTTAATAACAGTTTTACCAAAACTTTGTTGTAATTAATTCCTGTATCATGTCTTGTTTGATTTTATTTCATAGCACAATTTTAAATTCATTTAATTAACAGTACAGCCTCATTAAGCAATGATATGTTTTTAAATGCAGCTCATTTGTAAAACAGATATTGTTACATCCTAATGCAGCTCTCACATTCAAGTTCTATACAGATTTCACTCTTGCCTGACCCATGACTGAAAGAAGACACATCTTAGCTATTTAAATTCTTGAAAAATTGTATGAAACTGCGACAAACAGAAGTGGGACAAGACATAAAATTTTAAGTACTTCTTTGACAAAGCAGGGATAGCAGAGACCTGCAGGATGTGAAGATGTTTAGGGTCTAGGCAGAAAAAAAACTTCAGTTAAGACAAACAATAATAATTTTCCAAGAAATTTGTTACTTATATATAGGTTTTTTGTTTGGTTGGTTAGTTCATCTTGGTTTGTGGTTTGCTTGTTTTTAATAAAAAAGGTCTGATAAATATTATAGTCTATAAAATAGCAACAATGAATTATTAAAAAAAAAAAAAAAAAAAAAGAGAGAGACCCGTATAACTCATCACCTTTCAGTGAAAGGAGTTTTTGTTAATTGTTACCTCTCACTGCATCTAAGGTGGGAGATGGAAACCTCCTAGTAAAGTTGTGAATGTACGATGACATTCCCAATGTGCCTCTCTTTTACATCTTTTCACAGGTATTATTTCCTACCATAGGTTCCAAACAATTATTTGATGAATTAAGAATTACTATTTGCTGGGTTTAGTTAGGTTTTAAAAATATTTTCTATAAATTTCTTAGTGAAATTTGAATTACATTATAATAAGCACAAATAACTAAAAGTAACTATTTAAACATCCACTGGTCAAAGCAAAAAGATATACAAGCTATTTCCTTATTTTCCATTGTGGCAATTTTACATAATATTTTGTCACCCTAACAGAACCAAAACCGGGGTTTCACACTAAATTGTGGATGCCAGCCTAATTTCTTTAAATGCGTGTGATTAAATGAACAGCCTGAAAGCATCCAAGTATTCTGCTGTGACAGCGCGTCAGGATTCCTGGTGTCCCCAAACCAGAATGCGTTCAGTAATACTTGAAAAAGAAATAAAACAGAGGATTACTGCGGCAACCGTCCAGCCTGCCGCTGAGTCTCACTCCCGTGTCAGTCTCCGCACGCGGAGGAGCGGCCGGGCGGGCGCTGCCGCGCAGTTCCCGCGAACAGCCTCGAGATGCCGCTGTTTACTGCGCTTCGGAGCCGCGGCCGCTCCGGGGCCATCGCCGCCGCTGCGGGAAAACTCATTTGGCAAGGACGGCTTGAGCCTAAACCCGCTCCCCTGACGCCAGCGGCCAAGGGTTCGGCAGTTTCAGGGAAAGCAAGAAGAGCTTCTATATTTATCTGTAAAATTAAACAAAAAAACCCCCAAACAAACAAAAAAACCCCAAACACCAAAAAACAAACAAAAAAATCCTTGTATTTTTTCCTCCACCGAAGAGGACTGCTTTTTGAAATAAAATTAAAGTAGTTTTCATTGCATCCTAAGCCATAAAATGTACCATAGGAATGCTTCCTAATTGCAGAAACTCCTTCTTACATGCACACATACTTAATTATTCTGGATGTCTTTGTTTAAAAATGACACTGTATAAATATTAATCCTTTTTTCCCCCAACTATTCTTTGTTCCATGATCTACATTCATTGTAGCACAGTAAATTTGAGATCATTAGATCAGTTACTGCTATTTAGATGTAAATGTCTTCAAGGAAGATTAATTACTCTCTAATTCTGATTTTTTATTTTTTTAAATCGGGGTAATGAAGACATTCTCTGACATTTCTATGGTAATTTAAAATAAAACCAAACAAACCACAAAAAAACCCCACAAACCAACAAAAAACCCACAAACACAAAAACCCCCCCACAGAAACACCCCTTGTGCCCCTTATATGACAGTTCACAGCAGACGAAATTTTGGAAACTGTATGGGTAATTTTTATGGCATTTGAGATAGTAAATTAGGGTAGATAAAGCTTCAGGAAGCCATTTAGTATTTGAAATGTTCAGGTTCAAGTGGCATATCACTCACAGGAGCAACTCAGTTTCCTCTAGAACACATGGGAAGAGTGCAGAATTCCGGACTGCTGTCTTTCAGAAACGAAAGAGAGCCCACTCTTTCCTTTAAACCAGTCAGAGAAGAAACTGTGACTACCATGGTGATTTATCCACAGGCACATGGAGAGCAGGTAGCCATACACGTAACTTTTCAATTTGCACCTCCTGACAGATTCTGTTGAAGAAAGAGACAGCCCTGTTTAGGTAACTGAAAGCAACAGCCATTAGGAATGCTTTTGAATTACCTGCTATAGACCTCTTAGAAGTGGAAAACCAAGAGCACTTGAATCACAGACTAGAAATTCATGACTGACTCAGTTCTCTGAGGAAGCAGAAGAGCCAAGAGGCTTTTTCTCCCTTGTCCTGCGTGACTGAAGCATGCACTGCCCTTCCATTGGTAAACCTGCAACTCATTGATTACTTGGAGGGTCAGGATTACTGACACTGTGAAGGATTTTCTTGTATGACAATTTCATGCAAGGGATGTATACAGCTCATGGAGTAAAGAATGCAAGCCAAGACTCTCTCTCCAGTCTTATGCACTCTGTCTGGGAATCAGCACACACACATGCACACACACACATAGAACCTGCCGCAACAGGACTTAATCATATTATCAAAGTGAACAGCATCATCAGGAGACACGGCTAAGATGTTCTTCTAGAAGTTAGGAGTCGTGATTTTGAATCCATAAATCCAAAAACCAAGTAAGCACATTCTGGGCTAAAGCAATACTAAAACCATTAAACACAAATTTCATGGTTGTGCTTAAAAATAGAGCAAAACAAAATGCACTACGTTTTACACAACATTTGATTTTGTAAGCATGCACGGTTTCATCCAGAGAGAAGAAGAAAAGGATCTTATTTGTAGATCCTGAAATCGCTTGAGATATGCATTGCGTAGACAGGCCAAGACTAAGAGGTTTTTGAACAGCCACAAAAGTACAAATTCAGCTTCTCAAAACTATTTAAATTGAAGCAAGCTGTGGACAAACTTCTTTTGATTTGATGACACTTAGTTCAGACTGTTAGGATTTCTCTGTGAGATAGATGCCTATGTACTGTCCATAACTTACTTGAGACAACTAAGATAGTTTTAGACCTGTTTCTTGAGGCCTTGGGGTTTTTTAAACCACATAGCTTCTAAGTGGTTTTCCATTATTATGCAAGATCTACTGCACATGAGAACAAGCAGTATCGGTGTTAATAAAAGCAGAATTTGTGACTGCATACTTTAAATTGGAGCTCCTTTAAGCTAAGTGGGAATACTGACATAATAATTTCTAATGATGACTTAAAGAATGCAATTAAAAGAATAATTATGAAAATGAGCCTCCTGTCTGCATTTAGTGGGGAGGAGCTGGGTTTCCGACATCACTTCCTCTTAATACTATTAAAACATGCAGGTCCTGATCTTGAAATGAGTTTTCTTTTGCCTTAAAGTTCATGTTCAGGCACACCCCAATTCTGCTTCATGACCAATTCTTTTGTTTCCATTTTTGGGAAAACTGAAACAAATGAACTTCTGCAAAAGAACCAGTTAGGTTCAACTTCTGGAGGCTGATTGAAAGCTTATATCCACTAATCAACAGAAAAATAAATAGAACAGAAAGATTACTCTTTAGCCATAGATGTGTCACTGCCAAGGAATCCAAGCTTTGGAAAAAGCTTTTACCTTATAGTATTTTACATTAAATGCTTCAAAGCAACAGATGGGTCTGGCTGAGGAATACCTGCATAGTTATTCCATTAAGAAAGTGTAGGGCACTGAGCTATCACAGACCAGAGTCACAAAAACACTTTTGTCAACAGAATGGAGATTTTCACTCACATTCAAAGATTTAGATTCAAGAGCAAACACTTAATGGGTAAGAAAATTGAAGGCTCACAATTTCACTCGTTCTCTTGTAGTAGCATAGGTGTGTGTTACAGAGAAAGATTCTTGCTATACCATCTTTACAAGGTATGCATTTTTAGGGCCAGCAGTCTCTTTATTCACTTTAATTTAATCTAGTAAGAACTTCACAGTTTTTCAGTTTGTATTTTTTTTTATTTCTGCCAGTAATGAAAAGCATATTATTGTGCTGAATACAACTGGCTCTCTGTGTATCTTGAAGTCCTCTGGCACTCATGCTATTAGAACAAATACTAATATTTCAGTAAGACTCCCTACATTTCTCAGCCCAGAATCAGCTGAAAAGTAATGTAAACTGAGTAGTAGCTGAAGTGCATCTTCTTGAAATGACTAGTGTTCAGTTTATGAAGTTTACTGAATTACGCAGGTGCTTTGTGGGATTGACAGCCCTGCAACAGTGGGGGAGAAAAAGGCTTTGTAATGACTATTCTTCACTGGTATGGTAATAGCGTATGGAGGGTGGATCTGGTTTTACAATGACTGACACACTTTGTTATGCCTTAAAGTAAAAGACCTCACAATTATAGAAATGAGATAAACATATTATTTTGTATTGCACCTTCATGTGTTTTCCCCTAGCATCAGATGCATTTCACCTGAGCTTTCAGTCCAAGAAAATCTGTAAGTTTCTTTTTCTATTGCCCATATTTACTGTCTTCAGTGACAAATAGTTATATAGATACATACTACACAAAAGAAGAATGTCTAATCAGGATTGTGAATAAACTCGAGTTACTGTTTTCCAAAATATTCTATCTTGGAAACAAGTATCCTCTCCTCATCACAGGCCTGAGGTTTGCAAGCACTGATATAAGTGAATCAGACAGAAGGCTTCAGTCTATCCAAGCTTTAAAAAGATAAAGGGGAAAGACGGAGATATGAAAGGGAATCTAAGAACTGATCCCTGTAAATCCATCTGAAAATAACAACTTTCTGGCCTATGTCAGAACAAACTTTGTCGTAGAAAAACTATGGCACTTGCAAGCTATTCCTAATATTGCATTTTTCAGATTATATGGTGCTCTCCCTGGGAGGGGGGATTTTCCTTGCTTACAGAATCTGAGTCTGCCCAAGCTCATTGCAGGAGAAGGGGTGATGGGTGCCTTGTTAGGCATTGCTATAGACCACTGTGGCACCCTCCTGCCTCTGTTAGGACTAAAAGCAATCTAATCTACCTGTCTAGACAAGGCTTTTCACTGGTCTGATCCCTTTCTTTGGTGCTGCTTGTGACATCCAGAAATTTGACAAGGAAAGCAATTATTGATCAGTCTGAAGTGTGTTTTGCTGTGATAATTGTCTAAGCATGACTGAGTGATGCCCCTATAGATAGGTGCTTACTTATTTCCTGATGCATGTCATCCTCAGACCAACAGAAACATTGATAAGAGAGAGGACAAAATGACTAACTTTGATGGAGTTTGTGTTGAAACATCTGCTGCTTGTCAACATGGGAGGCAGAAGCAGTGACTTTTTGGTAATAAAAAAGGAAAACCAATGAAACTCTGACTTATTCTTCCCCTAAACTATTTTCTAACTAAGAATGCCCTGTAAGTTCCCATAAAGAGAAAATACTGCCCCATTATCTAGATTTTTACTTTGCTTACATTATAACTTACCACATACGTGGTAACATGTTATTTACTTTAAGACTTTGGGTACCTTCTGTCTATTAAGGAAGCTGGACAATAAAGTCACTAAATGGACCAGTGAAAATCCATGGAGAAGTCAAATTGCGGTCATTTAGATTTATATTTTTTTTCTCTTGCCTAGAATCTAAATATTTTTAGTAATGTAAATGACAGCAGATATTTAGTGACATTTCCTGTTCTCTGAGTACATACCAAACACAGACGTGTAATTTTCCCCCATTGTTTTTGTGAGAGTAATTTCATTTGGATTAATCCTTTCTTTCAGGATCAGCTCTGCTTGAGCATTCTGCAGAATTCTGGCTTCCACATAAAGAGGAGCTCAGAGAGGAACTGGCCTCCAGAAAACCAAAATTACATCAAAGTACTTCCCCAGAACATGGTGGCATGTACAGAGTCAGGGTACTGCTGCCCATAGGAAGAGGGCACACACCTTCTCTTTTACAGCTTTTGAGCCCTGAAGAACAAAGGGTCTTTGAAAACCACAGCCATGCCCACTGGGGCACAGAATAGGGATGTGGTTCAGGAATCTGTGCTCTTCCCTTCAGTGCATATGCATGGCAAATAGATGGGCATCATCTGCCCAATGAAAGGGTGTAGCTTTTGCAATATTTCTATCACTAAACATATGACTCCCCAGAGATAAAACCTCAAAACCATAGATGCCTTGGTTTAACTGGAATGTGAAGAAATGCAGAAGTGTTAGAAATAAGAAGAAGCAATCATAACAGCATGATGCTTTTAAACAGAAATTAGTCATCTGTCTGCCTGCCTTCGTAATTTAAAGAATAAAGCTATGTCGACATCAAACAGGTTTTGGTTTTTTTTTTTTTTCCAGAGGACATAGAGTTTGATCAAGCTTTACTACCTTAGTAACCCTTTGCAAATGGTGAGGCATGACTGACATAAGAGTAGGACTAAGAAAAAGAAGATATTTAGGTTTAAATCCAGATGTAAAGATGTCAATCTCACTAATGCAAGTTAGTGTGAGTATATATATTGATTTAAATTGAGCATTTTCTATTTTCTGTGCAAGCAAAGAGCAGGTCATAAGTTGAAAGCAGAAAAACAAAGTAAATGCCTGTCTTGGTAAACGATGACAACGCCTGAAGGAAGTCTCATTCCACGTTTTGGGTCTCATTCTGATCCTGTCAACATTGCATCAGCATAACTCCATCTATCAGATCTGCATTAGTGTTTTGACGGAAATGAAAATGCTTCAGTAAAGCTTTCTTCTGACATTTTTTTGTCTGAAAGCCTTTAGAATTCCTTTCTTTTCCCTTCTACTCTTTTTAAACAATAAAGCATCAAAAAGACATCAGGTTATTTGCAGGTTTTTGAATATTTTCCCCTTACACAAAAGCACATTGGCTGGAATCTGCTTCTGTGTGTGCTCTGATTCATCAGATACTTCCATTGCAACAAATGACATGAGCATAGCAAAGAATTAAGCTTTTTTTTTTTCTTTTTGTGCCACATGAAATTACTTCTAAGTGGTCTGATAATTGCATTATAAGCAGCACTTATGACTCTCTTTTACTTATATCCAAAGAGATTTTTATTATTATAGCAAATAGATCCTAAACTGCTGTGAGGGAGAAGAAGCCCCACACACTTTCAAGCAAACAATTCAAGCCTGCATATTATCTGTACCTTTAAATAAACAGCAATAATTAATGGGAGTTGGGCACCTTGTTGTATTGTACAGTGACATGGATTAAACACTGGCACTGCAAAATGCCAGCTTTCAGCTTGTGCACTTGTAGACCCTTCAGAGCCATGAACTGACATTTGCAATCTTTGTCAGTCAAAAAAAAAATGGCAAATTCAGTTAAATTTAGTTCTGCCATTCAAATGGAATGAAGGTCATCACCTGCCCCTTTTGTGATTTGATTATCCAGGGACTGAGTTTATTTTCCTGAAAAAAGACACATTAAAAGGTCCCAATTCTGCAACTCTTGCCCCATCTCAGCAGCTCAATTGGTTTAAATTATTAATCATTAACTGACTATTTAAGAGTACAGATTAATATATAGTCCTGAACTGCTTGCTTAAGTGTTTTTCCTTTCCTAGAGCTCTCAAAACCATTCTAAGAAACAAATAAATACATTTTGAAATTGCAAAAATTAGTATTTTAGACAAATAGAATTTATAATTCAATTACCTGGCTTTTTGAAATGCTGTTGTTTAGTATGGTTTATAATTACCCAAAATACTTTTATTGACTTCATTTGAACTACTTATGTAAATAAACACCACTTATGTAAATAAGGTCCAATCCTTCTACCCAAGAAGACAAGGTAACTCTGAAGAAAGCTCCTGAACTACAAACCACCAGGTATACAGAGTCTGGACCAAAGCATCATGCTTGCACGGAGAAGCATGCTTGCAAGGATGTGAAGGAAACACAGGCTCCACAATCCTCTCCATATGCTGCTCCTGCCTCTGTGACATTCCTATCTCCTGTCTTCAGATGCCCTGAAGTTTTGGGGGTTAGGAGTGCAGCAGATTATAAGCATCACTTTTTGGCACAGTGCTTCTTGTAAGAAGTGGGTTTCCTGAGGTTACTGAGAGACTGAAATGAGGCCGAAGCGGAAACTGAGGACACAGCAATGCCAGCGCCATTTAGAGCAGAGCGAATGTCTGCTCTGTGGAGGTGGACTCCTTCATGGGTTAAAAACCATCTCTAACAGGGGGAGTCTTCACTTCTTTACCTGCCACACTGAACTCCTAATCTCTTCTCCTTCCTGGGACAACCACATCATGAACACCCTGAGAGACCTCAGCAGAACTGGAAATTTGGCCTTGAATACTTCCTATTGCAGATGGGACCAAGGATGTATTTGCTAATGATTTAAGCAACATAAGAAACAAGACCTCTGGGGATTATATGAAGGATTGCTCAATAGTTAGCACATACCCTGCTATCTGAACACACAAGTGGATTTTTATAATGTATTTCTTCACTATGCTGGACTGAAGGGGACATCCTATAGGTGCACCATAGGTCAGGCTCCAGTGTTGCAGCACTCTGCCATGAAATAAGAAAGCTCATTCATTAGCATATGAATCAGCTCTCCACAGAAAGTGGTAGAACTGCAGGAGAGGAAAAGCCATTTTGCTTTAATAATAACAGCCTGTAAGAGGCAATCCCAGGTACAAAATGATCAAGTGACCAGAGCCAGTTCAGTGAAGAATGATAGCATTTTATGCTCAACACTTCCAAGATTAAAGTCTTTAGTTAGCTAAGCATAATGTGAATCAGTTTCATGTATAATGCATTGTGTGAGCCTGTAGCCACTGTGATACAATGTAAGCAATTCCATTTAGTGCAATTTGACTATAGCTAGTACAGAATAATTGGAGTCAGTTTCTAGCATGCTAGAATTTGAGTCAAATATGATATGGAAAAGAATTTGATACATAATAATATGGAGGCGAAGATAACAAGCAATGATGTGGATGAATAGTTAGTATGTTATAATACAGAAGTCATTTTAATAGGTTGTGATTATGAGTCCAGTGTTCTCTTACATAGACAAAAGGCTAATCCATAATGGTAAAGAAAGGCAACCATTAAGAAACAGTACAAATAATGGCACCACAGCTGCAGTTGAGGGGAACGTGACATGGAATACTGCAGTTTTCTCAAATATAAGAGCAATGGAATAAACATCTACCAGAGGATAAACATGGCTACTCAAGCAAGCATGGAACATGTCTAAGAGCAGGTCCTCACATTGCAGGGGTGGCATTAATGCTGCACTGGGTGATTACAACTCCTGCTCAGGAATTCAGCCCTTTCCATTCTTTTTCTACCATTATTAGTAGCAGTTGTGACAGTTCTAGCCCCTTTGGTATTCTGGGCCTCAATTTTACAATCTGGTGTGCAAATACAACAGTTTGAAGACCTGCTTCTTTCATTAGGTTAATAATGTATGATTAGTTAAAGAACTACAGTGTTTTAAAGCAAGCACATAAACATTAACATGACAGATCTGCACGTAAATGTCTTTGGCTTTCTAAAATTACTTCAGAAAACAGAAAAAATGTGTTATTATTGTGACTTGTGATTGCACTGGGTTTAAATCCAACTGACACTAGTTCATTGAATTTTTTTTTTCTCTTCCTAACTTTTCATCAGTCTAACCCTGTGTACATGAGAAGAGCTCATTTATGAGCATGTGCTAATGGTTTCTGACTACAAGTTTAAGTCATCCCTGAGCAAACAGAAAACTATTCAGCTTAGCAATAAAGTTAAATAATTATTACCAGGCTATGTGATGTGACTACAATGTGACATTGAAATGACTATGGTGTGATTAGAATAAGAATGTTATATGCCTGTGATGTTACTAGAATGAGGCTATAAAACGTCTGTGATGCCATACTGCTGTGATATGACTAGTGTCAGGAAAAATGTGTGCATTATTAATGCATACATAAACATGCCGTATTTCAGAAGCAGACTGCATTACATAGAATGCTAGCAGTTCTAATTATCTCCTTTATTAATGGCTATTCTGCTTTGTATTTTAAAAGACAAAAGAACCTCATACTTAATTCATTCACAGAATTCTTTTTCTAAGTGGTTTGGCAGTAAGGTTGCTGCTCCTTCATGTCACTTGCTTGACTTTCAATGCTGGGGCTCTAGCCATTCTTCCTGTATTACATAATGAACATTTTTCTTAAACTATTATTAGATCCAGTTCCGTTTTCTAATGTTACTTGATATCATCAAAAGCAGGATCAATTTTTTGTTCTGTGTGTCTGTAACAAGAGTATTTTGGACACAACTACAAAGCACAGCAAAACTGAGAGCGTTTAATCTTTACGCATCATGGGATTACAGGATGTGCAATGTTCACATACAGTGTCTGCATCCATATGACTTGCAAGGATATGTACATTTATCAGTATGTAGCACACAATTCCAAGCCATGCAAATTACTGACCTCTGAGAGGTGTAAGCAGCTTCCACCATTTGTAAAGTGTATCCTACATGCAGACAACATACAGGAGTCTGAGGGTAGGAGCCTGCATCTGAAAATGTAAAATCTTCAAGGCAGAACTCCAATCTTTACCTCACCAATGCTATCAACTAAAAATGTGCAAATGAGATAGTACCACATGCAGAAAAAGTCAAATAGCTGATGTTATCTGTTTTTTTTCTGTGTATATATACTTGAAAGGCTTAACCAGAACCAGCAGCATAACCTGGGCATACTAAATTGGATAGGTTCTGTCATACAGCTTGTAAATTCAAGCTGAGAAAAGCTAGCAATAAAAGTACAGTCAAATGAAGGTTCATTCATGCTTCAGAAAACGTTGAAAAAGGCACTACATATAATGCACTATAGATAATGCACTATAATCATCTTCTTGTCACACTTTTGAGGTCACTCATATCGTAATACATTGGCATTTTATTACAGTGTCTTCCAGGCATGTGATGCTTCTTTGTGGCTAGCTGGATAATTTACCTGTGTCATTTATGGGGAAGGCAAAACGATCACTTTTATTATTTATCAAACCACAGAGAGGAGGAATCTTTTCCAGTTCAATGTTTAAGCAGACAAAACCCAAACCAGCAGAGTAGCTCTCTCCCTCCCTTGGCGAGTGTCTCGGTTGACCCTTCGGGAAAGGGAAGGAGAAAGGTGTGCAGGCGTAAATGGGAGCCGAGACAGGGCTGGAGTCAGAGCAGCCTGAATTATAGATGAAAGGGCATGTATTAAATATAAGGCCGAACCGGGCGAAGGCGGGCCGGGGCAGGCGCTTGCCTCCGAACCTGCGCAGCGCCGGGCGGCGGCCCCGCGGCCACCGCTCCGCTCCGCGCCGGGCCCGACACGCACCACAAGCGGCAGCGCTGCCCCGCGCAAGGGAGACCGAGCACGCACTGGGGCATCCCCCGCCCCCCACCAAAAAACCCCAAACCACACCA
>VZTX01004487.1:0-89215 GCA_013400915.1 Pardalotus punctatus | reverse complement strand
TTTTTTTTGATTTGGGCAACTGTCACCCCAGAACTAAAGAGGGAGAAGCATCGCCAGACCAACTCTTGCCATTTCCAGTCAGAAGTTGCAGACTTCATGTAGCTGCCTTGCTCTGCCGAGAGAGGGATGGGAATGGTGTGCAGTGCAGAGTGGAAAATACCCCCGCTCTAAGAAGTGCACCGGATTTTTCTCTTGCTGTTTGTTTGGGTTGTTGCGTGCACGTTAGACACCCAAAGGATCGCCGCTTCATAGGAATGAAACGTTGAGAGGATGACTAACGACAGAACTGTGAATTTGTTCCCTGGAGTTGCTAATTTGCCACCCCGAAGCAACACATATCTCGAGGAGGAAGCGTTTGGCTGCTGCTGATTTCTCCAAAACTGGTGGTTTACCAGATGCATTGTGCTGTATCTGCTGGAACAGATCATTGCTTAGCTGCAGCAGATCGTCAAAGGTACACAACTAACGTAAGTGCAAAGTTACCCTTACGCTGGGATGCATTTCCTTTAGAGGAAAAAAAAAAAAAAGCTAACACGCAGTATATTTATCTAGGGGAAGAATCAGTGTTTGGGATTCAGTTGATGTTGGTGGGGAAGGCTCACCTACTCGCTGTCTCTGCATCCCTACCTGCATTACTCTGCTGGAAGTAATCACAGGCATCAGTTACCGTGCAGCTTAATGCAGATAAGATTAGTGCTTCGGGCTGCCGTCAAACTGTAGGTGCTGGCAGCCTTGCACCCCAATAATTCGCGGTTAGCAGTGCATGCAAACAGAAGTCTGTCAGTCGCTTTCCTTTTCCTTTTTTTTTTTTTTTCCCACCTGCATTATTAGTCTGCAGTATTTATATGTGGCAGCTGCTAATACGATCCTGAAGGGAGATCAGTGTCAACGGGGAAAGGCTGCACCTTTTTTCCTCCTCATGTCATCAGAAAATGTATATTCCCCCCATCTGTAAACATGCTTCCTGCTTCTAAGTTGCATTTGGAATTTCCAGCCTCCTGATTTAGACTGTGTTTGGAAACAAATAAAGTTTTAGGTTATTAAACAGAAGGAGAAGTATCCAACATCTGGAGAAGAAACAGTGAGCTGAGAGTGTAAGAAACTGTAAGTCCTGTTATTGTCTCATCAGTTAACAGGGATGTGAAGTAGCCAGTGACGACTGCTGCAGCAGCAGCATGTCCGGGTGGTTATTTCCCAGTACGATAGCTATAGAGGGGCATGCAAGGCACAGGGAGCAGAGAAAAATCTGGTTAGCAAGAGTGAAAAAATATCTATGGAAGCAAACAGCAAATTGCATTTGGCAGCTGACTTAGCAGTTAGAATCCAGAAGTAGTCCGGGAAGGTTTTTCACTTGCACCAAATGACTGGGTGGAGGAGGGTAGAGGGGGAATGCACGTTACGGATTACACGGTATACCAAGAAATTATCCAGAAAGTACGTGTCGAAACAGTAGCTACCCTTAATCCTCCAAGTAGTTATTTTCATTCACACTCTGTGCAAATGCAGCCGATGGGATATTGGTGCATTTGTCCGGAGGGCTTGCTTGTAAAAGGGAGATGTAGGAAAATGTACTGCTGGAAGCGTGCATTGCAAAAACAAGTAGTAGTTGGAGATTGTGGATTTATCATGCCTAAAAAAACAATAATGCTGTTCTGTGTGGTTGTGTTGACAGTGATGTCTCCAAATAAGAAATGAGATGTAATGCATCCTGCAGTCCATGCATGCCTCCTCTTGCAAATCGCGCATCATTCCTCTCTGGAAACCTTTAAGTCCTAAAATCCGTGAAAAGAGAATAAAAACATTATCATGGACCTGAGGGATTTTTACCTGTTGGCTGCGTTGATTGCCTGTTTAAGGCTGGATTCTGCTATAGCTCAAGAACTTATTTACACTATTAGAGAGGAGCTGCCTGAAAACGTACCCATAGGGAACATACCAAAGGACCTGAACATTTCTCATATCAATGCTGCCACAGGGACCAGTGCCAGCCTTGTCTACAGACTGGTGTCTAAAGCAGGGGATGCACCTCTGGTCAAAGTGTCCAGTAACACAGGGGAAATCTTTACAACATCTAACAGAATAGACAGAGAAAAACTATGTGCTGGAGCTTCCTATGCAGAAGAAAATGAGTGTTTCTTTGAACTTGAAGTGGTGATTCTCCCCAATGACTTTTTTAGGCTGATCAAAATAAAAATCATTGTAAAGGATACTAATGATAATGCACCTATGTTTCCATCCCCTGTCATCAATATCTCCATCCCAGAAAACACTCTGATCAACAGTCGCTTTCCAATCCCATCAGCAACAGATCCTGACACAGGTTTCAATGGTGTGCAGCACTATGAGTTGTTAAACGGGCAGAGTGTCTTTGGACTGGATATTGTAGAAACTCCAGAAGGGGAGAAATGGCCTCAGCTGATTGTGCAGCAGAACTTGGACAGAGAGCAAAAGGATACCTATGTGATGAAAATCAAAGTGGAGGATGGAGGTACCCCCCAGAAATCCAGCACAGCTATCCTGCAAGTCACAGTAAGTGATGTCAATGATAACAGGCCAGTGTTTAAAGAGAGTCAAGTAGAGGTCCATATACCAGAGAATGCCCCTGTAGGCACCTCTGTAATTCAGCTTCATGCTACAGATGCTGATATAGGAAGCAATGCAGAAATCAGATATATTTTTGGTGCCCAAGTCGCCCCTGCAACCAAAAGATTTTTTGCTTTAAACAATACCACAGGGCTGATTACAGTTCAGAGGTCCTTAGATCGAGAAGAGACTGCTATTCACAAAGTGACAGTGCTGGCTAGTGATGGTAGCTCTACACCAGCCCGGGCAACTGTCACCATCAATGTCACTGATGTAAACGATAACCCTCCTAACATAGACCTCAGGTACATAATAAGTCCCATCAATGGCACAGTGTACTTATCTGAGAAAGATCCCATCAATACAAAGATTGCCCTAATTACAGTTTCAGATAAGGACACTGATGTGAATGGCAAAGTGATCTGTTTCATTGAGAGAGAGGTCCCCTTCCACTTGAAAGCGGTTTATGACAACCAGTATTTGTTAGAGACCTCTTCGTTGTTGGACTATGAGGGCACCAAAGAATTCAGCTTTAAAATTGTGGCTTCTGATTCTGGCAAGCCCAGTTTGAACCAGACAGCCCTGGTAAGAGTTAAGCTGGAGGATGAAAATGACAACCCTCCGATTTTCAGCCAGCCTGTAATTGAGCTGTCAGTTTCTGAAAACAACCGGCGTGGTCTATACTTAACAACTATTAGTGCCACAGATGAAGACAGTGGGAAAAATGCAGACATTGTTTATCAGCTTGGTCCTAATGCCTCCTTTTTCGATCTGGATCGAAAGACGGGAGTTTTGACAGCCTCCAGAGTTTTTGACAGAGAAGAGCAGGAGCGTTTCATTTTCACTGTTACAGCCCGAGACAACGGCACCCCTCCTTTGCAGAGTCAAGCAGCTGTAATTGTTACTGTGTTGGATGAAAATGACAACAGTCCAAAATTTACTCATAATCATTTCCAGTTTTTTGTATCAGAGAACTTACCAAAGTATAGCACGGTGGGGGTGATCACAGTGACCGACGCAGATGCCGGAGAAAATAAAGCAGTGACCCTTTCCATCCTGAATGACAATGAAAACTTTGTGCTGGATCCATACTCTGGAGTTATAAAGTCCAATGTTTCTTTTGATCGAGAACAGCAGAGCTCGTACACCTTTGATGTTAAGGCAGTGGATGGAGGGCAACCTCCTCGCTCTTCTACAGCGAAAGTAACCATAAACGTGATGGATGTTAACGATAACAGTCCTGTTGTCATCTACCCACCTTCTAATACTTCTTTTAAGCTAGTTCCACTCTCAGCAATTCCAGGATCGGTGGTAGCCGAAGTCTTTGCTGTGGATATAGACACTGGCATGAACGCTGAGCTGAAGTACACGATTGTAAGCGGCAATAACAAGGGTTTGTTTCGGATTGATCCAGTGACAGGTAATATCACTCTGGAAGAAAAACCAACTCCTAATGATGTGGGGCTGCATCGCTTAGTTGTCAACATCAGTGATTTGGGTTATCCCAAATCCCTGCATACTCTTGTGCTTGTATTTTTATATGTAAATGATACTGCTGGAAATGCCTCTTACATTTATGACTTGATACGCAGGACTATGGAAACACCTTTGGATCGGAACATAGGGGACAGTAGCCAACCCTACCAAAACGAGGACTATCTCACGATCATGATCGCTATTGTGGCAGGTGCCATGGTTGTCATAGTGGTGATATTTGTCACAGTTCTTGTTCGGTGTCGACATGCATCCAGATTCAAAGCTGCCCAGAGGAGCAAGCAAGGTGCTGAGTGGATGTCTCCCAATCAGGAGAACAAGCAAAACAAGAAAAAGAAAAGGAAGAAAAGGAAATCTCCAAAGAGCTCCCTTTTGAACTTTGTGACCATTGAGGAGTCCAAACCTGATGATGCAGTTCATGAACCTATCAACGGGACAATAAGCCTTCCAGCAGAGTTGGAGGAGCAAAGTATAGGAAGATTTGATTGGGGCACAGCACCACCAACAACCTTTAAGCCTAACAGTCCTGATCTTGCCAAGCATTACAAATCTGCCTCTCCGCAGTCTGCTTTTCATCTCAAACCTGACACTCCAGTTTCAGTGAAAAAGCACCATGTGATTCAGGAACTCCCGTTGGACAACACCTTTGTTGGTGGTTGTGACACCCTTTCCAAACGCTCTTCCACTAGTTCAGATCACTTCAGTGCCTCAGAGTGCAGTTCCCAAGGAGGCTTCAAGACAAAGGGCCCCTTACACACCAGACAGGTAAACGAGCACTTTTACTGGTCTATAAGTACTGCATACAAGTGCCCGATCAACCAGTATTAAAAGTGCCACTGTGTTGTGGGTTTGTTGTTTGGTTTTTTTCCTTTTTTTTTTTTTTGTTTGTTTCATTCTAATTAAATTTAGTTAACATTATGGGGGGAACAAAAAAAACCAAACTGAACACCAAAACAAGAACAAACAAACAAACAAAAACCTGACCCCTTTATCATTTACCTGGGGCCTAACCATGTGTTTGCAAAATGCCTCTGATACTTTGGGTTTTGAAGAACACTGTTAGAGGACTGTTATGCCTCTGTGCATGTGCACATATATGTGCATAAACAGAAATGAAAAGAAAGACTTTTTTTTTTTCTCCCCAGTATTTAACTGTCCAAGTGTAAAATTTATTGGAGAACTGTTTCCTTGTGTGCTAAATCTCAGTCAGAAATTTGACTGTTTCAAGATCGAAAGGATATGTATATTGTTTCAAATATCAAAGTGAGTTGGCTTGAATTTCTTTTCTAGTTCAAGCTGATTTGGAACCTTGCTAAGTTAGTGTTACTAAAAGGGTTAATTTTTTTCCCTAACAAAGACAGCCAAATTTCCAAGCTACTGCATCAGTAAAGCACGTGGTTTATTGGTATGATATTACTAAGCCATACGTAAGTCTTCCTCTTGTTTGAGTTCAACATGATTTTGTTGTAATAGATGAAAGTTGGTATTGCATCGACAGTTTGCTGCATATTTTAAAAAATGGCCAAAGCATACTTTTGAAAGGAATGCGTTCTCTGAATACATCTGAATTATGCAGGAAAAAGAAAAAAAGTCAGTCCATTGTAAATATTGTCTCATCTTAGTAATGCATAAGTGATCTGACATAGCTCATTTTAAACTGTGAAACACGCCATATGAAGAGGGATTAGGAGGCTGAGAGACTCATATTTCAACCAAATCCAGCATTAGGTTTTTTTCTTAGGTCTAATAATTCCTTGCTAATAAAGATTTAAATGCGGTGCTGTCTTAATTTATTTTCCGGGCGCTCGTCTGCGGGCGCCGCGGGAGCGCGCGCGCGCGCGGCCCGTAGATGGCGCCAAGGCACCGCGCGGCGCGCGCTGGCCCCGCGCCAGCCCTGCGGAGGCTGAGGGGGCCGGGGGCGGGGAGCGCGGGAAGGCCGGGCCGGCGTTCCGGCATTCCGGCATTCCGGAGAGCCCCTCATTCCATGGCAGTCGCTCCGGAGCGGGCACTGGGTTAAGTTTGCGTCTTTGCGGGCCGGCTTCTTCGGTGCTCCGCCGGCCGCGGAGGCTCGGTCGGTGTTGGGAGTCGCGCCCGTGCTCCTTGCGGGCGCTGTACCCTCCAAGTGATAGTGATTTGTCTGAATTTATTAGGGATATGGATCCTAGGGAGCCAAGTGAGACACATTTAGGCTTGTCTTTGCAAAAAGATTTTGACAGTAGCCAAGTTTAGGATAAAGTCATCCTCTTGCTGTTGCATTAGCCTTATCTGAGATGAATGTGCCGTTCCCGGAGCTGTGTCTTGACTTTGGGTGTCTGTAAGGTGTCACACTAACGAGATACTAAATATAAAACAAGCACTTTGGAGGCAGTTCTGCTAAAGTAACTGCTCTGAAACATCTCCTTCACACGAGACACTGAAAACACCACAGAAGAATCTCACAAACCCTTAATCTCTCTAAGGGACTTTAAAGAAGGGTATGCTGCCCAAGACATCTCACAGCACCGTACACATACTGTCAGGGTAAGTTAAAAAAAGAAATGATTTAAAAAGCACCCAAGAAATTTATAGAAGAGCTCTGCATAATCTGTGCTTATTCGTCTGAAGTTTTCTCTTCAGTTTTGGTTGCAAAATGTAATCCCCCCCGAACCACACACTCCTTTTCTGCTCTGAAATTATTTTAATTTAAGCGTAAATTAGCTTTCCAAACTCTATTAGGAAACTCAGACCTAACTCCCTGTCGTATCTAGAGGCAGTTGGGATAACCAGAATTTTTTACCTGACAGAATGTATAAGCTCTGCATGGTGAAATTGAACATGAGGGAAAAAAAAACCTCCCACACAAACCCAAAAAAAAAAAACCTGGCAGTATTTCCAGAGTTACCTGTGTCCATTACATTAAATATACTGGTCTCCATTTAATAATATCTGTAATTATAACTATATATGGACCTGATTCAAATTTCACTAGGTCTTAGTGTATTATTTTTGAAGTCAGCAAATAGTCATGATTTGGATTGCTCCCTGCAAAAACTGTATGTAAATGTAAATGAAAATGCAACTTTTTCTTGGGTAGACAGCTACTGAAACTGAGGTTGTATATTTTTAGTTTGTGGGGAAAAAGATAGTGTCTTTTTGGGTTTTTTCGCCCATGATGAGTGTTACAGGATGTAATCTCTTTATGCTTCCTTGTCAGTTTTGGCTGGAGTAGTATAACCAGCAATGGTAGTAATCATCAACAATCTTCCTATACTTCTGCCTGTAATTCCTGAAATTAGGATGCATCTTAGTGAATATTCATTGGCACAAGAGTGAAATATGCCGCCATAGGTCTTTTTTTTAGATTGGTGATAGAGTATGGCATTTAAGCAAAATATTCAGATTTAAAGATCATACTGAACAGTAGTGTGTGCTAATGCCACAGCATCTGAATTTTTTTTTTTAATTCCTTTAGGAAGAGATACTTAGTTTTATGCCGTTGTACTCTTTTCTTCAGGTTTAGCATAACTAATTTCTCTACATCTTATGTATATATTCAGTAACTTGTCTTGGTGTGTTTTATAAAGAACATGGGAATTGTTGTGGAGGATGTTAAGATAAGGAAAGATGAAATATAGGATAAATATATGTCAAAGAAATACTAGCATCCTCCACCTTTACTTACAGTTTCTTTTAGTTCAAGGTAAGCACACACACAATGTGTCTTGCAGATACATTAATATTAGCAAAGAGCTGCGACCTAAGTCAGCACTTGGAATTCGTTCAAGCAAAATCCTGTTACTTTTGATGGGCATATGGCCCTAGAAATCTGTTCTAACTGGGTCCTAAGTCAAAAAGCTTTTAGAATTAGAAAATATATTGTTCAGTAAAAAATTCTTAGGTGTTTGAGGGTTTGGGAGGGGGGGTTGGTTGGTTTGGTTGGGTTTTTTTGTTGTTGGTTTTTTGGGTTGTTTTTGTTAGGTTGGTTTTTTTTTTTTGTGGGCAATTTCTGTGCAATCATCAATAAATTTAGTGGAAATTCTGTGGTTAAGTCTTTACATGTGACTTTGAATTGTAAAGACTGATGTTTCACAAGTACCCAGTATGAAAACCAAAGCCTCCTTCAAGTGCCTATCTTGCAGTAAACCTGGTGGATGCTCTGAAAAGAGCATTTTTGAATACTTGAACTTGGGATTGTTCTAAATGCTAATTCACATAATTAGGAGTATGGAAAGGATGTTGCACACCACCAGCTTATATAGCTACGCTTCCAAAATCAGTGTTATGACTCATAAAGAATACTGAAATCTATGCAGGCTTCTCAATCAGTGTTCTTTTCAGTATTTGATTGAACTTTAAAATGTGCTTCAAATTAGTAAGTCATTACTCCAAACAGCTACATAGAAATACAGCAGAAGACGACATGTTGTATTGTTCTATGTGAAAGACCTCTTTTGAAAAGCAAATAAACAGACAAAAACTCCTACTCAATGTCATTAGATTAACAACAGATTAAATAATAAAAGAAATGAAGGCCAATTTACTGTGGTTATCCCAATTTTAAATTATAACAACTTCATTTAATCAGATTTAAAGCACAGCAGTGACAAATAACACAGGTTTAAAAGTATGTATCAGTATAGGTTATGGGCAAAACCTTCAGTCTTCATTCCTAATCAAAATGCATTTAGGCATGTGTTTAACTTTCATTTAATGTGGTAGGACTAAAGCAGATCCTTAAAGTCCAAGTCACTTGAGATGTCTTCAAGAAAGAGTCGTAAGCACACTAAAAGCACTTTTCTGAATCAAGATAGTAATTTAGAAATTTTAAAAATGTGCACAGCTCTGGTAGATTCAGGAAAGGTGAATATATGTTAACACTGTCCTTGTATTTCTGTGCTCTAGTAGCAGAAATTAAGGATTTGGGGCTTGAATGACACATTAGATACATTCCATACTAAAGTATATTTTTAATCTTAAAGTCAATAACATAAGCTCTGTGGAGGTTGCTTTATTCCTTTTTCAGTCAATGGACTTCTTGCCTGACCAAGGAACAAGTAGCCAGGCTCCTGCTGATCAATGCACATCACTTAAGCTTTATGTGCAAATGTAATTGATGTTATCTCACTCTGGAGTGTTTAAATTTAAAAGTTTGGAGTTTATGCAAGAGAAAAGAAAAGCTGAAAACATTAATGACTCTTAATTTGATACGCTGAGAGTGGCAATTTCAAGGTGCATAAGTTGATGGAAATCTGCATTGGAACAGCAGTGCAGAGCTTACGTCACCTGCAAATATTAAAATTCTGTAACCATAGCATTCCACAATTCTGCGCACAGTATTATTTTTAGTGGCCTTGTTTCATCACTTAGTATAAATAAAAAATACATACATTCTTTTGTATGCTTAATTTGGTTTATGTGTTAGCATGGATATTTGTCTTGGGTGAGGACTAGTCATCTGGAAAAAATGTGTCTGCATGTAAAATTCAATTGTTTTCTGGTTCTGTATATTTATATATCTATACTAAAATATTAAAAATGGTGATAATGTACAGTGTATTTTTTCTATTGTGTAACTGAAAAATAGGTTAACAGATTTTGCTTGACTGTCTAAAGAAATTCATCTTTGAGCTGAGACCAAGCATGGAAAATTTCAGCTGAAAAGAAGAATTTTTTAGAAAGTTAAGAGCATGTGAAAACTGGGGGTTATAATGGAAATCTGAACATAACCCTAAGCTATAATACCATTTTCAATACTGACAGTAGACATGCTAAACTAGAGTAGGGAACATTTTGTGTATACAGATCAGACAGTAAAAGCTTAGTAATCTTCGTTTCTCTTTAAACATTTCCTGTGCAAAAGATTTTTATCAGAATCACTGGAGTCTCATCTGTCCTGAATATCCAAAGCCAAAGTTTCACATATGGTAAGAAATTTGTGCCACACATGTGAGTGAGAACTAGATCTTGAGAGTTTAAGGTTATTGGAATTTAGTGATAATGTTCTTTTGTATATAGGGACAAGGGGGAATCTTTTTTGTTTCCATTTCAGATTTTCACTTCCAAAGAGTCTCTTCTTCTAGCACAGCAAAACCATATCAGCCACACTTTATTGACAGCAATTTTATTGTAGCTAGAGGCTTACAGTAAGCTGTTTATTGCTGTTCCCTAACGCGGTTGACAGCAATTGGGGAATTAATTTTCTTGCCCCTGATGTGCTTTCTTGGGTATAAACAACAGATGTTAAAGATATGAAAACTGTGACCCATTTACATTCAGCAACTCTTTACAGGCACAGTCTACCTGTCTGAAGTGCAGGTTTCAAGTCCTGAGTAATTTAGCTTCATCAGTTCTAGGATTCTTACTTTTACAATAGAATTATCTTCATAAATACTGTCCAAGGGCCAGATACATAACGCCTGTGGATGGATCCTCACCTAGGCAATTTCTGTTCAAGAATAGCTGGGTTCAAGTTTCATTTAGTTCAGGAGATGCTGTATCTTCTTACTCTACCATTTAATTGCATTGAACATATAGGATTTAACTGGAAAAATGGACATGCAGTTTTCTGAAAGATCTAGCAGGAATTGCAGGTGATACCTGGATATTTGGTATCACTTCTTTCACAGAACATCATGGTGGTCTATAAAATCTATACTCATAATTTTCCTCAGTTGCTACTTAAGTACAGCCATCTCACATACATTCTGTAATGTCCATGTGTTCACTGAAGTAAAAAGCATACATAGAATCATGTATTACTTTTTTTTTTTTGTTGCTTCTTTGTCTTTCCAGCCAGTGGCACAATGTATGTGAAATGATTTATCCCCATACGCTGATATGGGCACTTAATCAGTTCATTTCTGATTTACATGAGATAACATTCCATTGAGTGGAAAGATTTCCCAGACTGTAGATAAGAGATGAATGGATGCTATCATATTTTACTGAAGTGGGGGGTAGGAGAACATCTTTTGTTCATTTCTACTGGCATATTTTAGAAAGACATTTGCTACATAAGGGGCTTTAGCATCTTACCTAACTGAGATTTTAAGTGCTAGTCTAGACATGTTAACTGTTCCCTTGTAATTAAAATATCATACAAAAAAAGTTCCTCCTAATGGGGTTGCAATTATTTTCTTGTAATGGATTATTTTCTAGTGAGCTGTAAACTCTCTCTTGAAGCAGTAATAGCTATTTCTGACAGAAGACACCTTAAATTGATACTGCTACTTTTTCATTGGTTGTGAAATTATGAAAATTTGAAATAAAAAAATTGTTTTGAATAGCAACATTGTTGTAACCATAAAAACCCTCGTATATATTATTCTTGAGACCACTAAATTTCAGGAAAACATAAAGGCGACTACAATTTTGGTATAAAATTCCTGTCGATCTTGCTAAAATTATTTGGACTTTCAAATCTTGGAATGATTTGGCCTTCATTCCCAATTTAATTTTTGGGTTTTGTGTATATCATTAATTATATGTGATAATACAGAGAAAGGTAGTTAAAAATCTGATTTGTAATCATACTGAGGTGTCTAAATCATACCAGTCTCAAAAGTTACCCATTCTTTTCTTCTTTTTTCTTTTGTAAGAAGTGAGTAGCAGGAGAGATTTGTTTTAAAGTCTTGGCATGGGTTGCCATGCATCTTCTGCTGCACAGAGAGAAAACAGAGTAATTCAGCATTTGTCAGGATTTTTTGGTGTGTAGAATCTCTACTTTCCTATGACCTGATGTTTTAGCTTTGCCATTTCTTTTGTGAAATGTCCCACTCAACATTTTGTGCACGTAAAAAATTAATATTTTTCCTTGAAAGTTGTTCTGGAAAATGCACACTTCCTGTTACAAGAGGACTATAAAAAGCCTTTTTCTAGAGTAATAGTTCATCATTTGAAGTTGAATCCAAGCTGTGGCAAATCTGCTGATTTATTCCATCTCTAGCTCTTTCTAATGTTAACTAAAAGCAATTGGATGATGTTGAGATAATATTTCCAAAATCTAAAAAAAAATATGTAAAATTAATCAGGAGTGAAGTGAATTAAAAATAATTTTGTTTTGAGGTGAATTTGATGAAATGAGAAGGATCAGCTGTCAGATTTTTCTTCCTTCCTTTGTTTCCTCCCCCAGGTTTGTAGAAAGGTAGAGTTTTACAATAACAACCTCTTCCTGGTCCAGAAAATGAAATCAGGTATTCTCAGTGGCTGATAGCTGAAAGAGAATCGCTATTGATATTGATTTATAAAACACTTTGTAGCCTGAAACTTATATTCATTCATTCTCTCTCATTCCTCCCAGTGAAATTGTCAGATACATCATTTGTAATTCTGGAGGGTGTTCTTAGTACCACCTAGGCTTTCATGTGTTACTAGTAAGAAAAGTCTGTGATTGGTTTTCTTAATCATTAAAATGTGTTAAATATCTGCCTGTACAATATTTTTCATCAAATGAACTAATCTAGCCTTTGCCTTACAAGGTCATACAACCTTTAAAGCACTGAAAAAGTCAAGAGGAACACCATGCTTCAGTTGTGAATGGTATTTACCATTCTTACAGCCCCTTGCTGATTGATAGCCAGCAGTAATAGTTTTTAAATGGCTAAGCCTGCTAGATACAAATATGTGTCCTTCAAAGCACATGGGGTTGTGGAGACAATTGTGTTTCTGATGTAAAGGTTCTGTAGGATGCGTATGTTTCTATATATGACCTGTGTAGCTGCACTGCTGAACTTCATGGTGAAATGCTTTGACCAGTGAGGTCTATCTTCTATGACCAGAATTTTTTGGAAGAAAATTTTATAAAAGTTTGGTTTCACAGGAAGGGATCCAGGAGCTCCAGAAAAGGGTGCAGACTAATGAATTTTAAGAGAACACATCCTTCCTGTATAAAAATAAGATGCACAGCCCAAAAGGGAGTGATATTTTACTCCTGTTTTTAGTAGCTTTCCATTCAGTGAGATAGGTTTTGGAGATACTGCTGTCATTCCAGTCCCTCTTCTTGCAGCATGTAATGAATATATCTGAGCATCATGGTTGCTTCAGGTGCCCAACTTCTGATTGTGGATCTAGCCTTATTTCTGTAAATGATGTTCACAGAAAATATCATTTGTATAGCTGTCACCAGTACACTTAGCTGGTAGTCCTATGCACACAGTGCATTTTGCTTCTGTTGGCATTATGGTGGGATTCATTTTGAGTGACTTCTAACTGTATAACAAATCTAATTTGCTTCACTTGGTTCGTGATTTAGTCCACCCTGAAGAAAACATTGTGTTTTAAGCAGGTTGCCAAAGCTGAGCAACAAAGTTTGGTGAGATGCGTACCACATCCAGTGAAGGGCGTGATTCAGTGTGATCCATATTTTTCACTTTCCCAGTGAAGAGCATTATCCCAGTGCATAATTCTCACTGAAGTCAAGAGAAGAGTTTTAAGGTTATGTATTTCTTTAAGTGAAGGTATTATTTGAATAGTGCATGTGGGCACAAAAATGTATGTGCACAGTTGTCTTTGGGAAAGTCTTCTTTAGATTATGACTCAAACTCAAAGGCTTCCAAATCAGCAGAAAGAGTCTTACTGACTTTTTATTAAATTTTTATCTGGCCATCAGCTAGCTATTTTAGTAAGATGGTGCAATGAAACATCAGTTATTTTGTTTGGTGCTGTTCTGAGTATTTCTGTTTTTCCTCAGCACTGCATGTTCCTTGGTACCTTGTTCTGCAAACGTTAGTACAGGCCATTCACATTACAGCGTAAAAATGTTTCTCTCTGGTAAAAGGTATGTGTCTATAGCAGTATGAATTTGCAGTCAGTCATCAGATGGTTTCACTTTCACCATTGCAAAAATACAGGTCAAAATATCAGTGACATGCTTGTGTTACCACTAAGAGAATTTGAAATTGCCTTCAGTTTGTGACAACAGTTCCCTGAAACACGGATGCTGTTGAAGTCTGTGGCATCCAGAGCAGCAGGAGGTAGGCTGTGTACCAGTTGCAAAGCCCTAGTCATTTCCCATATTTTTAAAAACGGACAGATAAACAAACAAACAAACAAAAACAACAAAACTCCCAACCAAACAAAAACAAACAATGAAACAAAACCCCCAGATTAAATCTGCATCTACTAAGGACAGTAAACTTTGCCTGTTGAAATTTAATATCACTACTGTACAGGAGATGGACTTTGCTATTTGAGATTTCATCAGTTTCATTGCAGAAAGCTGTTACATCTGTCAAACATTTCAGTTTGAAATGAATGCCTGATTTTTTGCCTTTGTATGCTACAAGAGCACCAGGTTGTCAATCAACAGAAGTACAAAATGAGACAAGATAGGTGATCTGCTGCTATGATTGGCATTTTATTTTTATTTTAAAACATCTTTTTTCTTCCTCAAACTTAAAAATGGCAATATTTTTCTATAGTGGAGAAACAGATGAGAAACATGGATATAGCAAAGGGAGGAGGACACCCGTGGTTCGCCCCAGTCGTGTTTGTCTTGGCTTCTGATGCACATTCTGATGAGGGCACTGGTGCAGTCCAGGTGGACAAATGGAGCTGTAGGGGACTATCTGTATGAATTTTGTGAATGTCAATCCTGTGTGAATGAGATGAAAATATGAATTAGACTCACATAAACTCAGTTTTGTTATTCTTCATTCTTGTTGTAGTATTAATGCATTGCAACAAATCTCATGGAGCCCATAGTATTTAACCAGTAGGGGAGGACCACTTCTGGGTGGGCTGTGTAGGCTTTCAAACTGCCTCCAGGCAAAGGGGTGGTCCAGAGCCTTCAGCAAGTAGTCTGAATCTTGTTAAAATTTCTGGGTTTTTGATCTGCTTCCCTGAGTGTAAATCAGAACTTTGTTTCTTATGATTTTTCAAATTCTGGAATAAGAACTGGGCAAAAGCTTAGGTGCTTTTTGAGAGCTTTGAGAAACTGATGCACTTCTGTGGTTCTGTGCTGTGTTTACTGATAGCATCCCCACTGAACATCTCTGGATTTCATTATTACTTAGCTTTGCTGAAACTAGTCTTTGGCCTTCTTCTGTGCTTTAGCAGTTGATTAATATTCTAATCCATCACAGAGTACCAGGAAGCTCATGGCTTGTAAAGTATTTTAGTCTTCAAGCTTCCACTATAAATAATACGAAAAATAGTGTCATTTGGCTGATGCTTAAATACATCTCTTTCTTTTAGGAGATACTGTCGCTATCCTTTCCTGTTTCTCCTTTTAATCTTTTATTCTCTGAGCACACTTATTTTCATAAAACCTATTTATGCACATATTTGAAATCTGAGTTTTCCCCTCAAATAATAGTATCACAGTGCAGAAGTGGCACATTTTATGTATGATCTGTTGTAGTACACCCAACTCGTAACCACACATTGCTTGTGTCCACACAAGGACTTTTAAAGAACGATCTTCTTTAAGATTCAGATTTGAAGCATTTGGAAGCATATCTGAATAGCACCATAATACTGGAAGCCATCCTATATCTGTTGTAGTTAAAACAAATAGACAAAATAATTATTTCATATATGTTTTACTTGCTCACTTTTTTTCTTTTCTTTTTATAAGCTCATTCAAACTTTTCTTATATATGGCATAATGCATCCACAATTTGTAATAGGTGTGCTATCTCACAGACTTATGATAGAAAATTGGTTCTGAAAACAAGAACAAAAAATGTAAATCACAAAGCAGAAGAGTGGAGATTGCAACTCAGTAACTTGATAGTGCAACTTGAATTCAGTAATTTGAAAGGGAGATTGGAATGAGAGATGAAAACATTCATATATCTTTACATTTCAAAATGGTTTAAAGATGACTGAACTTGTAGGAAAACTTATTCTTTAATCAGAAAGCTGGCAGTGCTGCTGTGATATACAGATTGTCAGTGATCCTTGAGTCTACTTCTTCAAAGCAGTTTGCTGAGCACTTTTCAGCAGAGCAGTTTCATTCAATGCCTGCTAAGCTTTATAGGTGGTACAGATCACCTCCAGACAAAGTACTTCTTGTTGTCATCTATGATATTTATATGTCATAAGTATGTCACAGAAGTAATTCCCTATTTTAGGACTTTCATTCTTTGAATCAGTGGTGACCACATTAAAAAACATTCTGCATTCACTGTCTCACACTTGGTATTATTTAACATTTTAATGTCCTAGTGCTAAAGAACAGCCTTAGTTGTATTCAGCATTGTGGAACTTAATTTCAGTAAGCCTCTAGCTACTAAAAAGTGTTATGTCTTACATCCTGCTGTCCTCAGTAAAGGTAGTTGGGGGTCAGGAGAGCTCTCTGCACTGTGTGCTCCCGCTTGCTACTGCTCATGACATTTGGTATCTGATAGGGATGCTGCGATAGCACCTTCAATTAAAAGCCATAGGCAACAAGCATAACAAAGAGAATCCTTAAGTCTGCTTAACATTATGCCATTGCCTTTACTGGAATAAAACCAGCATGAGAATAAATTGCCTGTGTTAGCTTAATTGTGATCTTCACCTAAGCACTACCCATGAGACCTCAGACCTAGCAGAAAACCCTGGTGAGATTATGGGGGGCTTTTTCTGAGATTGCTTAAATTTATCATATTTCTGTTAGAAAACACTGACACAATTCTATTCCAGCTTTAAATCCTTAAGCTTTTGCTGCCTGTTTTGGGTTTTCATTACTTTTATGTCTATACAGTTACACAGATAATGAAAAACGCCCAAAACCTGCATATCACTGCATGTAACATTGCTCTGCAACTATATACCACCTCATTAGTTTTTTCAGTAGCAGAGATAAGTTGGCATTCTGTCATGAAATCTGAAATGCCACCACATCTCGCTGAAGCTTATAAGCCATGCCATAGTAACTTTCACAAAGCGCATTAACTCTTGCAACAGAAGATTCAATCTTGTAAACACAAGGTAATCATATGGTTCTTTCTATCTGTGAAGCCAATTTGTTTGACATTTTCTCCTGTAAATTTTGCTGCTTTTAGAATTCTTTTGAAATACAAAGGGAGAAGTTTCAGTTTGTCTTTTTCTGTACAATGCAATTGACTGCGGTAGACCAAATCTCATTTACATTTGGACTGTGCTGTACACTCATTGCTCTCTAAATAGGATGTGCCTTTTTCATATTTGTGTTAAGATTCTATCTTCAGTGGAAAAAAAACTATTGTATATCAAGGTCGCTATTGTGAGGTATCTGGCTAAATGTAAAATCCTTGTGGAGACAAGAAGGAGGTATTTTGTACCTTGATGTAGCTGGTCGAGGTCAGCCCAGAACAATACACTTGGGGTTGATCTCTACTGGCTATGTACCCGTAAAACTAAAATACCTTATCATTAGCAGGATTTTATACTGCCTTACCTACTTCAGTGTGAAATCAAGCTGTGCTACCTTGCAGTGAGGTGCCTTTGAGGATATGAATTATATGTGTACTTACTCTAGGTCCTTTAACACTTCTAAAGTGATGCAAAGTGAGTCTGTCCTGCTGTCTGGAAAAACCATACAGTTTGGTCCTGTGGTTGAATTAAAATCCTTGGACTTTCATATATAATACTGATGATATTAGCAGAGGTACCCTTAAGAGTTCTGCCAGGCTTGCATCACCATCTGGTATAATTCCAATGCATTTTCATACATCTACAGTGTTAGTGTTACTGTTCTGCAAACTATGCTCAACTGCCAATGATTGCAGCTGCATACAATGGCTGTAACTCAGTCACCCCCCAAGGTGGAGTAATATGAATCACCAAAATCAAATATTAATTCAACACAGTCCATTACATCATGATGGTGATGGTATAGATATGCCTGTATTCAATTTTCACTAAAGTAAAACAGTATTTTATAGGAAGCATGATCAGAATAAAACATTTCATCCATGGTCTACTCCATGTTGGCAATACATGAGTAGACTAGGAACAAATGTCAGTTCCTTTGCAAGTGAAGTAAGCAGTCCTGGGCATGAGTGTCTTTCTCTGAGTTTTTTTTGTTCAGTAGCTTGAGTCTGCCTGCTCCTAAGAATGCACTTCTGAGTGTACATCTTCCACCTTTTTTTAAGTTTCTCCTGAAACTGTCAGTAGGTTTGGGATTTATATCTCTTAAAATGTTCCTTTGTGTTGTCTCATCTCTTTATTTTTGAACTAAACTCAATGACTTTTTTTTATATTTTCTACTTCTGAACTTTGTAGGTAATTTGCTTGCCTCATATACTGCACAGCTGTTCCACCCATCCTCTCATTTTCAATATACTTCTATTAGTATTATTTTCCCCCACCAATCTACCCACAAGACCACATATTTAATACAGCCAGTTACTCAGTGTGAGACGTTTCCCATTCACTTGTGATACCTGCTGGCTGCTGCTTCCAATTATGCCATATGCTGGAAAGCTGAGCTGTTGAAGTATTGGAGTCAATGTTACAATCAAACTAGTTAAGAAGTAGCAGTGTGTCTCATAAAGGGTTCTGGACAATGTCTGATTTCTGCCATAAGCAAAATACTGACAAGTCCTGCTTTGTTTTGCTGCTTTTTCAGGTGGCAGAGAGCTAGACATACATTCATTATATTGTAAAATCATAACCTTCGAGATCTTGCTGAATCTGCCCTACAGCTATTTATCACATGATTGCATGGAATGAAAATAACATTCTTCCTTCTGCTAGGAATATGTTGCTAACCTTGGGGCAAGATAGTGCATAATTTTATGCGTGCGTAGTCTTGCTGTTATATATAGACTATTTTGAGATGAATCAGTATTATCATTTCCCAGAATTTAGCTCTAGTGCTTTAGCAGAGCCAAAGAGATTTCATATACTTAGATTCTTGGCTGCAATAGTAACAAGGGATCTCAAGTTTGAGTCACATTTATATTAATACCATTTTGTAGTCATGGACAAAGTTCAAAAAGATGCTAATATCATTTACTCCCAAGTTAATTTTTTTAGGTAAGGGCTGCATGTAGTGGTGTCTAAGTAAAGGCTATCTGCACCCAATTCTTATTTCATATCCATTAATTTAATGTTTGTGAAATTACAGCTGTTTCCCTGATGGTTTTGCTTGCAATCAAGAGTTGAATCTG
Organism: Pardalotus punctatus; assembly: GCA_013400915.1. Classification (NCBI taxonomy): domain Eukaryota; kingdom Metazoa; phylum Chordata; class Aves; order Passeriformes; family Pardalotidae; genus Pardalotus; species Pardalotus punctatus. The sequence continues at coordinate 70,079 of VZTX01004487.1, read as the reverse complement.
TCTCCTCATATTTGTGCAGTAGTTCCTCCTTCTTCCTCCCACAAACAGGCGGAAGGAGGTTCAAAGATCTCCAAGACTTTTTTCTTTCCTGTGGCACCCATTCTTCTCTTACAGCTTCTTGACTAATATCTGGGTTTAAACAAGAAGTGTTAATTCACTTTAAATACCAAGAATTATGGAAGCTGAAGCTCAGTCCCTTTTCACAATTACCAGTTTAACCTCTGAGCTGCCCATCTGATGCTTTTATAAGTGTAGCTCTACTATTGCTGTGTACTAAATATGTAACTCTGACTTCTTGCATTATTTGCAGGGTGATCTGCAGGGAGTAGTTTTAAGCACATAGAAATAATCTCTCCTCCTACTGCACAGACACTGTCATGGCCCCCTATTGAGCTACTTACGCATATAGAAAACATTTTTTAGTGTTGTCTAAAGATAAACATTTCTGGACAAAAATTTCCAAGCTATGTAAATTGAGTTTCAGGTTTTAATATCTGTGACACTTTAACATCTTAAAAACAGCAGGAGAGCATGAAATTAACAGAGATGGATACTGATGAAAACAGTTGAATAGGTAAATCAGTCTACATCCACTGTTTTAAGAAATTAAATACTTCTTAGTGTAGTGCTTATGGTAGTCTGTGCCCTTAACAGGAACTTGTACAGTTATAAAATAGATGTTATTTTCTAATCACGGGGGACAAAATAATCACATTTCTAGTCCATGGGTCTGTGATATTTTTAAGTAGTTTAACACAGTAGTAAAAATGCCTTATACTTAATCCAAACCCACTGGAGCTTCAGATTATGCTGTTCCAACTTGCTATGTGAATTTTCTTCAGGGGATTCCTAGTTGATTAAAGCTTGATAAAAACCGACATCAGGAAGGGAGAAGTTTGTTTTTATTCTCTTCTGTATTGAGTTAGCTGTCCCAAAATATAGGTATAAAAGCAGCAATCCACTTTTTCAGACTTAGCTGAGGCAAACATAACAATTTTAAATTCTGCAGAACATACTTGGGCAAAGTGCCCATTTATTTTATTGAGAATTTTGCCTGATTAAGAACTGTTTCCCCGTTATCTCTGAGTTTCTTGGACAAGCTGTGTTGACTCTGATCCAGCAAAGTAGAGCAAGCTTCTTAATCTGGCACATTAAATAAAAGCTCAGCTGGGAAAGGAATGCAGTATTTTGTCTTTGCATTTCAATTGAGTTAAAACTTTGTATTTTAAGCTTAGGCTGTGAGAATCATCTTCAAGCAATGTAACATCATACACAAAGTCAGGTGAGAGATGCTGGGAATGAATAAAAGTGTATGATGAGGCACATCTTTCCTTTTAATAAGAACAAAAATAAATAAGTACAGTATTCAGACTTCCTTATTCAGTTCTGTCAAGTAATTCTGTTTTGACTTCAGCGCTCCTGCTGTTTTGAGTCATGGACCTTTCTTTTAACACAGACAGGGTATTATCCTAATCTGCATGCTGGGAAAAAGTCCAGTTGAGAGTAGCTGAAAGTCTAAAAGAAGTTTCACTCTTGACCACATCCTAGTTTTGAACCAAGATTGCTAATGCAGGAAGGCTTGCTATTTCTAGAGTTGTGGAGAGGGTCTTGCACCTCTTTCTCAAAACTTCTTTTTCTCTCATTTTTCTTCCTTTTCTCTGGGAAAATTAATCATACTTCTGCCAGTGTAATAATGAAAAGAGTTACACTTTTTATTTCCAAAACAAATAATGGTATTTTTTTTCCACTTGTACTGAGACTTCAAGCTCTGCCAAAAATCTGAATAGAAATCACCAACTGTTCTTTAATTCTTTAAGCAATTACCATTGAATACACTCACTGTGGTTCAAAACACAGTAAATATGTAAAACTTCAGCAAGAAAAATCTAGCACAAATCATAAACAAGTAACTGATGCAAGTACTAGCATACATATTTTTTATTTTAGTACATATAAATTTTGAAACATAAATACACTGTCAGTAATCCCATGAGTGATTTAGTTTATCGTTTTATCACATGTTGAATGAGGGGAGGCTGCATGTACACTGAATGCTTGTAAGCTAATTTATCTCACAGGATATCAACAATAGTCAGTTTAATTTACAGAAGTACTTGTTAAGAAGCTTACCAAAACAATATGGTGGGTTTAGACTAAAATCATACCAGAAGGCCCATCCTTCAGTTCTCTGAATCATAAGAAGAAACAGATTGCTTCAAACGGAAGATGAGAAATAACGTAATCTAACCAATCTGCACTTTGGCAGAGTCAGCAAAGGATGGCTGAGGTTTCTCGCTTATTCTGAGCTAGCGTAGTTATTTGACACAATACTGAAGAACTGACCATTTTAATTGAGAATATGTTTTGCTGAAAAGCAAAAGTCTCTGTACGTTCAGATGGCTCTTTATCGGTGGGTAGTTACATAATGCCCCTCCTGGTCAATCAGCAGGGTGAACCAGCTGATGGCATCAGCCCTCACTTGGGAACTACAGTGTTTAAGAGAGCACTGGGAAAAATAGGTACCTGCTTCCTTCACAGTTTTTACTGCTTCTCTGAAGCCTTCTGACCATGATTCTTCTTGAACTTTGAAGTCCATGAAGTTTTTCTTCTGGGGCTTGGGAACTGTCACTTTTTAGAAACCTGTTGATTGAAATTTTGTGATCCCTCCTTTTTTTCTTTCCTTTTGCTGATGCAAGAGGCTCAGCTTTTCTGCTTCTTTAAGCCACTTTGGCTTTTCTTCTTATTTTCTTCCTACCTAACAATGGTAGTAACAGTATTCTTACTTTTGTCTCTTACACTGACTGCAGGCTTTTCTTTTTTTTTCACCTTTGTGTTACTTCACAGGAGAACGAGCAAATACTCCCGTGGAGTAACCATTATCTGTTATGAAGTGAATCATACATCTGTTGCATGTCACTGGCTTGTGCTGTTGTATCAACAGTTGAGATTAACTATGTGGGCTTAATTAGCATTTTAGTTTTGGAATTTTAACTATAAAGATTTCCCATTCCCTAAACCAATGCATTTAATTCTGTATAAAAGACAGCTCTTTCAAACAGAAAAGGCAAAAGTACTTAAATGAGATATAATGTTGCATAGCTCCTTAAAAATAAAATTTTTAAAAAATTATTTATAGTGTTATACATAGAAGTGTATATATATAATAGTTGATGTAGTTTTAGGTGTTTTAGAATACAGAAATATCATTCTTGCTATTTCAGTAAAAGGTAAACTGAGGCATAGATTAATAACATCTTAAAGGTGACATTATTTTCAAAATAAATGGTAGAACATGGATTAAAAACTATGTATGTCATATGCAGTAGCATTTATATAGACGGGTAAAATTGAATTAGATATAAAACGTTGATGCCTTCATGGCGGAAAACATAGCAGTTTTAGAAAGCAGGGATGCCAGTACCACATCAGCAGCTATTTGCATATTATTGTCAGGGACAACTATTCTGGAGACAATTCAGTGAATCAGAGCTGTTTGATTAATCAAATCAAGTCTCTGTTGTAGCAATGCAAAGAGGTTATTTCTGCTGGCAATCTGATTTGAAATCAAATGTTTATGGATTAATGAACACAAATCAATTCCTTCTAAGCCCCTTTTCAAGCAAAGTCTTAGGTCTTTAGAAATGTAGCTAAGTAGGGAATGATTAGCCTGGTCTGACAGCACAAGTGAGAATTTATCCTCTCAAAATACACTCTTTACAATTAAAGAAAATCCAAGCAATTAAAAGCAGCCAAAACAAAGCAAAGAACAAAATTTGCACATTGTGTTTGCTATTTTATTAACATATGGTAATGTAAGCAATCTGCAATTATAGTTACATTGCATTCTAATTGAACAATAAACTTAACAGAGCTATTTAATATCAACTGAAGATCTGTCCCACAATCTGTGTTTTGAAAAGCAGTCCAGGCCTCATCTCCAGATGACCCTTGCACTTTAATGTATTGGAAAAAAAAAGAAGTATTCTTTCTTTCTTAGCAGTTGTTGTTCATTAGATTATCTTTAAAAAACGTGAACAATATGCATATTATAAAAGGAAGTGTGTAATCCATTTGAGCATAAAGGAAAATTCTTCTGCTTTTACAGGAATTGACTCAGAAATAATTCAGGTACAATTTTGTGTTCCCTTTGGTTTGTCTTCTCTCCAAGAGGGCTCTGCTTTGGTTAGACACTAAATTAGTTAAATCTAAATGCCACCTTTGTTTCTGCCTCCGCTAAGATTAACAGTTAATTTTCCAACCTAGAATAAAGAAATTCTTGCTTTCATATTTTATCCCATCCCCATGGTGCAGTAGTCCAATAAGAAGCATGTAGTTCTTACTGAGTTAAGCAAGTAGAAGCACTTCTCTGAAGAAAATTGGCTGTCTTTTACACACCACAGAAAAAATCATCAGTTAAAAATGGAAACAGGTGGAAATTAACGTCTTCCTCTTGTTGAAGGTGAATATTAAACTGCTTCCGATTTGACTTTCTCTTTATTTGTTTGAAGATGATCATCATTATTTTACAATTATGTTTTTACTTCCTAAGGTAAAAACGATAGCCTTACCTGCTTGGGCTTGTTTTTGGAAAACTTGACTATGAGTAACTTTTGATCTAAAAGTGCTGTACTAGCTTTTTTCTGTGTGCAATGTAACTGAATCTTAAGTTCATGGAGGATAAAATTTTTATCAGAACAATTTAGGGTTCGTGTAAGACTTGTATTAAAATCTCTGGAAATTTTACATTTGATATAAAGTGCTTTTGAAAAGTCTACACTTTGGCCTCATATGGAACTTGTAAGGGTCATAGAATTAAATCCTATGGGTGTTGTCTGCTATTTCACTTGAAGGTGATTTAATCTGGAGGCTGGAATATTTTAAATGGAAACATTAGTGATGACAGTCATTAATCTGAAAAAAAACCTCAACCCAACACCAAAACAAAACCACCAAGACATCAGGCACACTGTCTTAAAACTTTATGAGGGAGACGCTGTTTTCTGCAAGGAGAAACTCCATGAACTGGCCTCTTTGATGAAGTTTCACACTATGTCACCATCTCAAAGTCATTATTTTTTTAGTGTGTAATAGTGAATAATATCTTTTAGCTGCTTACTTTCATGCTGTTAATTTTGGTTAGTTAGTTCTATTAATTTTGGTTGGTTGGCTGGTTTTCTAGTTATTTTGGTTGCATTAGTTTAGTTGGGCCTAAATAATTCAAGCAAGGAGAATATGAAGTCAGTCATCATGCTGCCTTGTGACTATGCACTTGCATGTACAGATATGAGAACAAATATATACACGTGCTTGCATGTACAGGATTACATACACCTATTGAAATTCTGAGAACTCTGCTTCAGAGAGAAGACATGATGATGGCCAAAGGTACATTATTCATGTTGTCTAAAGAACATGCACTGGTTTGTAGTTTATAGCTAAAGAGGAGGGAAATTTAAAGTAATTTTCAATGCTTTTTATGAAGACAAACATTACTTCTGTTGTGAATAACCCAAAACTACTTTATGTTGTCCAGTTGAGAAGTTAACCAAGCCCTCATACAGTACTGGACAATCTCTGTGTTTATGAAAACAGCTGAGGATCTAATTTCATTACATTTGAAGATTTATTTTAGAGAATAAAAACAAATGCCAATGAACCATCTGAAATTCCAGTGCTATTGCAGTCCAAATCAATGTGAAGCTTCTCCCACAGCAACCTATGGCATATATACATCAAAGGTGAATATATCCTGTAGGAATGTCTTTAAACAAAAGCATGATATAAGGCAGACAAGATGAACAGTTTGTAACACCCAGGTTCTTCCTTAGCAAGCAGTTCCCTGGCTAAATTCATGCTGTTTACAGTCTAAATGAGAACGAAAACACATAAGGACATCACTAAGGTATCAGCGATATGATAGGAGAGAGTTTCTAACTGGAAGAGACCATGAGGCATCTCCACATGGATATTTCTGATTCCATTTGGGTTAGTTGTATTTTGCTATTTGTTTACTGATGTGAAAGTCCTCAGTATTGCAACTACATGAACCTTTGGTCTGGTGGGATCTGGGCAGATATTGTCAAGATTTCGGTTGGGGAAACACCATGGTGATACTGAGAGTGAGCTGTCCTTGTGTAGGTGTGCAGAACTGTTGCACTGTGCTAGAAGATAAACTCCTTGCCACCAGTTTGGCTTGTGCAGTTGGTTGTGGCATGGTTGGGTGCTGCCTGTGCTATGAGAAGGCTTGTCCTGAGCATCTCCTTAGGCAAAATCCATGTGTCAGTGTACTTTGGGCTAATGTAGGCAGCAGTACAGACTGGTGTGACGGATTTTGCAGTGCATGGTATCTGCTACTACGAGTATGACCTTTAAAGAGTTGTGAGGGTCAGAATTAGACACCTAAACCTTCTGTTTCAGTTAAAGTTCTCTGTCAGATATTGAATGTGTATCCTTGCTCAGCATGCATTAAGATTTCTTGAACAAAATTTGTTGAGCCTTTTAAAGTGTTTTACCTAAGAGTATCCTGCTGTTTTCAACAGTGTTGCAAGGAGACATAGCTAGTATCACTGTAGGTGATTTCTGATTGTATTATAAGTGTTGAAATTCGACAGCAAAGTCTCAACTAGTTTTAAAACTAGCAATAGAAAATTACTTTGTGCTGTCTTTCAGTGTATTAAGTTTGGGTTAAGCTTCAGTAATCTCATCAAGCTTAAATATGATCCTTCTGCAGAAAACTTCCCACATCTTATGCTCTGTGCACATCAAAACAAACAAAACTAGCTCAGTGGTCTGGAGGCAGGATACACTGTACCCATGGGTGAGTAAGAATGCTTTATGCAACAGTATGCTGAGATACATAAGTGATGGGTGGCAAGCATGTAGATCATGTAATCACTCTCATGGCTGTTGTTATAGTAGACAGGAAAAGATCTTGCTGGATTTCTGAAAAATGAGATAGTAGTGACAGGACAATGCTTCCAAAAGGCAAGTCAGATCTGAGAAATAAAATGTTACAACAATAAATATCTGAGTTACCTAAGAACTGTATTTTAAAATTTCCTCTATTTTGCGGTTGATTGTGAAGCTTTGGGTGTTTGGTTTTGTTTCGGGTTTTTTGGGTTTTTTCTTTTGTTGTTTTTTTTGGTTGGTTGATTGGTTTGGGTTTTGTTGTTGTTGTTGTTGTTGTTTGTTTTCCTTTTTTTAACCTTATTTGCTTATTTATTCCCTCTTTTTCAGAATTAAAATATCTAAATATTTATACATTTTTTTTAATTAATGATTGTGGTTGTATATGTCACTAAGTACAGACCTTAGTACAACTAATGAGCAAACAAGCTTTTGTTTAAAGGCTTCACTAGCTAATCAATCAGAAATCCTGACTGGGGGCTTGTAGCTGTTACTTTTTCATGTCAGTAGAATTAAACCAAAGTTTACAGGTTTAAATTAATCAAGCTGATGAAAGGCTGGCTTTTTTTTTTTTATTTGTTTGTTTTCCTAAAAAGTAGATGAATTTGACTTCTGTCTACATGGGAAAAATAATACAGGATAATATATGTGATTAGAGATAGAAATCCTGCAGCTGTGTGAATGTGCATATAAGAGAGAGAGAAGATCCAGACAGATAGATTTGTTTGCAGTGTAAAAATGTTGAATTAAAATGAGAAACACTGGTGTTTATAGAGAATCTTGTATTTAACAAGAGTAGCCCTGGAAAGGAATGCTCAGAGTAATCTCCCTTTAACTGACTCAAGTGGAAGAAAGCCAAGTTGTTCAGTAGCACAATGGGTTGCAATCATGTGGGAGAGTTCCTGGTTGGGAGTTGAAAACTGAAAACCTGACATGCATAAGTGAATGAAGCTACCCTATGTGATGTGTTGATTTAAGGTTTTTCTCTCCCTCCTTAAAAATACAGCCTTTGTCTGGGTACTGTAGAGGCGACATTGTGAGACACAAAATTAGTTTCAAATTAACATTTTGGATATCAGTGATAATTTGTCTTGACGTTATGGCCACTGGTTGTGTTTGTGACAAGCAGGCTTGATCCAAGTGGGCACTGTGAGAGCCAAATTTAATAGATGACCATTGTAATTTTCTGCCTTGCAGACAGCAGAGACTTTCTAATGTTCCTTCACCACAACAATCAGGGATTACTAAATAACAAGTCCACAGGATTGGGGGAGGATTGAAAGGATTAATGGAGTATGACAAAATTGCACCTGAGGGGGAAAATCTGTAGCAGTTTTTGTATCCTGATGTGGTACATCAGGCAAATTGGCAATTGCTACTGATCTTTACACATGCATGTCTTCAAATAAAGTGGGTGAGAGTCAAGCAGATACAACTATGAGGCTAAGGCTGTCATAAACATTCATGTCATCAACTGCATAAATCACTTAATACTATAGTTTTAAGTATTTTGATGATCAACTATATTAAGCATCAGTGGATTGTAGGCACTGTACTAAATCATTTTTTTACTCCACTATAACCTCTTATCCTGCTAAACTAAATCCTAAAAAAGATTAAAAATGTAGGGCTAGTTCAACTCTTCTCTTCAAAGATAATTAAGGAATACAGTTCCTGTTTAGGAAGAGTGTATTCGGCTTTAGAACTTAAAAAAAACCCCTAAAACATATACAAATTGTTTTGCATTCTGCATTCATGTGCTGACCTGATGTTAACTAACTCCCACTACCCCTCTGATAAATATACATTTCAAAACAACAATAGCAATCTTTGCCCTGAGTTCTTATGGGATATTAATATTTTTTTAATAAATTGTTTAGCACTGTGAAACATGAACAGTTCAAAACATAGCGGTTTGTTAACAGATCCTTGATTTCTTTTCACACTGGTTTAAATCCCACCACTGGTGGCAATTGATTTACATGAAATAGGAACAAGGAGAAGCAAGAAGAGAGTTATTCATCTTTATTTCTAGATCTCTACTTTCCTTTGAAAAGGAACTTAATATACAAAAAACATTGTTTATTACCTCGCTAAGAAAAGCATAAACTTGGGAGCATTTTTTTGACTTAGTGGAAGTTTTAGCTTTATGTTGTGTTCATAATAGCTGACCTATCCTTTAGATCATAGTACTTTTCCTCCCTGTTTGGTATAAACAGTCATTACGGAAAATAGCAACTGGTGCAAATGGTTAAAAATTTATGTAGGTCTGCACAAGAAGGAGTAAATTAAAGAAGAGAAATCACATACACACAGTTGCAATCTGAGGTCATCTCTCATGGATTGTGAATTGTTTAAGGAAGTGTTTCTTCAGCAGCATTGACTGAAGGTCATGTTGTTATTTAGACTTTTGACTAGTGGAACAGCAAACGATTCATTAATTCCATTAGCCATCCTTTCTGCACACTGGGAAAAGCAAATGTAATTGTCAAGTATTCCTACTGTATACTTAAGCTGTCAAGGATCCTGGAAGGCTTCAGTTATTCTCTTTGAAGATATCAAAGGAAGGGGTGGGCTATTTTGTGTCTTAAAAACAGAAATAGAGAAAAAATGTGCCACATAATGTAAGCTAAAAGATTTCTTTTTAACCTAAAGTGACACTCGAATACAGTAACACTGGGCAGGTTTCTGACTGGTAAAGCTTCTGGTTTTTTTTTGTTTTTTTTTTTTTAAGATGTCTTAAAGTACAGGCTGTCAGCATGCCATTAAACCTGTCTTGTCTCCAGGAGCCATGCCAGGGATTTCTTGTTTCCCTTCCCTTCAGGTTTCCAAGGCAGTTCAATCTCACCTGTGTGCTGCTGTGTGTGGTGGGCAGGTGAGTGTAGCATGACTGTAATCGGTAGGCTTGCTGTGTTCTTCTTGCATGGATATTCGGCAAAATCGTGGTGCATATTTTTATAGCTTTTTACCGTGACATTTCTGGTGGCTTAGTGGACAGAAAAAGTGAAAAACATCACGTGGATCTGCAAAATTATTGGTATTTCTTCCTGCTGTTAACAGGGATGACAGCTGAAAGCCTAGTCTACTACATTTAGAGGGAAAAAGCAAAGATGGGTTCCAGGAAGAGTAGCCCAAACTGGTTTGCATCTGAAGTGCAATGTTTGCCCTCCAGGTGATCACTGCTATAGGTAGTGTTTTGTAGACAGAGAGTGCTTTTTCTCCATAGGAGAGACAGTTATATTGAAAAGGCAGTGAGGCTTTTGTGTGCAAGATACTTAATTTTAACGATGGTGAAGAGAAATTAGGTAAGCAAATCCATGTAGTGGGCATTTTTTCAAACCCATGTAGGATGGTTTTTTTGTCCATCCTACCCGTGTGCTGAAAAGGAAAAATGTGCTCTCTTATGCAGATCTTAATGTCCCAGATATCCTTGCTGGTGGTTAAAAATCCACCATTGGTTATTACACATTTCAGCATATTCCTTTTATTCAGCAATAATGAATGCAAAGCTGTCTTGGCCTTTGCAAATACTTTGAGCTGTTCAGATAACACATTGCAGAGTGGTTGGACACAAATCACATAACCCTACTGTGCTCTGTTTGAAAGGAAAGTGCAACTTTTAATTCATTATTGGCTACCTAATTTTCTGGTATGCTTTTCACACAGTTTTGAGTGACAGTCCCACACCCCCAATACATCATTTCTTTAATTGCAGTGCTGAAAACTTGACTTCCTCTTTAAAGATGTAATTTTACATCCTGATTGTAAAATAATTAGTAGTTTACTGCTTACTCTTTTATCCTGAAAAAGGAAACACATTTTGCATACTTCTCCAGACATAACATTGTCACTGTGTGATGATTTTTCTCTAAAACATGAAAAACTGTAGAAAAGGAGAGCCATCTGTTGGGAAAGTTTTGCTCTGTGTGTGATATAATGTAATGAGTAATCATAAATGTAAAACACTTGATGTGACGATTTCCTATATAATGATTATGCAGTAGTTAGTAGCCACAGTATACTATATTACTCCTGTTATGTATTTTGGAGGTGGGCGCTATGGATTCATAATACGGTTTAACTTGTATAAGTAGTATCAGTCCATCTGAGGGATATTCTTTCCCCCAGTTGAGAATTACAAATTTACAATGTTGGTTTTTTGAACCTTACGAGCCACTACAGAGTGGAAAATATTTAAGGATAGCAGTGTATGTACTTCTGTATGTTACTGAGTGTTAAAATAAGCAATCAGTTGATTGTTAAATAAATGAATATATATATACAATGCATTATATTTATGCAAAGAATAGTTGCAAAAATAAGGTGAAGTGTTTCACTTTTATTGTAGTAATAGACACCATTGCTATGTATTTATCTATGCATAGTTTAGGAGAGAAGAAGATGCTGTCAATGATTCTGTAATATTTTCTTCATTGTAGTGGCTATGGAGTTGAATAAGAATTCACTGATATGTATGGTAATGAATCTTTAAAACTATAATTTCTAATCAGTACTGGACAGTGCAAACAAACAGGTGTCCTTTAAAAATGGACTTTTGTACACTTTGAGTAAAGAACTACCTAAAAAAAGTATAAAGTAGTTGTACATTCAAAATGTATTAAATTCCATTTTTCCTTTGCTATATTTTGTAAAATGTTTTCATTGTAAACAGTATGCCTCACACATGTCAAATCAAAGCTCTTTATTTTAGAAATATATACCTAATGTAATTGGAAGCTTATTGCACTCTCATGCAATGTATATATTGTGACTTCAAAAAGTCTGTACTGAACTTTGCTCAAACTACTAGTATGTGGATTTCTTTAAATTTATTTTTAATTAATGATATTAAGGATAAGATCCTTTCTAAATGTACTTTAAAATTCACAATAAAGTTTCAGAAGTTGTTTTGTACAATGTTGAGGCTTTGTGTTGAATTTTCTTGTTCAAATTCTTTTAAACTGGGTTCCACATCCCTCAGAAACGTGTAAATCTGTGTTTAACATCATCATGATTTAAATCAGGTGTGCCCTGTCACAAAGTATTGTAATTCCATTTACTTCAGGGTAAATGAACACAGTGTCTCCTGGCACTTCTGTAATTTCTGCTGGAGATTCAGTGTGGGTTCAAGAAACTCGGTATTGGACTTCAAGGGCAAGATAAAATATATCTCATTTTGTATATCAGCCCAAGGCAGGAGACAATACAGAATGACTTGGATGAAAGAGTGGGGTAAACATAGAGATAAATGTGCTTCTTTTAGAATATCCAAAAATCTGTTTTATAGCTCCCAATGAAAGCAAAAGTAAATATGACAATGCTGGAGAAAGATGCAGTGGTACAGTACACAGTCAAATCTATTGCAAGCTTTCATTTTTAATCTCCATGTCTTTTGTTTTTGATGTTATTTTATTACTGGATGATTCATTAGTTATTGAGGTAAAAATATTGGTGGCATCAATGGGGAATTTGCCTGAATAAAGAGGTAATTGAGCTCTGTAAATCTTGAACTATTATTTTTTCATCTCTGACATTCTTCATCTAGAAAAAACAGTGACAATTGTTTTGCTCAGATATAGAAGTTTCTATTTAACTATATGTTTAGCAGTGACAGAAAAGATTAAGCAAGAGGATGGTATAATTTTTCTTTTGAGGACAAAACAGTCCTATTCCCCATGAAATGGACTACTATTTAGCTGTTTACTTAACCAAAAGAGGATTAGGCTTCTAATTTTATGCATGGAATCTTAAAAAACATTTAGCATTGTCACTATGAAAATTGCTAGTGGCACCGTTTTAGGTCATTTCTGTACATGTTTGACAACTCCTTATGGCATACCTGTATTATCATGAGATAGTAATTTTTCAAGATGCTTTCACTGGCACTGCATATCTGCATATCTGAAGACATATATAGCTTGATTGTCTCCATTCAGAAATCCCAATATAGCTCCTTAACTATGGTTAGCTGGAGTTTTGCACATTAAAAATGTAATTCTGATGTCAAGTAAATCTGATTTGAGAATGAGATAGAAATGTATATGTCTTTCAAAATCCCCTATTTAACTTGTCTGTTTAAATAGGTAAAACTTCTAGAAATTATTTCCCACTGCAAATCTTCAACTAAGGTCCAAGGCAAAATTAGACCTAATTATCTTAATGGCAGATAATACTCAGCTGAATACTTTACTTACAAAATGTGTTAACTTTAATGGTGCTATTCCTACAGAAAATCAGATCTTTCTTTCTGAGTGACTCCTTCTTAAAAGACTGAAGAACAATTTTGAATTGTCTTCGAAAAGAATCTGAAATTCAGGCTCTAAAGAGGGCCTTCAGATCTCTACAGAGAGATAGTTTCGCCATACTCAACTATTTCTTAACAGTCTGTAATAACATTTATCTCATTAAAGATCTGCTATGGGGCTAACTCAATGCTCAATTATGGTGAAGCACTGATACTCCAAATGAGAACCATTTTCACTTTTAATTCTGGAAATAGGAATGGATGTTCAAGTATTCGCATGAGAGGAAACACTGATGACCTAAAGGAGGTAGGATTCTGCACTTTTCTTGCAAATATAGCCAGAGATCAGAAATAGCACACCAACATTACTTCACAACAGAATAAACAAAACACTCACTGTCATCAGGAATGAAAGTCGGCACATTGCCCGTTGACAGGTTTGATGATAGCCATCACCAGCTTGGCTTGCTGTATTTGAGAGCCATAATTGTCTCTTGATGTACGGTTTTGTGTCTTTTTGCTAAGGTTCACCTCATCGCCTTTTCCGTTATGAATTATGAATCTTTTTATTGCAATACTACTGCCAAAGTTAAGTTATTAACCTAATTTGGAACCTGATTGGCTAACTCAGGCTCATATTAGCTGGCAGCTAAATATGTGAGGAGCCCTGTTAGTCTCAGTATTGTAAATGCTCCTTGGTGTGCCAGGGGTTGTGTCATCCAGTGCTGGATGGGTGGATTCCCTTGTGCAGAACCTGGCTTTAGCTGAGGTTGAGGGATCCTGTGTTCACTTTTACATAATTTGATGTCAGTGACAGAAAAATGATCCCTGGTGTCCATAAGCAGAAGTCCCATCCTGATTTTCATTTAATAAAGTTTTATAATACTGCATTATCTTGGAAAAGTGGTGGTAAAAACAAAGAGGTTGTTGAATTAGGATATGGTAACTTTCCTTAACTAGGACAGACTTCTTGTATAGGGATTTTTTAAGAGCTATGTGTGAGACTGATGAGCGCCAGTTTCTAGGCCATTTAGTCATACTGAATACGATACACCAACATGCATTTTTTTTAAACTTAGTAAGAGCCAGCTTATGGTCAAAATAAACTAAAATCTCATAATTGATAGCCATCATCAAAGGAAAAAAAGAAAAACAGTTCATTATGGACCCAGGGGGACAATTTAATTAGTTTTTGAACATAGATAAACTGAAAAACAATACCCTACAGAAAGAGCTCTAAAATAAATCTTATTTTGATGCTATGAATGTTACGTTTTTTAAGTTCTTGCAAGTTTTTGTATATCGAGTGATACCATCAATCCATGAAGTTAAATGTTAAAAGTCATTTAACAGTCTAACTCAGTCAGGTGTTTCTATATTCATGAATTTATTTCAACTTTATTTTCCTAATGGACGAAATTATTTTGCTGATGAAGTTGCAGGAAGTGCTCTGGCATCTTTGCAGATTTCTTGAAGAAAAAGAAAATTTCCCAACAGTCAGTGTTTAAATATCTGATAAGAACCTGCTTCATAAGAAAAGGAGTAAAATGATTTTGTCTTTGAAAGAGGCTTCCCTTAGATTTTTGATGGGGAGCAGATTTACTGTAGGAACTTGTTCAATTTCATTCTTGCATATTCACTCCCCATTTAATACAAAATGTTTTCTTGTTTGCAACATGAAGCAGGATCTTGTCACTGCACTGCAAAGGGAAAATATGTAGTGGGGTTGGCATTCCCTGACAATATGCTTTCATTAAAACTTTAAAATGTAAATGTATGGAGAAATGCATGTCATATCCCATCACAGAGCTTCACAGCTATTGCGTTCATTGCCACTACTGTGTGGCAGAGTTGCTCTTCTTTTTATAGCTTGTTTGCCTTGTAAATGTAACTATATACAGCAAGTTATATTTGAGAGTGAATGTTTTGCGGACCTCAGCTAATCAATAGGAGTCTTAACTCCAGCTCCATTAGACCATTAACAGTTTAAATTAGTAACCAGTGGTTATCAGTTTTTTAACCTTGCAATTTTTCTCCCCCACCAGTTCTTTCTCAAACTTCTTTGCAACACTATTTTCAGGTCACTACTTAATGTCTTATCAAAAGGAGTGGGTGGATTAAAATTCAGATAGATGGGAAATGTTAAATGTAAATTGCTCAAGTATTGCTTTGACTATGGCCAGAAAGATGTTAATTAAAAGCAGTGGAAAACATAATGCTTTTCTGAATCCAAATGGCTATGAAAGTTCCTACAGTTGGGAGGTACCGGGCATGCTTGAACCAGCTACAAAGCTATTTCGATGGATCAGAAAATACAGCATAGAAAGACTATACAAGTCAGTGAATTCAGTTCTAGAAGTATCACAACATCCATCCTTTTACCTTTAGTTTTTTATTTTAGTGCTAAATACTTGAAATACAATCTATCATTTGGAACACACATTAATTGCAAAATAACCTAAGAACTCATTTTTCTGTCAGAAACATTATTTTTGTGGTCTGATAGTACACAGCAATAGGACTGACAAGAGCATTATCAGTGGTTTGGAAAACATTTTCCTTCTCCAGCTTCTTCAAACTGGCCTTTCCAAATACCTGTTCAGAGATCACAGAAATAAGCCTAATTTCATGCCAGAAAATCATACATTCCTTGGTAAGAGAGGATAACCCACTTGCAGAACCAAGGCTATTTTCTCCTTGCAGACAGAAATGTCACTGCTCTGTCCTTCATGGGAGATAGAGGTGGAAGGAGCTGCAGTTCTGTGTTCTTCAATGACAGAACTAGGAGACATCATTTTGCAACCAGTACACTTGGTATTTATCTCCAGGTGTACTTCTAAGTCATGTTTGTAAAACAATTATTTCTGCCATTGATATGCTTCTTTTTGTAGAAGCCTCTGACAGGAGACCTATGTCTCTGAGGTGACATACCTGCATACCACAGGGGTACAGTAATAAAGCTTCAACAGTGTTAAGTCTCTGTGCTTCTTTCTGGTTTTATGTTTTGTTTTTAAAGTATTTTGACATGGCTTTTTCGTGCGTTTTAGTTATGGGTTTGTTTTGGGGTTTTTTTGGTCTGCTCTCATGCTGGCCCAGTCTCTCCACATTTGCAAAATTATTGATTTTTTTTCTAATTAATATTATTCCTTAGCTAATTTCTTTTGCTGATATAGTTATTTTTCAGGATGACATAGAATTATCTTGTTGGAGGCAAATGTTGACATCACTTAGAGTTATACCTTTAAAAACGGAAGCAGTATTTTACTGTCCTGATCCAAATCACTTTACAAGTACCATTGTAAACATCTTTGCTATAGACCATGACAAGAAATTAGGTAGTCTGTCTTTGTAAGTGTGACAAGAATGTCAAGCTACAGTGGAAATCAATGGGAAATCAGCATTATTTAAGAGAAAAACTCATCCACTGTCATATCCAAAAACAGCTGGTTGCCAAAAGCAAATATTTCACTTAAATAAAGGCTTTCAGTCTTCTTTAAGCAGAACAATTTTAAGGATTTTAAGGAAAAAAAAGAAGACATAAAATTAAAAATCTATAATTATCAGTACAGATATGAACTTCACTAAGAAAAATAATTTCAGAAACTATTTCAAGCATTTTCTCTAAAGAACTAGTGACACAAAATGCTATGTAAGAGAAATAATTTCAGAAATATAAATGCTATCCTTTAGCATTATCAGTTGCTTGCTTCTGCAATTATCTTGGGTTAAATCCATTTGACTGAATGATCTAGTCACCTAGACACCCATTACAGTTAGTGGAGAGAAACAAACAGTTTGGGGGCATTGATTAATCTCATTTCATCCTGAAGTAAGTGGCCAAAATCAGTGAATTTATGAATTTAACCCTAAATGTTACGTAGCACATGTATAAACATGAACCCTGTAGAGATTTAGATGAGGTCAGTTTTTTCAGACATCCTATTTCTTTGACCGTTCTGTCTAAATATTTCCAGTCCCAATACTTCTCTGACAAGGCTGAGTTCAATATATAGAGTAAAAGTCATTACTTGCAGTGCTCTTAATTTAGAAATGTGTAAGGAGTAGAATTAAATGGAGTGGAATGTTTTCAGTGATAGCAGGCTGAAGCCTTGATAGTCATTCTCATTGTAGTACCTTAACAAAAAGCATAATGGATGATCCTAGCATTTTAGATATTCTTTAACAATAATATAAAGTAATATATGTGCCTTTATACCAGTTGACTACTTAATGACAAGTGATTTATATGTTGGTCATTATCTCCTTTGAAGCAGATGAAGGAGTTAGTTCTCAGGACATTTCTAAGAGCAAACTCTCTATTTTGACCTAATTTTTAGTTAAAAAAAAAAAGAGCATAAAAATTAGATTTCATGCTGAAAAATGGCTCTTTTACCTTTGCTGCATGCAAACATTGTCTTGCAGCCACCTGTGTCTGTCTCATGTCTAACTTACACTAAAAATTGGCATTTTTCTAACGGCTAGCCCAGAAAACTCAAACCTGAATGACAGGTTGGAATTCTTTCTTTCTTATGCATCATCACCAATTAGACATGAGTCAGACTAAATTGCTCAATCAGGTTTATGTGTTTTTCTCATTCTCTGAGGGATTTACACTTCTCTAATGGTTTCCTCACAGATTTAATTTGTTTACATTTTCTGGATGGGAGGGGGCTTACTTTATTCTTAAACCGTAGGTGTTGTGACTGGGATGGAAGAAGCTTAATTGAAATATTTTTTTGAATTTTCTTCCAAATTGCACCTTACTGGAACATTACTTCAAAGGGTATGGATTTTTATTTGTGAACGTCAGTGAGAGCACCATCCTGTCCAAGCCCCATCTCCATAACACCTTAAGGCAATTAACACCTTAGGTCTAGCTGAGTGTCTTTATGTGTCAAAGATGCTGGGGGCTGGGACACCTTGGTTGCTCTGTTGCTCTCAGTTTTGTATGTTTGAATCCACTCCTTCCATTCTTTTTGTCTGCAGGGTGAAGACTTTAGCTTTCAATGACAGCAACAATAACCATAACAATTAAAAAAAAAAAAGTGAAGAGAAAAACAATTTCAAGTATAAATTCTAAAAGAAATATCAACAAGCCTATGTAATTTCAAAGACCTATAGATTTTCAATAAACGAGCTAGATAATATTTGTTTCACAGCAGGATATGATCAACAGCCTCGAATTTATAAGAAGAGTCTGAGCTCTCAATCCATTCTGGTTTTTTCCAGCTGTTCTGCCTTTGGGAGCAGGGAGCAGTCTGGAAAAGACTGCAGCAGATGAATCCAGAGACTCCTTTAGAAACATAGCAATGAGCAAAATATGTCAGCATTTCTCTGCTGACAATATGCAATAGGTGATCTTTCTCAAAAGTCTGTTGCACAGTACTAAAAAGACATACAAAAGCTTAGTGTGCCCATGGGGCTTGGGAGCCAGATAATTTCTCTCAGTGAGTTCACATCCATAAGTTAAGGACTATATTCTGGATGGTAGCTTTGTTGGTATAATAAAGTCTCATAAAAGAGAAATATATAAAACTAGATCCATTACCATGGAAATAGTGAAAGGTCATTTCCATGGAAACCATGGGAAGCTCTCATGCTATGATTTTGAGGAAACCTGTCTTTGAAGATGCAATGCATTTATACAATGAGCCTTGTTTTAAATTAAATTAAATCTATATATGTAAAGTGGTAGATATTTTGAAAATTTTAACTTGGCACAGCCATTTAATGGAAAAGGAATGAATATCAAATCCAGATGTGTTACTTATTTTGGCTACGAGGAAGCTGTTTGGTATCTTTTTGTGCCTAGTTCTGTAAATAGCTGAGATTTCTTACTGAGAACAGTAACCTTTTAGGATTCAGGACTATCATTTCTGTTTTCCATGGTTTCCCTTCCTGACTAAGCCAGATGCCAGAACTTCAGCCTCAGGAGAATGCTTGCTAGTAGATATGCATATATTTGTAATTTGAGAGCTCCTTCAGGCACAGTGATGAGAAAATTTCAAGGATCTACCTTTATGAAGAAATTCTATAAAATCACTACAAAGAGTGGGGTTGTGCAGAAATGTCTGTGAAATCCTGTGCAAGCTAATATATCCTAATTTTTTGTTCCTTAGCATCCATCATCACAATCTTTTCTGATTTTCTCTTTAGAGTGTCCCATATGTAGTTCTTTTTAGAGTCCTTTGAATAAAATTTCATAAGAACTACGAAGACAATCACCCTATAAATATTGTAAAAAACATCTTTCCAGAATAAATAAATCCCCAGTGAGATTTTTTTTCACAGTGAGAGAGAATGTACTGTTTCTATAATGTAAGAATGGAAAGGTAGATGGATAAAAGAACACTAAGGTATTTAAAGGGCTTTTTTTTGTGGTACTGGAACACACACCCCCTACCATCATTGTGGATTTCCAAGCAAATATTAAGTTTACTTGCAAAATCTTTTAAAGTTTGCTAAACTAGCTTTAAAAAGTAAATCAACTTCAGGATCCTCAAGCACTAGAGGGCAAGAATCCATACTAAAAATAATTTACATAAAATCATAATGAAGGTTGGAGCCAGACTACTTTCTTTTTCTCTTATCTCATCAGAACCACTGAAGCAAAAGTCAGGGCATCTGCTTTTACATACCTGGTTTAGATTTGAAACAGCAGTAAGCTTTCAGACATCCTGCTCCCCAGGGCTGCCTACGAAGTCAATGGGCAGAGTTAGTGATATCTAAGGTTAGGCAGACTCTGCACTACAGGTCTTGCCCACAGAAGTATTTGGGAGTCTATATCCCATTAAGGCACTGGAATGCATTCACTTAGATATCTTCCCCAGCCTGACTATGCAAGTATTTGATCACAGAGGAAGCCCTGTGCTTCAGCCTGGGAGGGCCACCTGAATCACTCTATATTTTAGGAATAGCAGCAGCTGTAGGGATTTGGCTGCACTTTTCTAGATGAGGTTTCGGATACTGTCCATACATTCTTCCCTGTCAGGATTTCAAAATGCTAACCAAACTTTAAGACTTTTACCTCTCTACGTTGTGAATTGAGGCTCAAAA
This sequence comes from Pardalotus punctatus, assembly GCA_013400915.1. Taxonomy (NCBI): domain Eukaryota; kingdom Metazoa; phylum Chordata; class Aves; order Passeriformes; family Pardalotidae; genus Pardalotus; species Pardalotus punctatus. Next base: position 49,873 of record VZTX01004487.1, on the reverse strand, counting down.
TGTGTTAAATCCAGCATTTCTATGTTTCTGCTAATTCAATCAGTACTCACTTTGAATAAGCCTGGGCCTGGCTTCAGTCTCAGAGTCTGGGAGTCTAGGACAGGGAGTTCTTGCTAAAAATAGTATCTGCTTACATCTGCATTAACTGAAAATCAATTCAAGTTGTTTATCAGAAGTTTTTTACAAGTGGGAAGGAAGAAGTGATGTACTTATCTGATGCACAGGTCATTCTGAATAAGGTTTTCCTAATTTGACATCCTGACTTTCAAGGTGCAGGTAAAATGAAAACATTGTGAGTATTCTGCATTATTTGTCATGTCAAGGGAATAGCCTTGGTTAGAGTCATCATACACTTGATCACCAGACTTTGAAACTGGAGATTTTTTCAATCTTCAAGTACTCTAACTGCATAGAAGATTTAATTTTTTTTTTTTTGTCATTGTATACACATGTGTAATTCTTTCCATGTGGAAAAGCAAATACTTGAACTCATTCAATATTTAATTTATTTTGATTTAGATCAGTGATAGTGTCCAGGATGTCTCATTTTTTGGCCAGCTCCTGACTGACCAGATGAAGAGGTACTGATGCTTAAGTTATGTAGAAAGTCTACTTTACTCCTTGATTGACTGAAGGGTGTTGCTAAACATTGGAATGTTAGTTTGGTTTTGGTTTTTTTTTCTTTCTTCCTCACTTCTAAATTCCATTGCTGAACAAAGATACAGATCTTGATAGCAGAAAATTCTTTGACATGAGACCACCATGATGGGACTGCTGAGTGACATTTAGGTTGGGATCTTTCAAAAAGTTCTACTTACATCCCATCTTTATTCACTTGTCTTAGTTTCACATATTCCTTTCATTTCTTAATTATTTCAGGTGTCAGTACAATCTTATGGCATTTATTAGAAAGTGCTTTGCTTTACAGATTTTCAGGAAATCAAACCAAAATATTTTAAAATTAATTCAACAACAATTACAAATCTGACTAACATTTGTGTCTCATATCTCTCCTTAAGTTTTGCTTTTCCACTGGGGATTTAAAGTCAAAGTTATAATTTTTTTGGCAGGAAAGTTCTGAACTACCCTCAACAGAAAGTAAACCTCTACTTTTAAATTTATTTATTTTATTTAATCATCTAGTGTTGCCACGAAACTGTTGTTATCTAGCAAGTTTTCTTTACTTTTGGCCCGATGCAGAGCAAAGTCAAGGAAAGACTCAGAAGTTTCAGTGGCTTTGGAAGAAACTCATTTCATTTGTATACAGCTAGAAATATCAGAGAGCTAATCCATGTCATGAACATGAATCGATCCTATGGGAAATACTGCAGTTCAAGAGTTTCATTGCAGCGGTATTGGAAATGAAAAAAAAACAACTTTGAAGTCAATTGAGATGGAGGAGATAGGAAGAGACACAATAATGAGTATCTGTGTCCTTTCACAACCTAGCTTTTAAATATGTAGATGATTTATTTTCTCTAAATTATTTTTATTTCTAAATCAAAATGTGGCTAATTTTAACCTTCCCTGCTCCCTCCACTCCTTTTTTTCCAGCTAGGTTTTTAGAAGACTAAATTTAGTACAGTGAGCCAGCAGCTAGCAATGGTCACTTGGCCCAAGCCACCCCTACCATTTGTAAAGGTAACACTTCAAGCAGCATTTTTCCATATTTTCCAGACACTAAAATAAGGAATGAAGCAGGACCAGACCCATTTGGTCTAACCTTATGGGCCCAATCCAGATCTTTTACAGATTTTCTCAGTGACAATACTGATACCATGATATACTTTTCACTTTTAGTATTTGGAAGTATAAAATCTGTTCCTTTCTTTATTAATTTTTAAAGGATATGATTAATAAATGCATAAAAATGGGTCTGCATTTCAAAATGAATAATTTTCATCAAAGGAAATAGGCTATCATTACAACTGATAGTGTTTAATTGACATTTTTGAGATTAAAAGAAAAAAATATTGTTTTAAATTATTAAAATGGGTCAAATGATAATTTGATGGTTTGAGCTCAAGAACAAGAATCATAACAGCATTTCTTTGTATATTTTCTGCTCTTGATGATTTGAAAGTGGGAACTTGGAAAATATAAGTTTGATTTCTTTAGAGGATATTTATCTGCTGAAAGGGCAAACAAAAGGTTATCCTGTGATGACATTCTTGAGTATTATATGAAAAGAGGGATGATAAGGATTGTAGAAAGAGATGCAAGGAGTGAAGAAGCTTTATTAAAAAAAACCAAACAACAAAAACCAGCAAAAGTGAAATTATCCATAATTTCAGATTTTCAGGAGAATATATGCTAAAATGTCTGAAGAAAAATATTCATTTTAATTATTATTTGTCAGTAGAAGAGATGAAATATACTACCACTCATTATTTTTATTATCTGATTTAGTGTTTTGATTACAGACAATGTTTATATCAACAATAACTTCAAAAGTCTACTGTCACAGCCAGATCCCATGTGTGTTGCTCCCTGCATTTGCAGAACATTATACAGCACTGACACCAATTCTACAGACAGTGCCTTTTAGCAAATTAAAGAAAGTTGTATATGTGTTTCAAGATCAAATCCCCAGTAGAGAAGTAACTCAGGAAACCAGAGACAGAATTTTGAGTATGTCAGATGGTAAACAAAACTGTAGGAAGGTGCAGCCAGTAGAGAATTTTAAACTAAAAGCTGTCCTCAGTCTGTATTGTATCATATGAATGTCAACAGTGCTATAATTAAATTGAAGATCAGAGAAGATTGGCCTTGAAACACAAAAGTGTATTAAAATTTTGGGAGTGGAAGACATAATAACAACCAAAAGAAAAAAGTGGTGGCCATGCCAACAGAAACAAAATCTAGCCTTACTCACTCTAATACAATGTATCAATTTTTCAATTTTCTTTTTTTTTTTTTTCCTGATAATAATAATGAATATACATGGGGTACATCTCTTTGTTAATTGTGTAACTGTAAGCTGTGGTAATTGATATGCTATTCACAAAAAAACAAAGAATCTCAACCAATTCCCTCCAACTCCAAATGTGGCACTGGTGTCCTTAGGGGTGTCCTGGGTACAGGAAAAGGGCAGAAGCAGGAGCAGTCAACAAAAAAGAGGCATCCGTTCATCCTGGGCTTGTGAAAAGCCCTTGGAAGTGACACGGAATCGAGCTGCCTCATAGGTGCTGCATAGAGGGCTGAGGTCAAGAAGAAGGGATCAAGAACTTGTTTCTCATCGTCTCCCATATCCTCCAAAGGCTCAGGGAAGGATTAAAACCAAGGTGATTGCTTATTTGTTACTGACACTAGACAAACCAATATTTATCTTTACCTGACATCCTGTACTGCCCAAAGGCCTGACTCAAGCATAAACATGTATACAAAGTAAAAGTCTACCAGCATTTCAAAGTTACCCATTAGTGGACAATCAGAGCATTGTCAGTCTGTGAAGACACAGTTCTTGCTTGCTTGTCTACAATATTAACCACACCACCAGTGCTAAAGCAAGTGATATTAAGTATAAGATGATAATATAATCAATAATAATGCAAGATATAAGGCTCATTTCTTTCATTAGTGAAAAAATCTGCTGAATTAATAAACTGTAAGGTAAATTTGTCTTTTTTGTCCTTTCACAAATATAAACATAGGATACACGGGTTGTTAGAGGATTCTGAGGAAAAAGTTCTACCTGCCAAAGATGCTTTTACATCTTTTATGAGTCACTAGCATTGCTGTGCATGAACTGTATAGCAAAGGATTACTTCTATTTAGTGTTTTGTATAGTTTAATTCCTCCTTTAATATTTAATAAACAGAATAAAAACCACTAAGAAGTTTGTTTTGTGGGGTATCCCCTAATCTTGGTATTTTTATTTGTTTTCACTTTGAATTTTTTTTAAAGTATTTTTATTCTTTATGTTCTTGTAAGAAACCATTTATTCACAAGGTTTTTCAGCTATGGCATAACTGACAAAATTACTAAAAGTAGGAAATTAGTAATCCCTATCTTACTTTTTTATTATATATCCTTATGTATAATAGCTTTGAATAGAATGTGCTTTTAAAATCTCTGTGTGGGTGTGTGAATGTATATAATTTCACATAATATGTTTGGTGTGACTTGCATTTTATCTGTACAGGTAAGTAATTTGCCCACCTTTTTTTTTTCAGGAAAGCATTGCATAGTTTTGTTTGACCTGCTCCCATAAAATTCTAGCTCATCTCAATGATTTTGCAGTTTTTGTTGTGCAGGCATTATCTCTGTCTTCTAAATACTGAAGACTTTAAACCCCTTTTTTGTTGTTTTTATTTTTAAAATGAAGCAAGAGCTATCATGTTCCCATTGATAATAATAGATATTTTGTGTATGACTGCTATGGGAGCTGACATACTGGTGTAGCATATCTATCTAGATCATCCTAACAGCATTCAGAATCCTCCCAGAGTGTGTTGGATCCATGTCCAATCCGAATTTCACAATGCAATCAGATAGTTATTACTAACTGTATTGGAATCCCTAACATTTTGGAGTGTTGAGCTGATAAGTGTACAAAGAGCTAAAATGTCTTTGGAAATAAGTGTTAGAACTACAGCATTGGGGATATTCTACATCCTTTTTTTGATATTTGTTTTCATTTCCATCACCCCAAGATGCACATCAGATATTTTAGAGAGTTAAGACTGCTGGTAATATGATCAGAAAAAAATTACTGTGAAAAGCCTGTAAATTCATGTTATTCTTCTTAATGACTTTCCTGTCAGTGCCAGGAGAAAGCCAAAGATGGCTTTTCTAATTGCCAGCTCTGTGAATACAATATCTGAAAATCCATGTTTCTGGTTTTTGCATTTATCTTACCAATAAAAATTCTGCAGTTCGGATTTAGATAAATCATTTTGCTGATGGTGCATAAGATAAAACAGAAATTCAGCTCACTTCTAAATGCGGACTGCTTCTGTAAAGGTAAAAACTTGGTATTTATTGTTAAAGAAGACTTGCCTGACTCTTATAATAGCTGGGAAGGTCCTTATCAGGGGGAAGGACAAGATTTGGTCAAGCAATGACTTTGCTGAGTTTCTTTTTAAATATATGTAAAATACCTGACCTTAAGCCTGCTGAAAAGATCTGCTCTAATTTCAGTAGGCTTTGAATGTTGGGCTGATTAAAGATTACAAAGCACTTACTTCTCAGTTCTTGTACGTACATTTACGAGAGTTTCTAAGGTTCTGCATGTACAATATGTACCATTGTAATACCCTGCTGAGACAAGACACTTTGAATCTGTCCTCCATCATACTTATTCTGACTGTGCAGATGTGAGGTCTAGTTACAACCTGGTCTTCCTTTTTCAACTTTAAAAATGTATCCATTGAATTTTCAACTTAATATATGTCAATGTCATTATTCTGCAAGAAGATACATTTTGAAATCTAAATTGTCTAATAAATGCACAAGTTCTTTTTGTGCCCTTAACTGGAGAATCTGTGAATTGAGTGTATAAGGAAGGTATGAAAGGCAAAAAGTCCTCATAAATAAACCTTTATGCTTCAAAAATAGTTTGATGGAATCAAACACTTCTTTCAAATAAAGCTCAAATATGCATTTGATACAACGATTTTTAATGATGGAGTCCATGGGTGTCTTGAGACATCCCATTTCTCTTTTCTTGGCAGTTTATAACAACTGATACTGTGTAAGTCAAATCCATCAGAGGACACCTTTCTGCAAATTTCTATGCTCTGCTGTTGTAGAGCTCCCTAAGGGCTCTGGAGACACAGGAGGAGAGATGTTTATTACGGGCTTCATTTATTGAAGAAAACAGCTCTAGCATTTGGGGGGAGGATCACAGAGACGCAGTGAAACTCGGAGAAATCCCTCAGCTCTATATTTTAAATCTCCCAAGCTTGCTTGTTCTTTTATTTGTCTGTCATTGTGCACAGAACAGCATGACCAGTGTTTGCCTCCCGAGCCACAGCTGCCGGCGGGGGATAAGCGAGACGCCCAGTGCAGAAGAGGGGAGGGGAAGATGTTTACACTGACCCAGCCTGCTTGGAATTTATGCAGGAGGAACTGCTACTAGAGCTGTACAAAAATGTTAAAAGGGAGGGTTTCTTGTCATCTGACGGGGAACTTTCTTAACCTCTGTCTCGCTGTCTTTCCACCTCACAGAGTGGGAGATTCTCCACCTCTCTCTACTCCACTGGATTTTCTTTAGCTGAAGCTGAGCTGATCATCTGGCTGGCCCTGGGGAATCTGGTGAAGTGTTAAAACAGGCCAGGTCTGTGGCCTGGTGGGCAGCTGGTGAACTTTCTGCTCAGCATGGACAGTGGGGGCTCATTGCTTCTTGGTTGCAGTCACTCCCAACTTCAGTAGTGCCAACTTAGAGGTGTTTCTCTGTCAGTGTTCAAGCTGCTCTGAAAATGCAAGAAAAAAAAATAAAAAGAAGTACCTGAGCCCTTCTGGAGCTTCACTTCATTCCTGGTGGTCGATACAGATTTTGCAGCAATTGCCAACACGCAGCCTTGGACCACATGCTTCAGTTTCTTGGGAGTAGCACACCTTTGAATGGACATCCCGGGCGGCTGGGTGGCACACACTGTGTCAGTCTTCAGAAAGGTATAATTCACTTTTCCTTAGTCACTCAGCAACTTCAGTGGGCTCTTATCATCCCTCCTGGATACCCAATAGCATAAATACACAGCAATCGCTTTACTCCCTAGCTGTACCATGATTACACCTGTGGGTGTGCAAGGAAGAGGGAAAACCCTGTGTGTAATCTCATGGATGCTTCGGCTGCAGCTTGGCCTTTTGTTTCTTTGGATTACCAAACATTATGTGTAGAATAGATTGGTATTTTTTTCTCTCATATGCTAATTATGTAAGTATGTGAAGTTCTACTTGGAGGCCAGATCAGCTCATAGACAAGAACCATGCTCAGGGTGGGGATCATCTCACCTAAGCCTCATTGTCTCCAACTGAAATATTACACCTGAGCTCTGTATATAGTATATAGTTGTAAAGAAACAGAGAACAGAGTGTCACAAGCCAGTTGGCACTTTTAACAGTACCAGATGACCTACAATTCCTTATTTTGCTCCACAGACTAAGCATACGAATGTTGTGGCAGACTAATATTTCTTGCAGGATCAGATTACTTGGATTTGATATATTTGATCAGAGAAGGAGCTGGTTCAATGTAACACATGTATGTCATGACATTACCCCCCAGGGAATGTTAATTGCTTTTACATAAAAAAGTTTAAAGGTTGGGTTGTTTTTTCTAAAAAAAAAAGTGTCTACAATCTAGAGCAGCTGTTCTATGGAAATATTTTCCTTTATAGCATGCATGATGTTTAAAACTATGCTACTAAAAACAGTGTTTTTATAAAAAAGCACAAGCTTTTTCTCAAATCAAATCACTTTTTTGGCTCTTTGTATTTGTTTTTTTTCAAGCATATTTGTCTCTTTCTACCTGATGGTATATATATATATTTTTTTTTTTGCCTATGGTTTCTTTCTCTGCCAGTCTAATCTGTCTAACCTATTTTAGGCTTTTATAGCAGGCTTATCACTTCAGTATCTAGGCATTAAATGCTTCAATGCATTTCTGAAGGCTTTCATTTTGCTTAAATGCCTTTGAACACACTTAGGAAGTGTTATTAATTAGAATCAGCAGCCCAGTACAACTTCAGGTACTAATTAGATATTGCCCTTACGTAAATTCTTTATAACTTTCCTACAAACAGAACATTTTAGCTAACTCAATAATTTGGAGACGGAGAAAACCTTTGTATGTGCTTTTGTCAATCTTTGCTGCACACAGATATGACATAGTTAGATTGTACTTACTTGTAGAATGCAGCCATAAGTCTTAAAAAAGAAAGGGTTTTTGCCAATTATTGCCATTAAATTCATAGGGAATTTAATGAAGACAGTGAACTTTAAAAGCAGTCATCTGGTGACAGTTTAATGCTAACATTTTGTTTCCTTTCATGTTTGGTATGGTTTAAAGGGTTTATTTGTTTGTTAGTTTTTATCTCTGTTACCTCATAGCAATAACTTGCCTAGAGTATTTTAAACAAAACTTCCTTCTTCAAAACAGTGTGACTGTACTTACATAAGTCCTGTAATTTTCAAGCTGAAAACTCAATAATAGGATGGTAAATACGATGCCCAGCCTTTTATGCAAGTATGAAAAATTGTTTAATGCATCTGGTATTATATCAGTGTTTCTAGCACAAAGCCCAGTGAGCAGGAATTTAAATATCTCAGGAAATACTGTAATTTATTGAAAGCTGGCAACTCTGGGAACTCTGGGAACACATCCTGCCTCCAGAGTTTCAGTGCCTGGGTTGTTGCTAGTGCTCTACCAGACGTAATCACACTTTGCTGGCCTTCTCACACAATAAGGAACGGATAGTGTTTTTTCCTGGTAATGGTTTGGATGCAAAAAAAAAAAAAGAACTCATATATGAGAGACTTCAGTTACATACATAAACTCTTTCTTTGGCTTTTCTTTTTTTTTTTTAATGTGGTTGAAGTATTTGCAGGACACTTCAACAGACCATGCGCACTTCAGAAAATAAATGGACCTAATGCTATAAACTCAGTGGGGAAAAATACAATATGTGCTAAATGTGAGTTGGTTTAAGTCTGATTCCACACTAATGGGTTTGAAAAAATAACTCCTCATCTTTTGTGCTGTAAATTTTGACCTGCATTTTTTTAACTTTGTAGTTGTTATGATGGGAATGAAATTGATTGTTAGATAGACTAAATCTGTGGCTATTTATGCAATGAGGCTAAGACAGATTTGTTTAACTCAAACAATAATCTTTTATTTGTAGCACATTAATCTCTACACCAGAATTTTGTTTCTGCATTGCACATTTCTTCTCTAGTATGAGTGCTCAAAATTGTTTCCTCTAAATAATTTTTTGAAAACATAAGCCTTCTTGCTACATTTGGAAAACATTCCTTTTCTTATGATCTATTTTTATGACCTTTTTCTTTCAAGCAGGCCCTATACTTCATGTACCTCATAAAGTCAGACAAATGCAAGTATATTTTGTGATTAAAATTCCAGTTAGTATAGTTTAGCCTCTTGACACAAGTTTTAAATGAACAAGTTTTTCAAATTATTTCACTTATCATTTCTTAAGTGTCTGAAAAAAGAACAAGTATGTGCATGAAGCAACATTACAGTAAGGGATATTCCCAGTGTTTAAACTGAAAGAAAACAATTCTTCCTAACCATAGCACTTAATGGTCTTGAAAATCATAGGCTATTCATCCCACTATGTTTACTACAAAGAAATCAAGGAAGGCACTTACAAGACATTCAAACCTTGCTTAGATTTTGGCTAGAAGTTCAGCACCAGCATTTGTCACGAATGGACCTGCAGCGTTTGCAGAGGCCATATCAAATGACAGCAATTTGTAAAACCATACGTAAAATTGTATCTATATAATATCTGAAATTAATTAATGAATCTCAAAGGAAAGTGACAGTGTACTTTGTGAACACAGCTCCAGAGCAACATGCCAGTTCCAAAGATGACTGTCTCCAGAAAGGTATATCTCAGCACACTGATTTCTATACCCAGAAATAAAAGTATCATAGCCAGGTAGCACAGTGATTTATGAAAAATAATGGGAATTGAATCTCAGATCTCCAAAATCTCCACATAACTTCTGCACGTCTACAGCTATCCCTGAAGTCATGATGCTGAATCCTAAAGAGCTGGGAAAGAAAGCAAGCTTTTGTCAGAAGTAGAGCCTTTGCTATTCTTCAGGACGGAAGCTTTTGTTCAGCTTAGTGCAGTGAGTTGCAGCTCAGCAGAACTTTTTGTACTTTGTTTTTGGCTGACATTGGACTGCAGCTGTGATGCAGATACCTTTTCAATGGATCTTTGAGGAACAAAATGAAAGGTTGAGACAGGGCAAATATTTTTATGAGATCCTCAGGGAAGTAGGATCACTGAAGGAAAAGAGTGATGATCAAAAATTCACATACTAATCTGACATTCACAGTTCACCTGAAACCTGAACTTTAAACCAAAGGACATACAGGTCACAGTTAGCAGATGCAGTGTCATGACCACAGCATCTCTCTTCTTTCCTCCTTACTTCCAGTAGAGTGTCCCATGTGCAGAGCAATCTGTGGATCCCTAGAGAGTCAGATTGCTGTGAAATAACCACTTTTCTCTTAAATCATATTGGAATGAGTTCTTCTGCCAGTAGAGCACCAGCTCTACAGTGTCATTCACACACAGAGCCTTATATGAAGGAGTGATCTTGATGTCTGAGCTGGGTACATATCAGCTACAGTACAACACACTCTGGGTGCTTCCACTCAGAATTTATGCTAGTGTCCAAAGTAGAGCTATTTGTGCCAATGTGTACACTTAAAGTATTTCTTTTTATCTATACATGCACTTGTGATAAAATTAGACTTTGTAGCTACACAGTGAGAAAGAATGAAAATTAGCAATGTGAAAAGAAAATATTACAAAAACTGTCATCCTAGTAATACTTGACACATTTTCAGAAGAATACAGTTGTATGTATATTTTAAACATGGGAAAACTTCTCTTTACTGAAAAGTGGTGTCGGCTGATGACAGGAATGCAATACAGTTTGGGACTAATGAGTTCTCTAGGGGTGAAAATTATCTATGTAATTGGGAAGAAAGTTTTCTTTCTTAAAACTGATTGCTTTATTTATTCCGTTTAGTAGAGCTAGTCTTTATTGTCCCAATTGCATGTAAGTTGTTTTCTCTGCCCTTTTTTATTCCACACATATTTATCTTGTGTGTTTTACCTGAAAATACCTTTTCTATTAAAAAAAAAAGAAAAAAAAAAGTAACTAATCTGTTTCACCATAGTAGAGGAGTTTCTCTTGAGTTGAACGGTTAGTTCAGATTGAAAGAATAAACCTTTCTTCATTTAAGAAAGCCATTTCAATTCTTAAAATGTATACTGTGAAAAATAGTTTTGCAGCTCAATCCAAACCCATCTAAGTATTGCAGGGTTGCTTTCCTTCAAGGGTGGATGAAATTCCTTATATTTTAATGGCAAATAAGTTAAAAATATATGTGTTCAGGGTCTCATGTTTTGTCCAGAGTGTGTGAATAGCACCAGTCTTTTCTCCTGATCTTTTCAGGGATGCCTCAGTGGGAAGGATGAGAGGTCTAAGCATCCCATCCAAAACATGTGTTGTTAGCCTCTGCATTCTGACTGCTTTGCTCCTGGGCATCACAGTCCTTGTAAACAGATGTTTGGAAATTTTGAGATGAACATGACTGAAAATTATTCCTTTTCTTCCCTGTATAATAGATACCAAAGATTCCCAGTAACAGAATGTTTTCTCTCTCTGTAAGCATTGCTGACCACTAGTGTAATACATTCTTGATTACTTATGAAAAAGGGAACTATCATCCTATTGGTTTTATTTTTTTCTTCTTTTCTTTCTTTAAAAATTGTTTAAAATACAGGTTTTCTGTTTTGATGACAGGAAGAATATATTATATTTTCAAAGGAATCTCACTAGCACTCTACAACTTTCTGATGTTGATCCGTTTGAAAAGTTCTAGCCAGTTTTGTGTTTATCTCGTACAACTCATAGAAGAAAACAGCTCATAGTATCATTCCTACTGTCATACCTGCATCCAGCCCACCATCCACATAACTCTTAGTATGAAGAATTTAGTGGCCTGAGCTCTTGGATAAAAAGCAGTAGCTGTTCAATTCCTGCTGTCTCTCTCAGACATTCTCCAGATAATGTAGTATCTCAGTTGACATAATCCAGAAAATGTATCTTGGATGGATTTTTATTTTTAAAGTGATAGTTTCCTGTACAGTCAGCTCTATCCTGGAACCAGTTCAGTATGGAGGAAGGCAATTTATCATTCTTTAGACTGATTTCATAAGATGACAGAGGTTGGCTCCTGTGAATTCAAAAATGCTGCATTGTCTGCCAATACTAGCACCTGGAAGTGATGTCCTTGCAGTGGTCTCATGCCTAGTAAATTAGGATTTCTAGAACTCTCCAAAGCACACTTATCTTCCAGTCCTCTCCTCAGAAGCCTCCAAAGTCAGTAGTGAAACAATGACTGTATTTCCAAACCACTGGACCTGGTGACATCAAGCCATTGCAGCTCGATGGACGAGAGGTTGCACCTGCTGGATTGTCACTGAGGTACCCCCTTCCTCAGAGGAAAGATTGCCTTTTCAAATGCTCAGCTTCTCTCTGTCCCCATTCAGCCTAGAATGGAGGGAGCATGATTGTGACAAAGATGACTTTTTAAAATCTGTCAAGAAAAGAGAATACATACTGTTCTGTGACTAATGGTGGCTATGAAAGATCTAAAAGATCCTTCTCCACAGATTTCCCTTCTACCAACAGGAATTAGAAATGGTTGCTTGCAGTGCTTTTCCTTATACGGCAGCAAAACCATCACGTGTTTTGCTTCCCAACAATTTTGGCTTGTATCAAATGTGAAGCTGGCTCAGAAAGGGCTTGTAAAAGAAAGAAAAGTAAGACTTAGCTCCAGTAAGTGCCTGAACACTCTTTTTCGTTCACTTGGCATGAGTATGATGGTATTTCAACTTGACATTGACATGAACATTTCAATGGCTGGACAATAAGCTCTCTGATAAAGCCGTTGTCTGACTAGGAAACAAGGCTTTCGTACAGGGCAGCCTCTTTATAGCAATTACAGTAAAAATTAACCTTTCAAAAGTTAAGTTTCTGTTTAAGGGGCCAAAACAAGGAGTGAAAGCAAGGATTAATTTCCCAGCAACAATCTAAGCTCTTGCCTTTTCAAAAGAAAATAAAACAGAGACAGGATTTTATGAGTGGTATTTAAATGCATGTGAAAATATGTTTTTTCATTTTCATGTTTAGGCTCTTCTTTCAGATACAAACACAAACAATGAGTCTCACATGTGGAAACAAACCTTTCCTAAACTTTGGAAAATTCTAAGCAAAATAAAGAAAAAACTCACACAGAAAATAATGATTTTTAGAATACGACAAGCTCGGTTTTTTAGGAAAAGATTTTGACAAGAGCTGGCTGCCTCATTATGCTTAGTATTTTTTGGCACACACTTTGACTATAGTACTCTTTCTGAGTACACTGCATAAAAACATAGCTTTGATATGGCTTAGGATGTCTATTCCATGGTTCTCTGTATATTTCTTCATTTTGCATTAGCTGCCATTGTGTGTTTTTTCAAAATGTACATGCAACTCTTTTCATCTGTCTCTCCTTCTTCCTGTTCTTTGTTTCCTTTCCTTTGGTTATAAGCATTTTATATCAGCTTTCTGAATCTGTTTTACTATACCAGAACAGCGCCAAAAAGTGATATCATCTGGAAATTAAGTAGAGACATTATGTATTGAAATGATTCCTAAGTCATATATTCCACATTAAGAAATATCTGGGGGAATAAAATTTCTGTCATGGCTTGTAACTAATGTGCAAAAGACTTGCTCTATCAGACAGTAAGTGGTATGCACAGTGAGAGCCTGTCATATTTGGGTTAGCAGTGTGCAGTCCTTTCAGTTATATTTTTTCATTCGCAAGTTTATTATCAGTTGCTGTACGTTCATCCAGTTATTTAGGTTTCAGTAATCTTATCTCTGATTGAAGAATCTTAAACCATTTATTAATCTGAAGATTAATCTGCTTTTAAGAAGTATTTTCTTCTGCTGATTAGCATCAAGAAAACCTTATTCCTTGCTGCTTTAGATGAATGGAAATTCTTTTGGTTTGTATGGGATGGCAAATTAGGATTTCTGCCAGTTCCCTTGATTGTATTAGAGAAATTCCAGACAGCTAGAAAGTAGTAGCTGCTTAATGCATGTTTAGTATTTTAAGTCTCCTATTGATGGTGCATTAATAGCTGTCATCAGAAGTACTGTATAAAAACGTTGGTGTCAGCAGTGCTATGCCTAATGGCAGTCTCCTTGTGCACAGGCTACAGAGAGAGGTGAAAAAGGATAGATTATTGGTTTAGACCCTTGTCCCTTATTTAGAGGAAAAGAGGGGTGAAACTGTCACTTTAAATAATAGTTTTCTACTTCAGGAGATGGTTTGTTGGTTATTCTCTCTTCTTGCAATGCCAAAGTTGATTTTTGTGTACTGGAGACAATAAATGTAATGCAGGAGCCTGATACATATTCATAATTTTGCTCTAAGGCTAAAGTGCTTTCCTTGTAAATTCATCTAGTACAAGATATTGTGAGCACCAAAAGCAATTACTTCACCCCATCAGATTGCTATAAAAGAGAATACCATTAAAATCCTTGTTCTATATTTATTGTTCTAACAGGGAACAAGAAGAACATTCTGCTGAGACACCAGTGCAAGAACCAAAATTAGGATGCTTTTATTCAATTATATTTGACAAAGCTGGACACCATTTTTTTTCAATGTGTAATGTAGTAAATTTATGTACCTATCAAAAACAATTCATAAAGCTCTCCAGTGTTAAATTGTAGTAAAGTGGGGAAGGCTAGGCAAATTTAGAAAAGAACAGCATGCTTTCCATTTTCAAAGAAAGACATGGGAGTCAGGAAAGAATGCTAATTTTTCAAGCTGGTGTTTCTATTCCCAGGGCTTTTTTCACTGTGTAACACCTAGAAATAATTCATTGCCTGGATTCTATACAGAGTTCAAAAGGATGTGTCCAGCCTCCAACACTTATAAATAAAATAGAATTAGAATTTGTATAAAACCAAAGGGACAGAGGAAAACAGAGAAAAAAAAAATAGAAAAAAAAAAAAAGGAGTTGCTTTATAGTAAAGGACAATTATAAGTGAAAATTGAAGCAAAAAAAGAATGGACTAGCTTTCTAAGTGGGTAACTAGAATACATTTCACCAAGCTTCATAAGCATATAGAGAGAGATTTGTTTGGAATTGAATAGAATACAGAACTGAGCTCACAAACCTTATCAGAGACAGAGCTAAAACTCTCTATATTAAAGAACTATGATGGAAAGGTGGAAGGTCAGCAGTGGGCTTTCTTGAACATTAAAAAAAAATTATATGGCAAAGTAAATAATACAGAGGAGACAATCTTTAAAAGGAGCATAAGGCAAGGAGTGTTATGAAACCATCAGACCAAATCAATTATCATTTGCATAAGTACTTTGTAGGAATGCTGGAGTGTCACAGTGACAGTTGTTAAGACAAGGCGGGAACTGAGAATATGTGAGATGGGGAAAGCTGTGATGATTTTTTTTAATGTGTTTTGGAGATGCAATAAATAGATGCTGGCCTGGAACTCCCTCAATTCATGGAGCTGCCTACACTAATACCACAGTGGTCACTGATTCACTGTGCAATCAGTGGACGGAGGCACCTCCAAAGCACGGCCATCCTAAATCAGGAAAGCAAAGTCAACGAGATGAATAATCTTTTTTTCAGGGATTCTTGGACTTTTTGCTATTCCAGGTAGTTTAGGGACTACCCCAAACAACAAGATAAAAACCTCATCATAACATTGTGCAATAGTTGGATGGTGAATACCAAGAGTTGTATGGTGAGTGTAGATTTTACTGCAGCTCTGCCAAGAGGCTCCACACTAAGTTAAAATCTTCTTGTGAAGGTGCTGTAAAATAAAGCCCTTTATAGAGACATGTATATTTCTGTGCATGCATCATGCATCTCACTTGGAGCCATCTGAAGCAGGAGCCTTGTGGACCAGCAGCTTTATGAGGTGAACCACAAAGAGCTTTTGAAATGTTTTTAAGTGGACTGAATTGTGTCCCAAGATGTTCACAGACCTTGTTTCTTCTCCATTTAATGGTATAAATTTCAGGAACTGCTTTTCTGTTTGTTAATGTAGGTAATGTGAACTGTTTCAAGACAAATTGCATTAAATACATTTGTATATCATATCAGATGAAAAATCCAATTAAAATTACTTATTTACCATGAAAAAAATGATCATGAGAAAGAAAATTATTTTTAAATGAGTGTTTTTTATGAGTGCTGCCAGTTTAGAACTGGTATATACAGATTTATTATCTAAAGTTGTCTTTTTTTAAAAACAAACTGCTCTAAGCAGTCTGAGAATGTCTATGAATAAGTACTTGCAGCTGAAGAAGAGTTTAATATACATGGAAAGAATGCATTTCTAAGTATCTCCAAGGACAAGTCCCTATTTTTGCACAGATTTTCACATTTTATTTTTCCTGCCTCAAGTAAAAAGGATTTGCTCAGAAAAATTAGAATTTTCATATTTAGTTGTTTTATTGTTTTTAAAATTAACCTCAGGACAAAGTAGCTTCCTATGCAGCATTGGATTTAGATGTTCACTTACTGCTTTGTGAGAAAGAGTCTGTGTCACCTGGATCTGTCTCTCAAGGAAGGACTCTGCAGAGGCTGAGCCGCTGCACGGTGGTGAGGAACAGATATGCCATCTTGGGAGGCATCAGAAGTGTGGTTAGGAGCTGTTGTTGCCTTTATCACTGCACTACCTGAGCGTGATGGTTTGAATTTAGTTAACATTGCTGTCTTCTGTGAAATATGAAATTGCTGCCCTTTCCTCTGGGCTGGCAAACATGCTGGATTAAGTGACTCGGCAAAGATGACACAAGAATTGTGTACAAATAGTAGAAAATGGACACATGCCCCCTTAAGCCTATTCAATTGCTTATCAAATAAGTTCATTAAACACCTGCCCTCCCCATCTCCCCTCTCCCCATTTTATTTGTTTTCATTAGGACAGGTGTCTCAGTAACATGCATAGGGAAAAGCTCTGAACTCTGCTAAAGTTGTGGTTATATATCACATCATTCCTATAACCCAGAAGCAAAGGTATAATCTTATGAAATTGGGTAATTTTGGAGGAAAGCATCTACTCGGTGTTATATCTATGAAAAAGAAAGCCAAGCCTAACTACCAAGGAAAAGGAAAAGCATGAAGTACAGGGCCACCACACTGGAAACCCTTGCAGTTAATCCAGCAGGGAGCAGAAATCATCATCTTATTGCTGTGGTTCTTTTTGCTATTTAAAGTTCTCAGCTGTTTTTGTATGCCAGTTCTAGGAAGATTACTTCAAATTCTGGTTTGGTTTCTGTTCCTATCAAAGCTTCTTGCCCAACACATTCCCATCCCAACATGCTCTCTGCCTACACGTCCATTACAGGGTCTCCTTCAGTGGGAAGATGCATTGCCAGTGCATCTGTTCCCTCACCTGTCCATGTTCACAAGGGTTTTTGTTCCTGCAAACACTTTTAGGTTTGCTAAACAAATTCTTGTCCTTGTCAACAGGGTCTTCCTGTGCCAAGGTGGCAATAAGAAGTAGATTTAATTCTGGATGTCCATACACAGTAGAAGATAATTTGAAGTTTGTCTTCTGTTCTTTAGCAGCACTGGATATCCTTTAGTGTTCCAGATACATTTTGGACAATAACCTCTGTTGCTTTAGTTACATCTGTACTAATGAAAATTCCTGTAAAAAATTTCACAGCAAAACTATCACTAGTAAATTTAAGATAGGGAAGCTTTCAGTTCAATGTTTCTAATAAATTCAATAATACAAGAAATTAAAAGAAATTAGGTCTTCTCTGTGAAGATGCTGTAGCACAAGTAAGATAGTTACAATGAGCTATTGCAGCCATTGTCAAAAGCACTTTAAAATAAGATTAGACCATTTCATTGTTGTACCATTTTCAGATGGCAAATTGTAACTTTGTTTTATGAGTGTTATTTAATATACAAATTTCACTGGAACTTGAGGGAGACAGTAATAGTTGTGATGATTTAAGATTAGAAGTATTTTGATAAACATAGATGGTAGTTGTAATAGATCTGAATTGTCACCTGGGATTACATAACCTGATTTATCATTCCACTGAAGAACTGCAGATAACAGTTTACAATATATTTTCATACGTGGTCTTGTCATTGTTTCCTTTAGTAAATTATCCTCCTCCGTATAGCAGAAAAAAAAGAGTTTTTTCCTAAGGACATGTAAGATTTATGGAAAATAGTTATTTTCTATGTAGAAGAACTGATATTATTTGCTCGTTCACTTTGATACAGGGACGGACAGTTATGATCTTCATGTACTTATTTATATTTAATGCATTTTGTTTCTCCTTCGTGTTCTGGAGTTGCTAGAGTAACTGCATTTCTGAAAACTTGCAGTTAATTTAATATCCATTTGCCAAAGTTAATAAAAGCACTCTAAAAAAATTTGCTTCTTTGTCAGCCTATTCTAATAATGACGGTGACTAGACAGGTCATGTCTCAGCTTCCAGAATCAGAGGGAAACATGAAAGGATTCTGGTAGGAAAGTATAATTAGTATGTAAGTGTTTTTGCAGAAGTGTTTTTGCATAAGTATTTTCACATAGATTTTCCAACCAACTTTTCAAAACTTTACTATTAAAATTTAATGGCTTGTTTAACAAATATTTTCTGCTTCAGCAGTCATGAGCCAGGTAGCTGTTTTCTCTGCTCCGAGTGGCAGTCTGTTTGACATAGGAGATCCTTTTTTTCTGAACGCACGATCACAGAGAGCACCGCAGACAAACGAAGGCATAGTCACTTACCCTCCCCCTGCTACGCAGAGTGGTGCTAAAGCAATAAGGTTGCGCCTTATTTTCCTCCCTCGTTCAGGCCTGTAGCCTTTTTGTCAAGGGCACTGAAGTACATCCAAATTTATTTTCTGACGCAGACTCCTGCTGACTGAAATCTAGGTCAAAACCTTGTGACCTTCCTTCACGTGCGCTCTCTCCGCTCGGCCGCAGCAGCCCTGCTCGGTGCCGCACTGCGAGGCTGCCGATGGGCTGTGAGAGGCACATGGCACTGCGCGGGCTGGGCCCTGCCTGCGACTGTTGTCAGAAACCTTTCTTACGCAAGAGCTCCAGAGTTAATGCTCTGCCTATTTAAAAATATCATATTCCTCCAGGAATGCTGAGTTATTTCAGTAGTGATCCAGCGGTGTCTCCTAGGAGAGGGAAATAGCTTTCTGAGGTCAGGGCAGAGGTCAGGCTCCTGGCAGTGGTAAGCAGGGAGTGTCCAAGGAATGGTGGGATGGCAAGGACATCACAGAGGCGACCTTCCGAGGTTGGGGGGGTGGGGAGGGTGGGTGTTTATTTATTTCTTGCTGCTCCATTCACAGCAGTTAGCAGCTAGCACAGGTAGGAATCAGATCTCCTTCATTTGGTAGCAGGGGCAGAGGGAGTTAACGCAAAGTAATGGGAAGTAGAACATGAATCAAGCAGGAGAAATACAGCTTGAGTATCAGAGAAACTACTTAGCAGTAAGCTGCATTACAGAATCAGGCAGCTTCCCAAGGAGAGATGACGGATTTGTATTGCTTGTGGCATTTAAAAGTGAGCTGCGCACAGCACATTAAATACGTTAAAAGGGATCTCGCCATCTCTAGCAGAATGGCAGATTAGATTAATATCTCTAGATACAAATGTGTTGCTGTCCAGACAAATATTTAAATAATTTCCAGGATAGCTTAAATAAACACAACAGAAACAAATCCATTGCCTTTTCTTTAAAATTTTAAGAAAAAATTTTCAACTAGTTTTTCCTGTTTGTCATGCAGAAATTACCTTCCTTCTGTGAGCCACAGTTTTACAGGTATATCTTAACTTTTGACACTTGTTCATTTAATAATCTGTATTCAATTACACGCTGCAAGACGTACTTTTCATACATAAGTATGTAACTTATACATACCATACATCATATATCCATATCCATATCCATATCCATAACCATAATAACAGCTATGCTTAACCATACACATGCATACATATATACATACATATATATATATATATATACACACACACATGCATTTTTAGAGAATTAGGTGACTGAGAATCTCTTGTATCATTTTATTTAACAAAACTAAATTACTATGTACTTATTCTGGGTAATACCAAGCAGCATCTCCATGGGAGTAGCATACTGTTCAATTTAAGTAAGCATCTCATAACCTGGGCTTTCATTTTAACCACTTGAATAGATCTGCTTTGTGTCTTTTAATGAATACTTTGTGCAGAATATCATACACCCTCTAGTGAATTAAGTTCTCCATAGTCTGAAGCATTTACTTTCAAAAATATTTAATATGCAGCTGCCTGCTAACATATATAGCAAATCTCCATGTGAAGCTATGAAGTAGAAATAAGGCACTTAAAAACTTCAAGACGTCACACAGTTTTGCCGTTTAAGACTGTTTAAAGCTTCAGGCACTTAGGTACCTTAATTTTTATATGAGGGAAGAAATAGATTCAGGTATTCAGAAGTTGAAGTCAGCTAGTGTTGTGCCAGGTGTTTCAGCTGTAGAAAAGCTTAAAGCATGGAAGGAGCAATGTAGCAGCAAAGCAGACCTGCTGAATAATTCATCACTGTCTTACACACTTCTGCTGCTGCACCATTATTTAGGAAATAATATTATATTGTTATTGATTACAGCAGTTGCTGACACGTTTCATTTACTGGGAGATGTGTGTGCATGCTTTGTATTTCCGACACTTTCACCATCACCAGAGAAACTTATGTATGAGCTCGATTAAAATTTAAGAGGCTGGATGTTATACACACATGCTCACACATACTCAGCATTTATCCCTAACACTCCAGTTTGGGCAGGATGAGCTTGCTTCATGTGTCAGAGGAACAGGCTTCCCACAGACAGTGTTTTTGAAGTGATGAGAAACATTTCTTAAGGGAGTGCAAGCAACTCTGCCTTTACCAAAACACCAAAATTGATTCCTTCCTTACACCAACCCGCCACCCCACACCACCACGGGAGCACATCCCAAAGGACCTTGGAGCATCTTCTGCCGTGAGAGGAGGCTCTGCTCTGCTGTGATCATGGACAGCCCCGTTTACACAAGCCAAACTCCAAGGGTGCCCTTTCCTTAGGCTGAACTTTCACCTGATGTTGGCTAAAGGCAAGAGGAATTTCATGGCTGTTGCAGCTGGTAGTACATCTTATTTGAACAAGGAAATGAAATCCAGTTGCCCACATGCTTCAAAACAAATACACATGTGTATATATGTATACCTGTCTATAAGATTAAGAGAGATAAGAGAGAATTGACTATTGATATGGAGTATAGATTGATATGTATACCTATAGAGATATATGCCATTATTTGAGCTTTCAGATTTATACTGGAGCATTGTGAGATATTTTTAGACTTCTGATGATTTTTAGACTTCTGAAACAGTGAAGGATATTCTCCTTGGTTAAGGAAAGGGGAAGGCAAGAAATATACCAGAAATATTTTTCTGATTTATTTGGTTGGTTGGTTGGTTGGTTGGTTAAGAAACACCTGGTGTAGATGAAAAAGGTATTGTGATAAAGTTTGTATTGTCTTGAAACAGTATTGAGAAGATTCCAAATGGCTGTGGGGAGATTTCTCTAAAATGTTGAGATTGTAGGGGATTCTGTGAAAAATTCTGAACAATATGGAAGGCTGACAGAAAACAAACTGCTTGTATCCTGGAGGAAGACCTTTCCTTACCTCTCTTTGCATGTGCAAATCCATAAAGAGGAAACAAAGAAAAAAAAAAAGGGAAAAGAAAATGCTATAAACAAAATCCAAGGAACTCTGAATGCTTTAGTAAAAGAATAATCAGATCTCTGTCCCCTAATTGAAAATCAACTTGGTGGAAATAAAATTCACTTTATACAAGAATTAATCCATGGTAAGATACTGCTCTGTTGAAGCCAATGGCTGCTCTCCCAATGATTTCAGAGTAAGGGCTCACTCCTAATGGCCAGTTTTCTCAGGTGGCAAACAATGATTAGATTCAAAACTATCTGCTTCTGCTCAGATTTTGGAAAAGCTGTTTCACAGTTAGCAGGTCCAGAAGTTTAGCAGATTACACAATCCCCCAATCCATCAGTCATACATACAAAGCATATCCCTTTTGGAGATACACCAGCTGATTTGGCAAAGCTTGAATGTCTTTAACTCTCTAAATACTAAATGAGGATTGCTTAGCAGATTATTCTGTAATATGACTAGAAAGTGTTACTTGCAGTTCTGTTGTTGGGTTTTTCTCTCTCTATTTCTTTGTTTGCCCAGAGGAGAATTGGATGAACAGTTAATATTTGGTTTTATAGATTTTTTTTATTTTACTCCTTAAAACTGATACGGCAAGACTGATTTTAAATAGATTTCTTGTGATCTGTGTTGGCAGGGACTCTGTATGGATATTGGATCAATATCTGAATAGAAATTTGTGGATATAATTTTAAAAAAATCATTCTTCAAAATGTTTGGCCTTCACTGTGGTAAAAATGGGTGAATGCTGCAGATTTAAAAATAGATTCTTAAAGGCTTTGATGCTTTTGCATCAAAGACATCTCTTACTTCTACTATTTAGTTATTGTAATTTACCTAAAAGAAATCCATACATAGATTTAGTCATTGTTTCTTCTTGGCAGCTATTAAAATGAAAAGCAATAAATCTCTGAAACTTATCAAGATTGTTAAAAGCTACAGCTTAATCGTTATTTATTGTCTAGAGATTTTGGTATATCTGATTAATTTTCAAGATAAATGCCAAGAAAAAAAAGGAATGCAACGTATCTTTTACAGAATGCTCAGCAAAACTCACAATAATATGGCAATGATTAGTGCTTGCAGCAGTCATATAGTGCCAGTGATTATACTTCAGATCCACTATAAAAGCAAGCTGTTCCTGATGTGCTCCTCAAAAGTAGGACAAAATGTTCTCCATTAGTCTGTTGCTACTTAACATCTTTCTCTACGTCATGTCTTGAGTTTTCTCTCATGCCATCTGCAGAAAAAACATGTCTCTCAACCTTCTAGATCCTGAGATGGCAATATTCAGAGCTGTAAGAGGAATTGTGTGAGAAGTGAATCTTGTCATGGTGGTATTGCAGAGGCTTTTAAAAATTTACAGACAAAGAACAAAGCTGCCAGCTTTTTTGATTTTTATCTTCAGTAAAAGTAATTGTATCATTATTCACATATAAAGTCAAATTTAAAATTCACATTTAAGATTTAAATATAAATAATATTCTGTGATTTTGATCTGTTTTTGCTGCCAAAATATATGAATGTTTGCACCTTTAATCTTGACCTTGGTCATTAAGATTTAGGGCAATGTGAGAGCAGAATTCATTATGGGCCAGCTGAATGTACTTCTTTCTCTAGAAATGAAAATATTTCATAAATATTTACACACAAACATGAAGCCATTGTCAAACATACTCATGTATGTGTATATATACCTTGTATTACACAGAGAGGGCTCCCACTATCTTGGGAGCATTGTGGGCTGTTGTGACAATCTGCCTGTTTCCCCGTGGCAGTGTGTCCCCTGAAGCAGAATGCTGATTATATGAGCCTGGATCCAGGTGTCCTACTGGACTGACACTGTGGTGCTGAGCATTCCACCAGCCCTGGCTGGCTCCAGGGGCTGCTTGGTACATTCTCAGCTGCCTTTATAACAGATAAAGAAAGAACAGGAGTGTGTTTCTTCCTGTGTGGCAGCACTGCGACCTCTCAGGACTGGTTGGTGATGAACGTGGAGTGGAAAAAGTGCAGGAAAAACTGAAGTAATACACCTAAATTCATTGAGCTTTTCAGACAGAGGAGCACTTGTGACCTAGTGACACAGTGAATGGTGGCACTTTTTTGTAACATACATTGCTTCCTGACATGATAATGCTGTCAGTGCCCTAAAAAACTAATGCCAAGAAGCTCAGGGTATTATTCTATCTATGAGAAACATGGCTGGTTTGGAAAAAAAGTAGAGGCCTTAGTAGGGCTCAAAACTGTACTCTGCAATACAGTGACAAACTTGAAGCTTCTCAGTGAGCTTTAAATGTTGTGATTATAAGGAAGCACCTATGGGCAAAGAGGCACAGCAAGCTAGGAACTGGAATGTCTTTGCCCTCTGTTGAGAGAGGGCAAAAAATAATGGGGGATGCAACTAAGGATCTTATGACAGACTGAAGCATCATATAATGTGAAGTTTTGTTGAAACCAGTTAAAGCTGGTAGAGCTGAGCATTAAAGGAATATCTCAGTCACCAATGTCCATGTGTCATGTGGCAAATGCCTGAGATTTTTAACATGTAGAGTGTTCTCCTTTGGTTCTTTTTCTCTATTTCAAACATGCTCCCTTTCTCTTTCCCATGTGGCTTCAGTTTTGATTTTCTTTTCACAGTGAGCTTCTTCTTTTGCTTAACAGTGAATATTTGATTAGCAGCTACTCAAATACCCTCCAACTTCCACTCCAGGTATGGGGTTTTTAATGTTGGTTTCGGTTTTGTTTCTTTTTCTCTTTTTTTCTTTTTTTTTTCTTTTCTTTCAAATTTCCTTGTTTGTATGTTTTGTTTTGTTTGGTTGTTTTGGGGTTTTTTTATTTTTGTTGTTGTTGCATCTTTCACACTGGCTTTTTATCCTGAGAGTTTTTATCAATTCTGCTTTTTTAAACTCTCACTGGCATCACCATTTTCTTTTTTCCTATTCCATTTTGCTTTCCATTCTATATTTCATTCAGAGTGAGAAGGGAGATTGGCAGGTATTTCGTGCCAAAAATTGAAAGGTTGGAAACAAAGGGTTTTACAGAAGTGGATAGAATTATTTATTGTGGGAAAAAAAATCTCCGTGATCTTTTAAAATTAATTGAAATACCTTCAGCACTGGAAGCCCAAATATCACAACGTTGTGAAAGAGCTTAGCCTAAAGCAGACTGATGCCAATAGAGGGATCACAAGTGACTTATAGTCAATTGGCATTAAAGCTGATTGAAATCTGTGACACTTCTGTGAAAAAGATGCCACTCTCTCTGGGATTAACTAGCCTTAGTTTATATTTACAGTGTGAATATAGCTGCTGTTGCCATAGGATATGATTGCCTTTCATATTCTGCAATGTACTGTGTCATGTACTGTACTATATTATGTAGCATGGTTTTAAAGATTTTTCTGTTTTCCATTTTACAGTTAAGAACTGAGGCATGCACTGCTTCTATGGCTTGCTCAGGGTAAGATGTGGATGTCTGTTTCAGAGCCAAGGACTTGAATTTCAATCTTGTGAGTCAGTGCCTTAGCACTCAAAGGGTTGCTACTCTCTGACACCTCTCTAGTAATCAAAGACCAAAAAGTGAAGAAGGGTAAAATGCCTGTGGTATACCAAACGTTATGCTGAACAAGAAACAGAGGGAAAAAATTAACCTAAAAAAGCCCATCCTCTAAAATGTTCTTACACTATTGAAACTGGGCCACTTGGGCACCCAGGGATTCAAGATTCATGGATTTAGGACAGCAAACATGAAGGTGCTTGGTTGTATATCCCTATGGATGAACAACTCACCAGGGATACAGGAGTCTTAGGGATCTGCTCATTGCATTATTCATGCATTTTATATTAGAAAGTTGTCAGGTAAAGAAAAAGAAAGGAAGAAAAATGGAAATTAAATCACTCTCTCCTCCCCCTGAAATAGGCTCAAGTTAAATTTTAGGCATAAATGTAAAGTTTATTCTGCATTATTCCCATGGAGAGTAGATATCTAAGACTGCTTGAATGAGATGTTGCAGGCATGCTCAGAACGAATACCTACAATATGGTGTGCTATGCACCACAGTACTGATAAACTTGATCAATTTCTGCGTTTTTAATCCTTTATGCAAATATTTTATTTTGTATTTATTTTAAAGAATACTATTTGTGCTTGCTGAGCATAAAAGAGGTACAACTATGCGTATCTAAATGACAACTGTCTGCAGTTTACCGTGAGCCCCAGTACGTGATGAATAATGGGTGCAAAGGGAAAATATAGTCAGCAATAATATTGTCTCTTTAATTAACATCACATCAGTACAAGAACACTTGGACGTGTGTCTTCATGGACATGATTCCCACAGAATTGTAGAGATATAGAGAAGAATGTTACAGGATTAAATTCCACTGTCTTATGATAAAATATTTCTAGAATAAAACTGAATTGGTTTATAGCCCTTTTCTTTCCACTGTCTTCTATATCCATATATACCTGTAAGGTGCTTTTTTCTATTTTATTGTGGTTACTCCTTTAACAACTTTCAGCAAATATTCCTTTACTAGTATTTTTGACAAGTTTTATTGCTACACTTCAACCTCCTCCTCCACTTAGGGGTAGAATAATGTCAGTCATTTTGCTCTAAAAAATAAATAAGGTAAATGCCTTTTCTTTTCTTATTTTTACTTTGGCAACATGTTTTTCCTCTGTTTTCACTGTGAAAAAAAAAAAGCTGTTTTTTGGAAGATGGCCCTATTTTGGAAGATTTCATAAAGAATACAGTATCATGGATTTTAAGATTTGGACAAGGAACAGCATCATCTTGATGGACACAGTGAAGTTTTAAGCAGTGACTTGAGTAGATGTGCCCCATTTACATGCTCTTGTAATTTTAAAGATACACACAGATTGCAAAAAATTACTTAATATCTGTTTCAAGACTGGTGGATAGGATCATAGAATCATAAAATCATTGTTGATGGAAAAGACCTTTAAGACTAGTGGATCCAACCATTAACCTAACACTGCCAAATCCACCACTAAACCACATTCTTAATAACCACATCCATGTGTCTTTTAAATATCTCCAGGGATGATGATTCCACCGTTTCCCTGGGCAGCCTGTTTTGATGCTTGAAAACCCTAATGGTGAAAAAATGTTTCCTAATACCAAATGTAAACCTCCAGTGGACGCAGTTTGAGGCTGTTTCCTCTTGTCCCCTCACTTATTTATTATTATCTGGGAGAAGGGACCAACGCTCACCTCACTACAACCTCCTTTAAGGTAGTTGTAGAGGGCTATAAAATAAAAAAAAAATAAAAGAGCTAAAGTCTGTTATTTAGCTCAGAGAAAAAGCACTATGTCACAACTCACATTCATGCAGCTAGACTGTCCCAAAGGCAAGATGACCCCTGTCCTGCAGTTTGCGAACAATCTCCATTCCTTGATGTCCCCTGAACCACACCACAGGGTACAGAAGACAGCAGTGGTTGCCTTAAAACTGTCAAGGACTGTGCCTCTAAACATGCTGACTGTGCCCTGCTCCTGTTTAGTTTATGAGCTGGATGAACCTTTGATTTTGATAGTTCAGTGACCCTGTAAGAAGGAACACTGCATACTGAGAAATGAGCTACATATATTATTACAGTTTTCTGCCTTCTACACTGAACCTCAGCAGTATCCTACTTCCTTAGTGGTTGATATTTTGGGATTATAAACACCAGGAATTAAAAATCCCAGGGGATGACAAACCCCTGGAATGAAGCGTGTATTTCCAGAACTCAAACTCTGTAGATGCAAACTCAACTGGGGACAAGGCCCAAAAGAGACACTTCATTAACAGGGTAAAACAAGCATGGCTGATTCTAGGATACCACAAGTTTTCAAAAAGTCATTAGGAGAAAAAGTGGTCATATCTGAAGAATTTAAGCCAACATTCTTACTATGTACTGCCTGATAATTCTGTATGTATTGACAGGTTCAATTACAAGAGTCATTATTAAAAAAACAGAGTTTTTTTCCTCTAGCCACATATGTCCAAGCAACTTGTGTGCTTTAACTTGGCAGAAGGCTTCAACGAGTGAAAACCAGTGAATAGCAGTCAGTTACCTACCTATCTTCTGAATATTTTTTTTTAGTTTTGAAAGGGGAAAATATTCAATTTAAGACATTGAGATGCTTCCTGTAATTAACTGTATTCTTTTATGGAGTGCTATTTCTTTTAAGAGGTATCCCAATTTTTCTGTCTTATGTTATAGAAGACATCAGCAACATATCTTGCTGAATACTCCTATGTACCATAGCTGCTCCTAAAATATTAATGTCTAGTAAAATCCTTACTAAAAACTGGAGGGGTTTTTTTTGTGCATAAGTGCACATGCATGTTGATATAGAAACACACCATATGTCTTCCTACTTCCTTCCCTCCTTCCTTCCTTCCTCCCTGCCTTTCTTCCTTTCTCCCTTTACACATAACTGCTTACAGATTGCTATTGTCTTTTGCCATCCAGGAGGGACATCAATCATTTTGAAGCTGAAGATATTTTCAGGAGAATGCTCAGGTCTTTTCATATTGAAAGATGCTTGATTTAATCAGAGATTTGAAAGCTTCTCTTACCTGTCCATGGAGTCTAAGAATTTGCCTGTCCTTATGTTGTCAATGTAAAATAAAAGCAAAAATATGTATGCTTGTGCAAAAGAAACTCCTTCATTTTTGCTTTCTTATTGCTGAAGCAGCTTGAATGGCACAGCATAGGTTCAGATACTGAGGATACACAGCCATGAGAAGTGTACTGTTAATTTTATCATCTCAGAGGGAACCAGGCCTGAAATAGGTTATTCCAATTTGGTACTGTAGCAGAGAATTCATCTGGGGCTGGCCTCAGTGTCTGCTTGGAGCACTCAGACGTCATCTTTGAAGCTAGCTGAGGGACTATACTGTCATCCCAAAGGAAGCAGTGTGGATTTGTTCCATTTGTGTATTTGTGCTCACATTTCTTCTGAATGTGATAGAGTCAAATGAGGCAAGCTCAGGAGCTTTACAAGCTCTGTCACATGGTGTGGCTCTTAAGTTTAACTAAAATCATATTTACATAAGCATGCTTGGTTTGATCCAGCAAACATTTTACATTCATATCCTGACTGAAAAGACAGAGGGTCTCACTGCTTCTCTAGAGGTGACATGATAATCCTCTGACCAAACTCTTCCTGAAGTGAGATACTTTTCCAAACTAGCATAAAGTTCCTCAGAAAAATAATTTTGGAATCTTTCAAATGAATTCAAGACAGGAGCCTGTGCAACTAAGTAGTGTTTTCCCCCACTGCTATTGTAAATTATTGCCTTCTTTGTACTGGCCCTATTGTAGTTCTGGATTAGAAACCCCTAAGGTGAAAAAGAACGCCATTTTTGTTGTTGCAGTTGCTGTCAGTAAAAAAATTTAAAAAATCAACACCCCCCTGCACTATGATTCCAGATTTGAGCAGACTGGCATTATGCTAGATTGAAATCTTCCCAACCATTTAATTTGAGGGACATCACAAGAGTTAATAAAAGTTTTGTCCTTATTACATTGAAACTAGTTCACACTCTTAGTAACTACTCTGTAAACAGGAACAGGTTTATTCATGCAGTAAGATCCAACTCCCACAGTGTTTTATTGTTCAGTTTTTTTAAATTGAAAATAAAAGGTTTACCTCTCTGATAAAACCAAAATTGAATTAATTCTCCTGGTTCTTTTCTGAGACAGAAGTGGTAATAAGTCATAACTGCTACTGACCATCTATCTAAAAGCCAATGACTATCAATGCTTTAGTATCTCAGTTATCACAGTATTTTTAGGTTCATAAAGAAGTAAAGGCTACATGCCGCTCTCCTTGAGTCAATGAGAACTTTGCATTGATTTTGAAGGAAGAAAGATGAAGACCCAAGTGCGATATCTTGGATTTTACATTCTGGTTATCAATGATAAAGATTGACTTCTTTCATGGCAAATACTGAAGATTATTTTCCCCATTTTAAAAGTGATAAAAATCAAAGCTGAGAGGTTAAATGCCTTGTGTTCAGCCACAGGTAGAGAACATGCAAGAACTAAGAGGCTCAGGGAGATCTTGACAATCAACTCTGAACTGATCTTGCAGAAATTTGGCAATTATAGGAGGCAGCAGATGAGATAGGAGGCATATACTGACTGAAGGGAAATGCATAGAGTAGCTTAGGGCATTAAGTGAAGCATAGGCTAAAAAAAAAGGCTAAGAAAAATTCCCAGGCATAGATACTGCAGAAGATGCTGTTCCTAATGGAGGCATGGGGGAGCTGCTTTGAAGTCAGGACTTCAGGAGTGTGGGATGCCAGGCTGGGGATCCTGATCTTCATGCTCACTGCTCCATGAGCTTTGACAAGGTCTCACACCGCTTCACTGGCACCATGAGAAGTAAAATTGTGATGTGCAGATACAGAAGCACCAAGTCTGGTAAACTTTATTTGGGGAGGCTGAGATTGATTTAGCCAGATCTCTCTAGATGACAAAGTAAGAGAAGAAGCTGAATGTGCAGGCTAGTGGCCCTCTGGACCTTAGAACATGAAACCTTTTGCACTAATCAGCTTTTCCAGAAGGCCTTCCAATGGAAAAAAAAAATAAAATTCTTTAGTCTTAAATTATATTACCAGCATGATGCACAGCAAAAGGAAGAGGATTTTGTTAGCCTTTTGCTGAGAAGAGTTTTGCTGTCTGGAGTTTTTGCAGAAGGAAAAAGAGGAAGAAAATAATAGCTATAAGAGGTGCATGTTGCACAAGTTAGATTGCTATCTTATTTTTCTATTTTCTGCTTTTCTTTCATAAGAATTCCAGTTTACTTTACAGTAAAAATGATCTATCACTTTAAAATAGATGGTAAGGATTATTTATAAAGAGCTAAAAAGAACATAGTGTGTTCTCCTGGTATTCCCCATGACATGTGTAGTAGCATCCCTGTTACCTAGGAGAGGAAGAAATCTATGTTAGGTATAGAAATTAGGAGGACATGGGAAATGTCTATAATTGGTCCCTAACTGTCTGTGGAAAGAAGAGATGTTTCAAACAAGAAAAATAATCTTGCTAGGCAATGGTTTTGCATCTTAATTGATGGGGGGGGGGGAATTTCACTTATTTTGAAAAGAAGTCTGAATGTACAGTCATCAGCAATAAAGTGTAATATGCATTTCATTTATATATGTATCCATGCTTAACTATTTATAAATTCTCAGTATCACTGAGTATTACTGGGCTGCTGAGGACTTATGTTAAATAGATAGACTTGCATTTAAATGCTGATCTCAACTTTCCACAAGGGACCACTAAAAATTCTTTCAGTAGAAAAGGCTGGGATCAGCAAAACATGAAATCATTATAGCTGCAGACTTTCTAGACCTGCTTTGTATTAAGCTTTTGAAAGGGGCATTTGTTTAAGGATAAGATAGTTCTCTCTTGCCTTGAATGTTTAATCTTATTCTATGGCAGAACCCTTTCAGAAGGGCACAGAACAAGGACTGAGGCACAGACCTATCCACCCCTTCAAAACTGACACATGAGAAATCCTGATGGAATCTGACTCTTAAAGGATGTCTGCACTAGGAGATCTGGAAGTCTTTGATTCCATCATTCTTTACATCATCATTTATCAAAACACATCTGTGAGAATTTACCTGTGTGAGTGCCTTAGGGGATATACCAACCTTTTCCTTCTTCACTTCCTTTACTACAAGCAAATTTAAGGTGATAGGTCCACTGTCATGGAGTGAGTATGAGTTTTTCAGTCTGTCAGGTTCCTGTTGAATTCTATCATAAATTTGGTCATACATTGATGTTGTCATTTCCCTGGGGCAGCAGAGAGAGGGGCTAGAATGAAGTGACTTGCAGCACCAGGGTGACCCACTATCAAATATCCAAGTGCATAGCTCCAGAGAGAAAGGAATGTTGGCCTCCATAGATTCAGTTACGGGGGAAAAAAAAAATAAAAAATAAGGTACCCACCTTTATGGTAGTTTTTTTGGTTTTTTTTTCACAGTCTGGAGTTTCACTGAGGTATTACAAAGGAATATAGAAGGATCCCATACCAATGTAATCCTGTATAAATTTGAATGAAGAATTGTAGATTATCTGACCTTTACCCATGAATTGATAATTGGGATTATTTCAGATCTGGGTAGTTCCTAAAGTCTGCAACCTGTAGAAGACAGGGACAATGCTATGAAGAGATGGTTGGTAAGGTGATTTTCATTAGGACTTGCAGAGGTAAAAAACATTCAGAAAAACTGTAGTATGAAAGTAAATGCTGTTTAGAGTAACCTTTTTTTTTTTTTTTTTTTCTCCCCAGCATATATTTTTGGAGTTAAAGAAACCCTTTGTTTTGACTTCTTGATGCACCTGCTTTTTCTTGCTTTCACCTGACAAAAGATAACTCCTCATTCTTTTCCCACTTCTTCATGATTCTTGAAGAGGTACCACCTTGCAAGGTGTTTTATACATCCCTTCTTCATCTTCTCATGCTACTTTTTGCCTTAAGTGTTAAGTTGTTTTAAATGGAGATTTTCTCTAGGTAGCTTACCAAATTCACCCATTCACTAATGTAAAAACAATTATGTAAAAACCATAGTAATCACCATGACTTCATAAGCAAGCTGATTCTTGCTCTGTTCTTCTGAAATATGAGTGAATGGATGTCTTCTGAAATAAAAACTATGAATAATAACAATAGCTACAGTGAAGGGATGCTATAAAAAGCAGTTGCATGTATGTGGTAAGAACAGACCTCAAAGAAACGATCAGTTATCTCATAATAGCCATACACAAGGTCTTTGATTTGTTCATATAAAGACAAGGCTAAGAATTCAACATATTGAGATGATCAGAACTGAACTTAAATGCAGTTGCCCGTTTATAGATGCATGTATTAAAAACAGCAGCATAGAAGTTGATTGTTTAAGCTCCTCAGTGATGCATGCCATGTATCTGAGTCTATAATTTGGCACCTGGGATATAGAAACTGTTGTCACCCAAAGATTTGCTTATAATCCAATGATAAATGTCATAAGAAGTGTCTGTTCCTAGAAGTGAAGGGTGGTCAAGGAAACAAGTTTTGAAATCCATATTCTTTTCTGGTTTTTTATACTGAGTCTACTGAAGTATTCATATACCTGATGGATGGCAAACGGGAACACTGAGACAGAAAGTGCTCTGCTTTGTAATCCAAATGCTTAGAGGTAGATCACATCTCCTGAGCTGCTGAATTTTAGCCATGTGTAGGTGGAATGTAGCCAAACAATGTCTGTATAGTTTGTGCACTAGTGTATAATTAGCCAAGTACTTAAGCTTTCCTTTTTGTTTTTGATCTTTTACATGTGATAGCTAATGTTCTGTACATAAAAATGAGACAAAGTGCTCTATCCAATTCTTTCAGAGTATTTCCATTTATAGAGATGTCAGAGAGCTTTTTCTGTTATAATTCTAGGGAACATGAATGTCTGAGCTTCTGAACTGATTAACATCTTGTGCATGCAAATCTAACACAAAAGAATCTATTTACAGCTTGACTTCACAGCAGATTGCTACCATATTAGCAAACACCTTTAAGTTGTTTGAAAAAGTGATGATTTGTTATTTCCTTTAGGCTGTGTATCTCTCACTTATATGTGGCTGCTTTTTTCTCTCTTTTAATGATATCCACATCATCAGCATCACCACCAAAAAGAAAAAAAAAGGCTTTAATAGTTGCTCCCCAGGTTAATGGATAGTATTCATAAAATAATTTAAGGTGTGGTATGGAAACTTTCTCTTTCAATCTATCTGAAGAGTTGTTGTCTTCAAGTTTTTACAGATGGCTGCAAGACAACCCACCGAATCTTAATGCAAATTAGAATTTCAATGTCAATATGACTGAGTATGAAGACTGTGCAACTAAATACATCAGAATAAATTAGTAAAGAAATCTGTTTTTAAAAGATTTTAAAACCAAATTTCTGTTTAGCTGTCTCTGCTATACACATATTATCAATTTAATATTGAATCAATTCAATTTCTGCCGTAGAGGTAAAAATTGATGTGCATTCATTAACTACAGACAACAATAAAAGGAAAGCTGAATGATCATTCAGGCTATTTTACAATCTCATGCCTAGGAGTGGTTATTTTGGGTCAAGGATATTGTAAAGGAGAGGGCAAGCAAGGACAAACAAGAAAGCTTGCTCATTTGCTCCTATGTTGTGCCTGTTCTAAATTTGGCTGTTTTCAGAGAATTCAATCCTAGCATGTTTAAAAGCAGTGCTGAATGAACAAAAGCTTGTCTGGAAAAAGGGGACCAGATTCTTAGTCGATGGGAGGTATCATGGCTGCACTTACATCAACTAAGCTACGGGCTGCTACGTACAATATTCTAGAAAACACACACACATATGTATATTAAATATATGTATATCTTTATGTTAAGATATTAATGAAGAAGAAAGCAGAATCAGATAAATGCTTACATTTTTAATGGGCATGGACAGTAAACCTACTAAAAGGTAATACAAATATTGTTTTATAGTTAAATATAGCCTAAGGAAAGTGAAAATAAAGACTGGTAAATGTTAAACAATAAAGTTGCACCTTACTAGAAATTTCACAGGAGAATACTTACACAAAAGAAAGATTAATTTTAGGACTCCACTCACAATTTTTAGGAGCCTTAGACTTGGAGATGGATTCTGTTGCGTTAGGTATTATCCAAGTTCTGTTAAGGCCACAGATGAAGTACCATATCAAGTTTTGGGCTCCCCAGTAGAAGAGGGGTATGGACACAGGGTCCAGTGAAGGGCCACTAAGATGCTTAGGGGATTTGAGCATCTCTCCCATGATGCAAAGACAGAAAGATCTGGAACTGTTCAGAAAAAAAGAGAAAAGAAGGCTCATGGGGATCATACCAATGTGCATGAATACCTAAAGGGAGGGAGCAAAGAAGAGGAATACACTCTTTTAAGTGGTGCCAATGATGGAGGAAGAGGCAATGGGCACAAACTGAAACATGGCAGGTTCCTCCTGAATACTGGGAAACATATTTTTCACTGTGAGGGTGACCAAGCACAGGCACAGGTTGTCCAGGGAGATTGGAAATCTCCATCCTTGGAGATACTCAAAATCCATCAGGATTTTGTCCAAAGTAACCAGCTCTTATGTGTCCCTGCTTGAGCATGGGTCTAAGTGGTCTCTAGAAGTCTATTCAATCCTCGGCCTTTCTGTGATTCTGTGAAACAGGGCTGCTAATTGGTGAATTTTTGAAACTTTGAAGCTTGTTTATGGTGCTGGACTCTTGCCACAGTAAGAAACAAGGGCAATTTTAGGCATCCATTTGAATTTATCTGTTAGAAGACTTAAAACTAAAGGAAAATAAATTACTGTCTTATGCTAATGTGAGAATTAGTCTTATACTTTCTGTGTAGTGAAAATTATACTTGTGCACATAGAGTGTAAAGGATGAAGCTGTGCATTAGCTAGCATGCTAATTCCTCTTATGGCAGAAGAAACAAAACTGATGAATATGTTAAAATTACAGACTCCACTGAATGAAAAACATTCCGAGACTTGGGGGTGCCAGTGTTTCTAAGAAGGATGTGAAATAGCCGAACCTAAAATTGAGGCTAGTGCTTGGATTTTAACCTTAACATTTCTCTTTAATAAGTGGTCTGTAGATTTAGATATTGAGACCATTCTATGCTAATAAGAAGATATAAAAACATTTTGTACACACACACCCCCACCCCCCCCCCCCCCCCCCCCCCCCCCACACCACTACTGTTACCATTACTGTTACTACCACACCATTACTGTTACTGTTATGAAGTACATTGAAGTACAACAAAGTATGAGGAGTAGGATGGAAAGAGCAATCAGAGGGAGAAAAGCTTCTGTGAGAGGCTGACATCACAGCTTTTTCAGGTAGCTCTTGAACAGACTGAATATGGAAGGGAAGAGCAGGTGTTCATCTGAAATAAGGTCACCGACGAATAGAATACCAGACACAGTTTGCTAAAATTGGGTCTGACTCATTTTGGAACAGTATGAAATATTTTTTCTAAAAAGCAGCAGTTCTCAAAAGGATTATTTTTCTCCGAAGAGCTGGTTGGTCAGTCTGCTTTTAGAACATCATATGAAGGGCTGAGTTGTTGAGAAGTGCTGTCCCTAAGCCATTCAAGCTTTCATTGTAAAACCTTTGCTCTTCCTGTCTTCATGAAAATAGCAAAGGTTAGCTAGTATGATAAAATGATGCTCAAGGATTTTGTCTTTTCATTTCTCTTATATTCTGTTCTGCCAATCTATTGTATGCCTACAGAGCATTGTAAATGTAGCAAAATATAGTTTGTGGTTTATCATTGTCAAAATATAATGGAGCTGTGATTAGTACAATAAATGCTGAAAGCACTGAAACCCGGTAAATAATACCAAATCTTCAAGAAAATTCCCAATTAAGACTTCCTAGTTATTTACAAAATGTAACCCTGTGTTTATTGTCATACACAAGCACAATGCTAAATTATTTTTCACAAGAACATACCTTAGTGGTCAGAGATTTAACAAAGAAGGATATATTAGGCTGCCTTATAAAAGAAAATTTCTTCTCTGTGCTCGTCTGAAAAATATGGCTATTAATCAGTCAGACATTGTGTGTTACCTAAACATTGAAGTAAGTCAATCATCAGAGAAAAGACACTAGCATATGTGAGATAAAAGAGCTTGGACACCTTGTGATACAGAGAAAATTGATTAGGAGGGTTTTGGGGTTCCAACTAAGCAAACAGTTTCCTTTGTGGTCCTCCTTCAGAATTCTGATCACTCATGTCTGCTGATGTCCTTTGCCAGCCTCTTGTTCTTAATCTTTGCTCTTAATAAGGTCCCTCAAGGTGCTTAGATTAGTTTTCTTGATTTATACAAGCCTGGTTAAGCTCAAATAGATGTTTCTCATGTTGACCTAGCACTTTTTTTTAAGTTCTTGAACTCATAATTTCAATTTTTAAGATTTCTCTTTCAGAAGACTAATGCTTGTTTGGCAGAGGAAAATCTAATGGAGCATTACAAAACAAGGGAGATACCCTTTTTTTTTTTTCCTGTTTGATTTGGAAATGTCAGATGATGTGTTAAACAGCTCTTTAAAAATCTTGCAGATATGACTGCTATCACCTTTATTGACATTACTCCTAGCTATTTATATTTTATTACTTGTTTCAAAATGAAAAATACCTCCTTTGTAGGATAATGATTGGAACAGTAGAGATGAAGGGAACCCCTCTCTCTCCATTATTCTGTAAATCCTAATTAAAATTAAAAAAAAAAAAAAAAGAAGCAAATTTCTAACTTTTCTGACATCGTGTAATATTTTTCATTAAGACAATTTTTACATTTCAATTTTACATTTCACTTACTCAATTTTGATGGTTTTTAAAGCATGTAAATTAGTTACTAATACAGTTATGCTATATCTAGGAATATTCTCAGTTCTGTTGCTGCATGTTTAGTTACTGATAAATTATAGAGGAGATCATAGCAAGTATGATGTCTTTTACATCTGATCAGAAAATGCAGCTGTATGGTTCACACTCAGATAAGATGAATACATCTATACAGTGCTAGGAAATTTTCTTGCTAGCATATTGAAGAAATCTGTTTCTTTTATGTTAAAGTCATTCATAGAGTTAGTGATGAGATTACTGATGATGCCCGTATTTAGGATTAATCTGTTTTACAGAATAATAGAGATTGTTCTTATTAAGGATGACAGTCCATTTCTAGCTGTTTAAATCCCTAAAATGTTCTGTCAAAATTTAAATTCTTAACCTATTACTACCTGAACTGATAATCAGTAAAATTCTTTATCAATTCTATTATCTATCTGAATCAATAAATAGCAAACCAACAATTAATTACTTTTCTTTTAAAATACAAATATGGGAAAAGTGGGATGATATAACATTTGACTATTTGCATTTGCCTTTAAGAAGGTTGACTCAGGAGATGAACCTGGATTTGCCAAAAATCTTTTGTCTCTCATGGAATTCACTTAGAGCCTAAAAATATATTCACTTGAACCATGGGTAAAGTCCTAACCCATTGCAACAAATTATAAGGCTGCTTTGGCTTCAGAGGTTACCACTAATATATTGTGGTTGCCTACAGAAAAAAATCCTGAGAAGCATGAATGTAAGTGCTCCTAATTCATTAACATTTTGTTGACAACTTAATCTGAAATAATCTTGCCGTTCATATTATTTTCTTCACATAAATGTTTTGTACTTTGACATTTCCATTAAATGTCTTTGTGTTACGGAGTGGATCTTGATGGCATGAGATATTTTCCGAAAAATCTCAAGGAGTTTTATTATCAACATACTACAAAATTTCAAGCATGATTTAGCACCTTCAGTTCTTCTATTTATCTTTGCCTCTGTATTTTAGTCAGTCATATCCTCAGCCTGGATTCTCTGACAAGTCTATGGACTTTAATTTCTATCTGGAGATATAGTTTGTTTAGTTAGCAAAAGCACTCAGCTGTATGCCAAAAGCTTTGGTTATTATTTAGAGCTAACAATGTTGAAAATGCAGTGCTTGTTTTTTTCAGTACTTATTTTGGTTCTGTTTGGAGGCACTGGGCCAAAGTCACGAACAATATGAAAAGCTATAATTCTATTGATGTTGGTATATTCAATCCTCTAACTCTGAGGGTAGATTGGCCCATTGCCTATGCATTTCAACTTTCAGAGGATCTGATACCAGAGCAATGGACGTAGAATGCATTTGCCTGTCAGTCTTTTTCAATTGCTTGAGGATCAGTATGGTATATTCCTCTATAGCTGTAATTACAGTTCTCAAGGGATAGTCAAGACACAGAGCTTTCATTTCAGACAATGCTTGTTGCCTCAGGGGGGAACAATAAACATGCAGATATTCTTAGACAGCCACTGGCGCTCACAATAGCTATTCCTAGATGTATAGGATCATAATGATGATGAATTCCATAGTTTGTTGTACATTTTTTTTTTAATATAGTTGCCAGCAGCCTCAAACTGCAAACTAGTCCAAAGGATGAATTAGTTTATAAACTTCATCTAGGCTAGTATCAATAGCCCAATGAAATGGCAAAGAGAGTTGCATAATAAGTTTACAAATAGACTGCACAATTAATTTCAAAGTTATCTTTATCTGCCTGGTAAATAAACACTTTTAGATCAGTAGGTCTAAACTGAAGGTGAGAGATGGAGTCTGCTGAGGGTTCCCTTCTCCTGTGTCAGGACCTGAACACACTCTGGGAAAAGTATGGGTACCTAAATGGTCCTGTGGTACCATCCTACATTCTCCCTGAGGATGAGCCAACTTTGCACACAATTGACTAGTGGCAAGTGCTGGAACATCTTAGCACAAATAATCATGGGCTCTGTTCTCATCAAACACAGCTGAGTGCAGAAACAAAAGACTGCTGTTAAAGGAATCTCTGTGCTATGGGATGCTTGCATGCAGGCAAGGTGGGCCTGGATGCTCCCTGTTGGGTGCCGGTCCACCAGCTCACTGACTACTGCAGATAAGACCTGGGCAGCAGAATGAGCTGCCCTCTCCCTCTCCCTCTGCCTGTGACAGTGTGACCTGGCTACAGGCATCAGAGATGGAAATGAAAATGGTCTGTCATTCCTTGTCATAAACAATGGCTGTTCGGAAGGAATTGAAAAAGGCTCTAAAGTGGAGGCAAAAGTGCATTCCTATTATAAATGTCATTTATTTAAATACCAGGATCACTGAAAGGGTATTTTATTCATTTTCTTGCCTTTGAAAAATTGAAGGAATATGTCCAAGAGTTTCACCTCAATGATCACAGTTCAGAAAGCAAGGAAACGAGGTCAACTGGCAGTTGTCGGTTTTCCCATTACATTATACATCAGAAAATTAAGCTCTCTGTGATTTACCATTTGTATCGTTTATTGCTTTAATTAAGCTTTGAAAATTTTACTTAAAAAAAAAAAGTTTTAAAACTCACAAATCCTTAATTCTGTCTGAATGTAAGTAAATTAGCATAATTCATAATTAAATTGTTATTCCTTCTTGTTCTGAAGGTACTTGGAGTACAGTTGCTAAGCCATTTTTTCAGGCACTATAATGGTTATCAGTGCAACAGATTATTTAGCCAGTACATTTTGTTTAAGATTTTGTCCCTTTAATAAAAGTAAGAAACAGAGGGGCTGATTACTTTTGTTGTCTTAGGTGGAGTTTACTAAATGGATTATTTTTTTCAGACCTGTGTTTGAATAGGTTTGGACGCATTTAGACACACTTCACAGGAGTCTGTATCTTTTCCATTCACAGAATTCCCTCAGAAGCAGTGATCCTAGTGACTTCAACACCTTAAAAATACTTGAATGACTTTGTTTTCAGGTTTTCAGATTTCACTGTGATCAGCTAAGCTTCTGTGTGACTAGAATGAAGAGTGAAAGGTCTCTTGCGTCTTTTCTTCGAAGCAGTACACCTTCCTCTTCATGTGACTTTATGTGTATATCTTTGTGTTCAGGGCAGAAATAGTTTTAAGATGAATGCAGGCTGGCAAAGAAAAGAGGGATTGTCTGGAGGCCCCACATGGCCTACATTTATAAAAATGATTACAAAAATGAGGACACATGTCAAAAAAGGTTCAGGTATTTTTAGGGACATATACGTGCTCCACTCACTCCTTCTGTAGATAACTATGAATGAAAAGGTAGAGGATTAGGGTTTGAATATTCACTATTGCAATTCTTCCACTGTAAACTTTCATCTGTGAGTAGTCCACTGTTCTTCCACTCAGACAAGAGAGGAAATAGAAAGAGAACAAGATAGAGATTTGCTGTGAAAAAATCCTGCTGCATTAAACATCCTTTGAAAGATGAGCTTTGGAACAGGAGATGCGTTCCACAGCTG
The DNA here is from genome assembly GCA_013400915.1 of Pardalotus punctatus. Taxonomy (NCBI): domain Eukaryota; kingdom Metazoa; phylum Chordata; class Aves; order Passeriformes; family Pardalotidae; genus Pardalotus; species Pardalotus punctatus. The sequence continues at coordinate 9,394 of VZTX01004487.1, read as the reverse complement.
AAAGACAAAGGAGATCAATTTAGGGGCTATAAAAAGAAATATAAATACCTGTCATCAAAATTCATCTGCCTGGTCTAAACCCAGAAGATACAAGTAACCCAATCCTGCTTGTCAGAAACTTGGTGGATTTCAGGTGAATTATCCTAAAACTGTGACATATTTTTAACTATTAACAGGTTGTTAGTAAATAAGAGCATGATAACTTTGCTTCCCAAGGTCTCATCTGCACATCAGAGTAAGTCACAGGAGGATACATGTATGTGCTGTGGGACAGAAACTAGGATTTTTACACTAATTGTTTATGAGTTGGTCAGAGTAATCAGAAGAACATCTTATGTTCTTTAAATGAAAAAGACTGCAAATTAGGTTTTCTGAATTATTAAAGAGTCAAATAATTAAATAATTAAATAAATTCAGGGTTACTCCCAATTTTACCACCAGCCAGCAATCAGATGATTGCCTCTGAGGTGAAGTGATTTTAAGGATTTAACTTCTGCTACAGGACTTAAACTATCTACGATTGATAACATGCCTGCAGGGTTTGGGAGCCTTATTGATCATACAGAGTTTGAAGTTTTTCAGAATTACTTTGCAAAGTATTTATGAACTCCCATGGAACTAAAATACATAGAATTTGAACTAAATGCATCTTTTATTCTTTAATACCAATTTAAAATATGTGGTAAGAAAATGGAAAAAAAAGTCATTTTAATTCTACAGAATTTAAAAATTTTGGTAGATGTCAGTTTTGATTATGAATGTGTTCAAAATTTGAAAATTTTACTTAAAATGTTATAAATGTTATAAATAATGAATAAAGTTTGAATTTATATTGTGAACACCTAATTTAAATAATACCAGAACTCAAAATAGTGGGCTTTATAAGGAAGTTTGGGTTTGTTGCATTCATTTTCAGTTCTCCTTCATGGATTACTGAATGTTTCTATGCTGTAAAGCTGTCCTTTTCCCCACCTCTCCAAACTGTGCTCTTGGGCCAGTTTCAGGGAGTGTGCATAACTAACTTCTATCACTTCAGTTCAAATAAAATAAACTGCTGGAGTCTTTCTTCCCCCAAGTCAATAGCTCTGTAACAGCATACCTTCTCATATTCATCTGATTGTACATATTGCTTTACCTAGAAAAACCTGCTTTATATGTTTATCTTCTCAATACATTTTTGCTTTGTCTTCCTGAGTCTTAAGCCATACATATTTTTCTTTCTCAGAAACCACCTTTCAAAGAGAACTAGTTTCTTTAAGGGTTGTCCCTTTCAAAGTGACCGACTGCAGACAGACTCAGCAACTTTAATTTGCTTTTACCTTCCTTCAGCAAAACAGAGATCACAATTCAGTCATCTGCTGGCAAGAAAAACAAACAGTGACAACCTCAAGCACTCCAGACTTCTCAAAGAGCATTCAGAGTATAAAAATAACCAAGTTCATATTTGTTTATTTTGCCTTTTGGTTTTAGAACAGTTTGAGTCTACCTGGGTGATATTTTCAAATTCTTCCCTGCAACTAGGGATCTGCATGTATATTTTATTTACAAGCCACATGGCCTTCTTCCTCAAAATGCTCATGCATTCTTCTAAGCAAGAGCCAAAAAGCACACAGAAGCTACAAAATATCTGATAAATCCAGATAGCAAACATGAAATATGCAACTTCTCTCGGACTGACTATTCCTTCCCTTCGTTGCGAAGGGAGGGGGGAATAAAAGAGGAGGGCATATTTGCTGTTCTTTACAGTAATTTTATTTTCACTTTTGCTCCAGCAAAAGTGAGACAAAGGACAGTTAATCACAACAAATAATCTGTTGCTACAACAGGAAGTTTCACTTAGTTGAATCAGTCTCATATACAAAATCAAAGTACCCCTGTGAAGATATTGTTTATTCTCATTGTAGGAGTCTTTTTTTCACTTATGTGACTTCAGAATTGAGCCTGCAATAAAGCCAGTATGAGTGAGGATAATGTTTTACAGGCCCACAATATGCTTATTTTAAATAGAAGAAAATTCTAGAAAAAAAAACCAACCCTTTCTTATTGCAAGTGGAACTGAAGCTGAGAGGCAGCAGCAATTCTAACTCTTCCATTGCAGAATGGGAGCTGGGAGCATGGGGGGCAACACTAGGGGAAAGTAAAATTTGGAATCAGTTTAAACAGCAGAGACTATGAAAGCCAGCTTGGATAACAGGGTAGAACTGTACAGACATTTCTAGGTGTGCAGCCCTCTAGTGTTTTAAGATCAAATACTGTGAACAGTGGGATCCAACAGCTTTTCTCCAGCTAAGGGAGCTTTCTGCTGTGCCAAACAACTTTTGCATTTTCATTTCCAGCTGAAGTGTAGCAATGAAGAGACCTGATTCAAGTAAATTACTCACGCATCAGCTGCTTGCCTGTATGTTACTTATATGGAACAAGTTACAAGTTCCAGCAGTTTTTATAATCAATGCAGCAGCTCGCCGAAGAAGACATACTTTGCACAGACAGATTTTGTCATTTATTCTGTCAGTTCCATACTTGCCAGATATGGTATATCACATAAGATCTCTTTATATTATGGTGCTTTGCTGTAATTCTGAATGTCATTGAATTTCATTGAAAGAAATAGAATGCTGCTTTCTTACTTTAAAAAATGAATTTGACCCATTGATCTAATGTACCAACTTTCTGAGGCAAAATGTTTCCACCTGTTATGGAAACTTCACTCAACCACTTCTCCCCTCAAAAAAAACCCCAAAAAACAACAAAAGAAGCCCCACAGCAAACCCCAATATGACAGGAGCACATCACACACACACCCCCTGGCCCTGCTGGCCAATGTGTGGCTGCAACCTTTCATGCGCCTATTTTCATGCCTTACAACAGCACACCATGGCTGCAGCAGTGTGCTAGTTTTGGCTGGGGAAGAGTTAATTTTCTTCATAGTAGTTGGTATGGGGAGGTGTTTTGCATTTGTGCTGAAAAGAGTGTTGATACTACAGAGATGTTTTAGCTATTGTTGAGCAGTTCTTGCACAGAACCAAGGCGTTTCCTGCCTTCTCACCCCACCTCACCAGTGAGGAAGCTGGAGTGTGCAAGAAGTTGGCAGGGGACACAAGTGGGACAGCTGACCCCAAGTGACCAAAGGAATATTCCATGCCATAGAGCATCCTGCTCAGCATATAGAGCTGGGGGAAGAACTAGGAAGGAGGGGATGCTCAGAGTGATGGTGTTTGTCTTCCCAAGTCACCATTCCACATGATGGAGCCCTGCTGTCCCGGAGATGCCTGAACACCTGCCTGCCCATGGGAAGTAGTGAACAAATTTCTTGTTTCACTTCGCGTTACCTATTAAACTGTCTTTATGTCAAGCCATACGTTTTCTCACTTTTACCCTCCCGATTCTCTTCCCGTCCCAGCGGCAAGGAGGCCCCAGTGGCTATGTGGGGGCGGCACTGCCTGATGGGGTTAGACCACAGTGGGTGCGTGCCCCGCGCCCCTGGGCCACAGCCGGAGGGGCAGTGAGAAGGGCGGGGCCCCGGGGCCGCGGGCAGAGCCCTCAGCTACGGAGGGGCCGCCGCGCGGGGCCCGGGCCGGACCGTGACGTGTGGGGCCCCATCCGCAGCAGACCGCAGCAGGTCTGTCAGGTGAAGCCTTGCCCTGGGGACTGGGACGCTGCCCGCGGAGACTTCCCGGGACCTGTGCCTTCACACTACCTCCAGGTGAGTGATTTTCTTTCTCCTGGATGTCTCAGTGATCCTTTAGCCCCTTGGGGGGAACGACCCGATCCGCTGGCTCCCCGGGACCTCCGTGTATGTTAGTCCGTGGGTGCGTGCTCTGGGCCATCGCCCTTGTCCGTGTAGTAACAAGATTCCAACAAGCACAGGGAACTCAGAACTGTTAAACACCACGGGACACACCATGGTCACCCTCGGTTTGACCGATGGTTTTAGTTTTCAGTCGAAGTTTGTCTGATTTTCTTACCTGAGATAAGCTCTTTTGGGGTACCTCTTTGACACATTCAGCACTTTACCAACGCAAGAAACACAAGGTGTAAACAGTAAACAGTAAAGGAGATTGACATGGCATATTTTTTTTTTGTTATTGCCTTAGAGTGGAAAGGACACGTTCTCAGGGCAGAGACTGTTGCCCTGAACGCACTACTTAGTGCGTTGTGTACGGTTATGGTATTAGGTGCTTTAAATAAAACTAAAATTCGAAAAAAGGCAACAAAAAGATGCTTATAGGTAGCAAAGTAAAGAATTACGATTTCATGCAAATTCACAAGTAATGAAAAATAAGTAAAAATAAGTGTAGTTACCTAAATACACATTCAAAAATAATAGTTTTCTGTGTTAAAAGGATTTTATTTTTTTTTTCAACTTAAAGTAGCAAAATGGTATGTCCATATCCAGTGTGTTACGGGGATATTTAAGTAGGTATATATAAACACAGTATGGGGATATTTAAGAAGGTATATATAAAAAATATTTGATAAACTAATACAATGAGACTGATTTGTTTTCCAGGATTTAGTTATAAATATGTAGTTGAAAACTATTTTATGTATTTGTATTACTGTAAGTGAAGAAGAGGCACTGAAGATGCCAGAAAGAGCAAAATAAATCAGTTTAAATTTTTCCCTAAGTTGAGCAAAGAAATCAGAACCTTCTCAAGTTCCTGAGTAAATCTCTGCATTTTGACTCTGTGTGGGGGGTGTTCTATCTGTGATGCTGGTAACCTAATGGCAAACATCATAAAAGCTGTGTGAAGAAAATAAAAATAAAATCGTTGGCAGAGCATATGCAGTCACCCAGAGCAACAGAGGGGATTGTTCTAGGACAAGTGACAAAGTTTCTCCTGGTATATACTGATTTGTCACTTCCCTTGGGAAATAAATACGTCAATGCATTCACTGCCTTATGTGTAATAAAATACCCTTCCAGCCAAAGAAACAAATAAGTGCTTCTTTCCTCCTTCTCTCTCCACATAATAAGAAAAACTGAAGTCATACTTTTTGTCTCCGAGCAATCCCTCAAATAAGAAGCAGTGTCCTGTAATTTGATTCAGTTAAGCAATAACCTCCATTCCATTATTCAGGAATGTCAAATCTAAGCTTATGGGAGAAGGATTTTGAGCGAGAGCGTTTTTAGTGGGTACGTTTATCTTGATTTCACATGCAAAGTGAGGAAAAAATGAGGCACAGTGAACCTGAAGTCAGTGTATAACCTGTGTGTGGGTTTGCCCCTCTCAAGGTGTGCAGGGTCCGTACAACAGGGTGCAGTTACATACAAGCAGAGGGTGCGTTGGATGACTTCTTGTCTCACTGCAGAGAGTATTCCCTGAGTATTCAGAAAAATCTACACATTCAGCTTTATATTCCAGCATGATCCCCTGTAGTGGAGACTGCAGAATAGCTGGACTGACTTGCCCTTTGCTTGGTCTAGGACATCCATCTCTTGCACTTCAGTATTCCTGGAATGGAGGAATTTAAGCAAAGATGGTTTGTGACTTTCTCAGTACTGCAGAGTTGAGTTTCCATCTGTTTTACTCCTGTAAAAGAATGCAGATGAGCGCTACCACAATGAATACAGCTAACTGTGAGTTCAGCCTGGTTCTTCAGGTGTGCTTTATAGGAAGAGCCCAGCTGTGCTGGAGCACTGTAGATTGTTTCCATATTGCTCTGTTTAAGAAGACTTCAGGTGGAACTTGGTGCATGTGGGTTGAGTAAAACACAGTTTTTTTGTTTTTTAAAAATTTTAATTTTGGGGGGTGTTTTGCAGTCATTGGCAGTGTTTAAAAAAGTATGCAATAAAAATTGGTCTCAAAAATTGTATTCTCTAGAAAGCTTGATCCTTTATAACAAATGTTGAGCTCCAAAATATTTTTTTTTAAATATATAATACTCTATTGATCAGAGAAGTATAACTGGCAGCCATTTTCTTGTATGCTTAGATTAAAAAACAAACTGGAAGGGGAGGGAATGGTTCTGTTTGGTGCCAATCATTAATCCTTATGCTTCCTTTTATTGTTTCTTGAGGTTTTTTTATTTGGTTTGTTTTGTCTTTTATTTTGGTTTTGCAGTTTAGTTCTGTTCCTTTTTGGAAATGTAGTTCAGTGACTGTGAAAGCAAAGATAGGGAAAAATAATTCTAAGTATCTGTTATATTCAAGAGATAAATTCAGCATTTCCAGTTATTACTTGTTACTTGACGGTGTCTTAGTTCACTGTGTCACATCTTGAAAGCTCTACAGTCATTTTAGACTTTTGAAATCTCTTCATGAATACTTAATTCTGCATTTGTAGGAGAAGAGTCTGTGCTGGAGAGATCTGTAGTACCGTTCAATCTGTGGCCTCTAGCTCTCTGTGCAGATTGTGCAAGGCAGCAGAATAAATTAGTATTTCTTTGAAACAACGTTTGTCCACTGGAATGTCACCCCTTTAGATCCTCTCACAGAGCATACAAAATAGCACCAGATGCAGACAGTGATGTATGTGCCACTGTGGTTCTCCCAATTATTGTCGTGAAGCTCTCTTGCCTGCATTGATGTTTTGTGAGAAGAACAGAGAACAGCGCTGGTTCCAGAATGTATGTGTGTGAGATGAATGTCATTTATTTTCATTTCTTTGTTCCTCTGTAAAGGGAGTGACTGCATAAAAGTGAAGTAGATTTATTTTCTTGTGTAGGGAAGATACCAGAGCAGAGGGTAGAGAGCATGTGGCAGCTAAGCAAGAGCCTGAAGAACAGGCAGAGGGCAGGGAGCTGGTGAGAAGTGCAGGGAGCAGATGTGATGCAGAAATAAAAACTTCTGAGGGATGCAGAGGGTACTGCGCAGTGTGTTACAACCCAGATTGTGTCATTTGGTCTGAAAGCAAGCCTAGGGACAAGGAATTGCTTTCAAATGTATGACTTGGGATACAGCAAATGGGACATTCTTTACAATCCTGTTTTATTTCTGTTTTACTTAACTGATTCTGAGATTTCTCTGTTAAAAAATATTTGCTCTAGTGTTAGTTCAGATACAGACTTGTTTTAATGATTAAGAACCTGCTGGAGAGTTTTGGGTACTCTTTCTCGTGAAAGGAAGTACCATTTCAGTGTAAGTAAATGTAGTACTTCAAAGGTCTGGATGCCTTTGGCTCTTGTCACAACAGATTGAATTTTTCAGATCAGAAATGCTGGGGTTTTTTTTTTGTTTTTTTGTTTTTGTTTTTGTTTTTTTTTGAGCAACGTTCATGAATTACTTGCTCTGAAAATGAATTCTGTAATCATTTTTGCTATCAGGATCAGGCAGATGTAAATCAAGAATAGCGTAGCCTCTGTCCTAGATTTTTTTTTCTTTTCTTTCCCTTCCCCTTTGTTTTTAGTTATTTATACATTTTTCCAAGAAGAAGAAAAACCAAAGAAGAAGCCAAACCAAAATGAAATCACAACCAACAAAAAAACCCCCCAAATCACCTAGTTAGCATGCAAGGTGCTGCTCTTTATGCATGTTAGAAGCAATGTCTTGAAGACTCTAATATGCTTCTGGAAAATGTGAGAATCAGCAGTAAAAAAATTTTTTTCCCCCTGCTTTTTAATAACATCCAACAGAATTAACTTCTTTGAGCTACTTGTGTATGGCATCCTTAATGTACTGAATGCCATGCTGTTCAGACAAACCAGAACCTGTAATACAAACAATTCAATTAGACAAGACACTTAACCACTTTACCCTTAAGTGTAAATTGATACGTGAACTGAACTCAGTGGAATTTTCCCACTGAGCTCAGTTATGCTGGAATAGATAAAATGTCACTGGTTTGTTATGCCGTGGGTGGCGGGGGTTGGAATAAGCCTCTGCTTTTACCGAGAGTGTCTCTCAGGCGTCTGAGGGATCACTTCAGCCAGCACTGCATTGGTGCTTGTACAGAACGGCTCTTCTCACACCCGTGCCGGTGTCAGGCACAGTTCTCACTCACCCACTGAGCCAGATAGCCCTGGCATTCCCAGAGACAAAGAATCCAGAGGCCCTCTCTCCTGGATGTTAGAGACTTTTATTTCTGAAGGAGTCCAAAGCAGAAAAGAGGGCAAGATGGCCCTGAGAGCTCCCAGTTATAGGGACGATCTGGGGCCAGATAACAGGAGGCAGGGAAGACTCCCTTAACCAACGGGGAGCAGGGAAGGGTAGGATTTAGGGTTAGGTTACAAAGATAGGGGATTACACAGTTCTGGGGAAAGACCATTGTGTTTTCCAGGGGGTGCTTAGTTTAGGAGGTTTTCCTGCAGTGGGGTCCTGCAGGGTTGGTATGATCCACCGCCACAGTTTGTGTACATGTCTTTAAAGTGAAGGGGTTTGGCACATGCCACAGCAATTCTGGCAAACATTCTCTCTCACCCTCTTTTTTTGCTTTTGAATTTCCTGAGGGTCCTAATTAATAAAGTTAGTAAGAAAAGCAGTCACAGTCTATTGGCACCCCTAATGGACTTCATTAGAAAGGAGGCCAGCTTTTTGCCTCTTGCTGGTGTTCAGTTTATTGGCTGCAATATCTGATTTGGATCTAAAACCTATTTTTTTTTTCAAGCTTTCTGTAAGTATAAATTCCTTGCCATACAACTCCATTTTAAAAATTTCATGCTGAGTTAGCGTTGCTACAATGATGTCCCCTTTTTGGGGAAGAGATAGGGGCTTTTGCACTTACAACTACTCTCTTGGGCCACAACCAAACATCTACCTTCTTAGTGTTGGAGCACCTGGGACATACAAAAACTGATATATTTACACAAGATACTGGCTATACATACCCATGAAATAGAAGTGCCAAAGCTTAAGAATAACCTCTGTAAGAATGGCTTGTTTAAAAACCTCTCAATATTTAAAAAAACCCCAAAAAACCTTAGTGCTTAATTTGACCTTTGTTTGCATAGATTTAGAAGCTTTTTAGAGGAGGTAGCCTTGACTAATTGTGTTTTACAGATGGAAAGAAGGATGCAACTCTCCTAGCTTCACTGAACAAACCAATAATATACTTAAAATTAAAAATTCAGGCCTCCAGGTTGCCTGCCAGGGCCATCTATGCTAGGTCCCATTTACAGGCAATAGTATAAAATGAAAGTTGTCTCAGTGCCTATTCTGGATGGACTATTTAGTGTTGCGTATTTACAGAGGCTTGCATCCTTTGCCATTTATGCACAGGCATCACAGTTAATAGGTGCATAATGTAACATCAGCAACACCAAATGCAAAGTGGCTAGAAATTAATGGGGTTTATGGTAAAGACACTTGTGTAGCAGACTTTGGCTCTTGTTCTTGCTTCTTTACCATGGAAAAAGCTGAGATCTGGGCCTTTGCAGTCTTGGAAAGAGACAGCTGAGAAGGGGACCTTATCAGTGTCTCCAAGTATTCAAATGCAGTGTCTTGGTTTGAAGACAG